>OX456985.1:174230410-174577941 GCA_949752695.1 Melanostoma scalare | reverse complement strand
GGAGATAGACGAAAAATAACGATTTTTTTGGGGTTGTACGGTGTGGGGACTCAATTTGAGACGCTTAATACGATCCATCAAAACATTCCTGAAATCTCACTTTCCTGGGTGACCAAAATGTAAAAAGCTCCATATCTCGAGAACGAAGCGAGATAGACGAAAAATAACGATTTTTTTGGGGTTGTACAGTGGGGGTACTCAATTTGAGACGCTTAATACGATCCCATCAAAACATTCCTGAAATCTCACTTTCCTGGGTGACCAAAATGTAAAAAGCTCCATATCTCGAGAACGAAGCGAGATAGACGAAAAATAACGATTTTTTTGGAGTTGTACGGAGGGGGGACCCAATTTGAGACGCTTAATACGATCCCATCAAAACATTCCTGAAATCTCACTTTCCTGGGTGACCAAAATGTAAAAAGCTCTATATCTCGAGAACGAAGCGAGATAGACGAAAAATAACGATTTTTTTGGGGTTTTAAGGTGGGGGGACTCAATTTGAGACGCTTAATACGATCCCATCAAAACATTCCTGAAATCTCACTTTCCTGGGTGACCAAAATGTAAAAAGCTCCATATCTCGAGAACGAAGCGAGATAGACGAAAAATAACGATTTTTTTGGGGTTGTACGGTGTGGGGACTCAAATTGAGACGCTTAAATCGATCCCATCAAAACATTCCTGAAATCTCACTTTCCTGGGTGACCAAAATGTAAAAAGCTCCATATCTCGATAACGAAGCGAGATAGACGAAAAATAACGATTTTTTTGGGGTTTTACGGTGGGGGGACTCAAGTTGAGACGCTTAATACGATCCCATCAAAACATTCCTGAAATCTCACTTTCCTGGGTGACCAAAATGTAAAAAGCTCCATATTTCGAGAACGAAGCGAGATAGACGAAAAATAACGATTTTTTTGGGGTTGTACGGTGTGGGGACTCAATTTGAGACGCTTAATACGATCCCATCAAAACATTCCTGAAATCTCACTTTCCTGGGTGACCAAAATGTAAAAAGCTCCATATCTCGAGAACGAAGCGAGATAGACGAAAAATAACGATTTTTTTGGGGTTTTACGGTGGGGGGACTCAATTTGAGACGCTTAATACGATCCCATCAAAACATTCCTGAAATCTCACTTTCCTGGGTGACCAAAATGTAAAAAGCTCCATATTTCGAGAACGAAGCGAGATAGACGAAAAATAACGATTTTTTTAGGGGTGGTATGAAAGGGCGGGTTCATTTGAGACGCTTCATACGATCCCATCAAAACATTCCTGAAATTTCACTTTCCTGGGTGACCAAAATGTAAAAAGCTCCATATCTCGAGAACGAAGCGAGATAGACGAAAAATAACGATTTTTTTGGGGTTTTACGGTGGAGGGACTCAATTTGAGACGCTTAATACGATCCCATCAAAACATTCCTGAAATCTCACTTTCCTGGGTGACCAAAATGTAAAAAGCTCCATATTTCGAGAACGAAGCGAGATAGACGAAAAATAACGATTTTTTAGGGGTGGTATGAAAGGGCGGGTTCATTTGAGACGCTTCATACGATCCCATCAAAACATTCCTGAAATTTCACTTTCCTGGGTGACCAAAATGTAAAAAGCTCCATATCTCGAGAACGAAGCGAGATAGACGAAAAATAACGATTTTTGGGTTTTGTACATAAGGGGGACTCCATTTGAGACGCTTCATACGATCCCATCAAAACATTCCTGAAGTGACCATGTCGTGTATTATCCTTTGGGGTGTGATTCTTGGTCATATTCTAAGAAAAAAAATTATCTACAGTAAAGCTCAATTCTCAACTTTGACATCACTTTTTGACAATTTTAGAAAAGGCTAACTTTGGTGTACTATGACCTATGTTAAATTTGATATCTCTGTCAATACTAATGGTAGAGACCTAATCATAGTCTTAATTTTTTGAAGAAATAACAACCTTCAAGACTGTATTTAAGTTTAGGTTTCTCAGGTTAAGGGTTGCCAGATTTTCAATTTTAAGTGCTGTTCAAATTTTCTTCCCGAAACAAAGTTTTGACTTTGAGGTCATTTTCTTGCAGAAAATGCCTGGTAAACATGAAGTTTTTTTATTTTAACAGATGAACTAAACAATAATAAAAAAAAGCTTATAAATAAGTGCACTCAAAAACCCATAGATTTTATGATACAGTAGACGCTCGATATAGTGAAGTAATAAAAACCAGCCATGTTCACTATTTGGAGATTGTTCACTATTTCGAGCGGAAGGCTAGAAACGCTTTCCCAATTTAAATTTGATCGAAAATGCACATTTTGTTCAGTTTCAAGATACTTATATTTATTTAATCGATAAACAAACATTTTAATCAAGTTGAAACAGCTAAAAACAAACAAAATTCATAATACATACTTATATATAATAACATGAAACAAAAACATTTTAACTTTTAAAAATGTACCTACATTTGTACATAGATATAACATTTACAAATTAGCATCTTTTTTCTCTATAACAATTAAATTTTTGAAAGTAGCTTGTTACTTTTGTCTACTGTTGTACAAAAGTAAAAACACAGCAAGAACTTGTGTTCTACTGAGTCAAGTGATTACATTCTTTTGTGATTAAGTGTGAGATAATGTACCTGAATGAACGTTAAAATTTGTTCAAATGCAGTTGGCATGCTGTAGACGCATTGCAACTGCGATGTTCTTGTTCAAACCTGAGAAAATTTATGTGTTCACTATATCGAGATCTTTATTGTTCACTATTTAGAGTAGTGCATGTAAAATTTTGGGTGTTCACTATACTGGATAGTTCACTCTTCCGAGATTCACTATATCGAGCGTCTACTGTATTTGAAAAAACACAAAATGGGTAAAATTTAAAAAAAAAAAAAAGAAGAATTTTAAATTTGAGGTTTGTTTGAATAAAACAATAATATGGGCACTTTTAGTAGTTTTTTTTATGTATTTAATACAAATACAATTAAAACAAGTACAATGTCTTATCGGTTGTTTAACATTCTTCCTCAATCAATAAGGACAATAACTGTACCTGGAAAGTTTTTTCAAATAGTTAAAATGTGGCTTCTTTCCTTAGACTATGTTGCTCTGGAATCTTAAATTTTTGATGTTTTGGGTTAATTTTGCTAACTTAGTGTTTTGATATCAACATTTGTATTATATAAACACTTTTTTTTAATTATGTGAATTCTATAAGGAAAGAGTATGAAAAGAGTATAGCTTATGATCTACACAATATGGTCGGAAGAAAGCGTGCCCGATGAATGGAACCTCAGTATCGTATGTCCGATCCTAGAAATGGGAGACCCACAAAATTTTGAAAATTATAAAGATTAAGCCTAATTTGCGTCGGATATAGGATCGTGTCGGCAGTATTATGTATAGGTTTGAGGCCATTCAATATACACCATCTTTTTATCGATTTCAAGGCCTTGTTTGGCCGTATTTACAGAACCCAGTTCCACAGAGCCATGACTCCTGCTTGGCATTTATTTTTCCATTTTATTTTTACAGTGAAACCGATTTGATATTTACTCTGACTCCGCAGAGTTATTTTAGATCGAAATTATTTCAAATACTTAATATTTTTTGTCCGCAGTTTATATAGGAGCTGATCGATTATTACTTTCATGACTTCATCCTTAATGGTGCGGCGAGGCTTGTTATACCGTCTCCAGTTTTCTAATCAAAATGGATTAAGCCACAAATCAAACAAAGGTCGTCCCGATAATGTGCACTGCTGAATTTTCTGTCCCAGACTAATGCAGACCTCCCAAGCTCTAAAAGTACATAACCCAATAACTAGCAAACTCAATTTAGGCCCTCCATCACAGTGTATGGAGATTATTAATTGGATTTCTTGATTATAGGTCTCATAGTTGCTTTGTTAATGCAAATTGATTTTCAAGGTTAGAGTGGGGATATAATGCCAATACACAGGCCACAGTCTGTAGTTGCCTATGTCGCCCATTCATTCAGAACTCTGCGAAAACCTTTGGCTGAATGTTGATGAGGTTTTGTGTTTAATTAGGAACGAAAAAGGATAAATGAAAACACAAGCTCACCTACACACACACGCTCTCTGATATTTATGTGTAGTTTCTTGAAGAATGACTCTTAGTTGGAGGAGTATGGTTAGGACAAGACGAGTCCAGAGGAGTGTGGTGAAAGCTTTCAGATTTTTTTTTTTGGAAAAAGTTGCATTAGCTAGCCATAGTCTGCCACTGCGAACACTCAAGTTGGATGGTGTCGGAGTCGGACAGAGACTCTTATTTCCTATATTACTCCCTGCCGCCCCGCCTGCCCAACGCAACGGTGCGAACGTTGAGACAGTTATTCAGACGAAACTGTTGGGCTGCTGGGCAAGATATAGAATATTCCATTCGCTTGCTCTAATCCAAATGAAAATTAAATCCTCTTCTCTAAGTGGATACGAACGAAGGAGTGTTGGTTTGCGTGTGCTTGATAATAATTTTTCATATTTTTTTTTCAGCTCTTGGAATCCTTTCAAAGGGTAGGAGCACAAGGAACATTGAAGTGAAAGGCATGCCCTGTTGGATTTATCTATAGAAATGCCCTTGAATTTAACCCTTTGTTCGCACTTAGACAGTTTTGCTTTTTGAAAGAATATTCCCGATTAAGGTCCTTGTTAAGGATGCGGAATGTGGGTCAATGATGGAATCTTTTTCGTTGAATTTCTTTTGGTATGGAGCGGAGTGGTGTGGTGTGGTGTGCACCGTTTTGTTGAAGATTATTGCCATTTGGCGCATTAAAATAACAAAGCTCGTCCAAGATTGATTATACGGGTGTTTGGGAAAAATCATTATTCCTCAACTGGACCGAATGATTTATTTGTGCTTGGTTTGGTTTATCCTTCAGTTTTTATTAGTTTTGTTTTTTTTGGTCTCCATAAGTGAATGGAAATTGTTGATAAGGGCTTTGAAAACTTAGATAGATGATTATTTTTCCAAGAGTTGTCAACGGGTTTGTCCTTCAAATTTCATTGCTTTGTTCTTTTGGTGTAATGACTGCCACTCAGTCATCGTTTTGGATTTAAATTGGCAGTAGGTATTTGAGGTGACAATTGAAACCATGTTTGATGTTTTTGTATAGGTATACCACGGCATACTTTTCGTACTATGGATATGGTATATCCAGTGTCAGTGTGTCCTGAGTCAAATCGGAGTTGGAATTTATGTCGTTAGATGTCCAACATTTTAGATGAAGCGAAGGTGCTGAACTGATTAGAGTTGGACTAAAAATCAAATATACAAAATCTGATGAATTTTTACATTTTGGGAATGTGATCCCATTTAAAAAAAAAAAACGTGTGTGTGCAATTCAAACACAGCAGAAGTGAAACATTAGAAGAGACAAGGCGACCGCGAAAGCCCGAACCAAGAGGAGACTAAAGGCCCTTTTAAATGATCATTTCACTTACAGATTCAGTTGAGCTATCAGTTAAGCTTTCAGATAAATGATGTCTAAACGCACGAACTGAAGCGTTTAACTGAAACTGGAAATGAATATTTAGAGGTCGCTCATCGCAGATTTCCATTTCCCATACAAATTGTATGGGAAAAAAACTTTTAAATTTTAGATTTTAATATTTCGGTCTAGAAGCAAAGTGACAAAAAGAACGAAACATATTCTTATAGAAAATTAGTTGTTCTACGAAAAAGGTTTCTTATCATTTTTCGACAAATTCACTACTTTAAAAGTTATTCAAGGTTAAAGTTTCATTTAGAGAAAATTTAAGTATTTTTTCTTGATTTCTGACAAAATTTTAACCTTGAATAACTTTTGAAGGAGTGAATTTGTCGAAAAATTATATGAAACCTTTTTTGTAGAGCAACAAATTTTCTATATAAAGCTACCGCTAAAGCATTGAATTAAGGATTTTTTTTATAAAGATTGCACCACTTTCCATACCTAAATTTTGAATGGGGGAATGTGAGAGAGTGACACCAGTAAATTAAGAAGTAATAGGTTCGTTCGTTGGACTTTACCTACACAGGTCTCTTTGACAACTTTATAAGCAGTTTTTTTCCAAACCTGGGTTTTCGTTTCTCAAAAATTGTTAAACCAAAAAATCACCATATACATTATGTCTGTCATTTGAAGAAAAACATATTTCAGTGGGCCACGCCAATCCATTTTAAAAAAATCCGACAAAGCCATGGAAACCTCGGAGCCCAACACATTTTAAAGACCTACAATTTTTAGTGTATTCCGAACGGCTTAGTTAGAAAGCTTGTTTCATGGCTGTGTGTAATTGTTTTTGAAGTGCTTGCCTATTTCCCTTGAAAGGACCCTGAAAAAGTTTTTTTTTTATGTAGGTACCTGGGATTCGAACTACCAACCTCTTACGTAATGGTCAAACACGCTTGTGGTGCTCGAGGCAAAAAACAAACATGGCGCAAATGGTGCAATGCAATAAGACCCGCGGCAATAAGACCCGTGGGTCTTATTGCCCAAGGAAATGAAAATAACACCCACGGGCTTTGTTTCCACATTGAAGACGCAATAAGACCCACCAAAGAAAAGAATTAAGGCCCATGTCTTTTGTTGCCATTTTGAAGCAGCATTTATATGAGTCTGATGAACATGGGATCTTAAAATTAGTTTTCCTTTTTAGAAAGGGTGTGAAGAACATAGTGGATGCACTATCTAAATGCATATATTCTTTTTATTTGAAGGAAACAACATTTTGAGGTACAGAAAAGCAAAGCTCCAAAATTTCGAAACTTATTTCAGCTTTCCATGGATATGAATTCATAGCTCACGTTGTCTCCCACTTCGTGACATAGGACATAGGATGGAAGCTCAGTCCACTTTCTTTTGCGCACATAATAACTAAATCTACTTTATTAATGTTTGTTGTGCTTTTAGCTACATTCTCCTGTTCTGTTCGTGTGAATTTTTTATGTTCAACCCCAAGCCCGTACTACTTGAAGGGGAATTTCGTTAGCTTCGCTTTGCTTTTTACTCACGGATAGAATAATGAAGCTAAAAGCGAAGCGGAAAAAATTTTCTCAAGGGAATATGGATGTGTGGTGTAAAAATAAAAATTCGCGCGAATTTTTATTTTTACACCACACATCCATATTCCCTTGAGAAAATTTTTTCCGCTTCGCTTTTAGCTTGATTATTCTATCCGTAAGTAAAAAGCAAAGCGAACAAAATTTGGCTACGTGTAATGTAATACGTGCCTGCGGTTAAACTTAAGAAATACACGCGAATTGACCGCAGTAAACACATTTATGATTCATAGTTCCATAGATATTTATTATGTACGTGTGTTCCTCTTTGGTATGTCATAACCCACAATCAGAGCATGAACTTATGTCAAGTGGAGTTACGTCCCTGTGCAAGTTTATTCACATTGAAAATAAGTTTAAGTGCAAACGGTGAGATTTCTTTCCATTAGGAAGTGGTATTTAAGTTCGCAGAAAAAGGAACTAAGGCCCGCGGCTGTTACTGCCATTTCATCATGGAAATAACCCCCCGTGGGCCTTACTTCCAAAACAAAGAGGAAATAAGACCCGCGGGTCTTATTGCCGTGGGCCTTATTGCACTGCACCAGCGCAAATAACTTTAAATGGAAATACAGTAGACTCGCGGTAGTAAAACCACCGTTTTTCGTGAACACCGACTAGCGTGAACATATTTTTTTTTTTTTTTGTACAGACTACTCTGTAACGTGAGCACGGTGAGAAAGCCCAATAAAGTGAATTAATTTTAAATGCAAACATTGTTTTCTTTTCTGCGTTTGTCGGTTATCAGAATCGCTTGTACTAAACGGGGAATCCCATTATGTATAAGATTTTTTCTGGCATTCTTTATGTGGTTTCGCAATTAGTTTAGTGCGCAGTGTTGATTTGGCAGGATCTAAACAAAGTTTTTCGTGAAAAATGTTGCAAAAAGTCCCAAAATTCTCGTCTTTTAAGGAAAAAGTAAATGTTACAGAAAAATTAAAATGTGGATCAAGCGTAACTAGCTTAGCAAAGCAATAAAGTGTTGCAAAATAAGGAGAATATTTTAAAATGTGTCAATGATATTATTTTTGGTCCTAGAATGCGAAAGTGTTCAGCAATTTGCAAGAAAAAAAATCCAGATAAAGATAGTTAACCAATTTTTTTCATCCTTTTAGTAGAACCAAAATTTTTTTAACAAAACACTCGTAAATTAGGGTTGTACAAATCCAAAATATATGAATTTGAGTTAAGACCCATGTTTAATTTATTTCGAAAATTTAAAGAACTACATACATACATCTTTGACAACATGAATAACTTCACTTACGTGAACACGTTCGGATTTTAAGAGCCTACTGTAGATGCAAAGCTTACTTACTTACTTACTTAGGTGGGCATCACAGTTCGGGGTGAACCTGGGCCTCAACCAACAACCTTCTATAACGACTTCGATTTCGGGCGAGCTCTTTCCAGTTTCGCACTCTAAGTCGGTTGAGGTCTTCATCCACTTGATTGCACCACTTAAGACGAGGTCTTCCCCTTCCGCGATTTCCCTGCAATGTGCTTTCGAACACCCGTCAAGCCGGAGTGTTTGGGTCCATCCGCTCTACAAGACCCAACCATCGTAGCCTCGCGATGCGCACTCTTCTGGCTATGTCCATGTCGCAGTACAGCTCATACAGCTCTTGTATCTTCTTCTCCAAACCAAAAGGTTTTCTCATCCGCTTCCGATAAGGTATATGCTTCCACGCCGTAAAGCAGGACTGGGATGATCAAGGTCTTATACAAGGTTACCTTGGTTTTTCTGGAGAGGGTTTTGTTTATCAATTGCCTTCTTAACCCAAAGAAGCAACGGTTGGCAAGAGTTATTCTCCGTTTGATCTCCGCACTGATGTTGTTTTCCATGTATATAGCGGATCCTAGGTAGACGAAGTCCTGTACTACCCCAAAGTTATGTCAATCTATTGTAACGTTTTGT
This sequence comes from Melanostoma scalare, assembly GCA_949752695.1. Classification (NCBI taxonomy): domain Eukaryota; kingdom Metazoa; phylum Arthropoda; class Insecta; order Diptera; family Syrphidae; genus Melanostoma; species Melanostoma scalare. The sequence goes on along the minus strand of OX456985.1, from coordinate 174,568,968 downwards.
CCAATTCGTCGATGTTCTGTGTCCTTGTTTAATGACAGCATATACTTCGTTTTGCCTTCATTAACCATCAAACCCATTTTTGCCGCTTCTGTTTCAATACTCGCAAAAGCACCTATGACATCACGCTTATTTCTTCCCATTACGTCAACATCATCTGCATAGGCGAGTAATCGTACAGACTTTTGAAAAATTGTTTCTCTGGTGTCGACGTATGAGTTTCTTGCAATCCTTTCAAGTATGATGTTGAAGAAATCGCATGACAGTTTGTCGCCTTGTCTAAAACCTTTTCGACATCAAAGGTCTCGGTGAGTTCTTTACCGACCTTGACGGAGCGGCTTGAATTCTCCAAAGTCATCCTGCATAGTCGTACGAGTTTTGAAGGGATGCCGAAACTAGACATGGCTCTGTACAGCTCGTCTCTGTAAATACTGTCATACGCGGCCTTGAAATCGATAAAGAGATGGTGAATATCGATATTATGTCCTCGGGTGTTTTCCAAGATCTGCCCTAGTGTGAAAATTTGGTCTATTGTGGACTTCTCTGGTCTAAAAACACGTTGATAAGTTGTTGACGAGGGGTTTCAGACGTTCACATATTACAGTAGACAAGATCTTATAAGCGACGTTAAGGAGGCTTAACCCTCTATAATTGACGCAATTGTGAGGGTCTCCCTTCTTTAGGATCGGCCATACGATACTGAGGTTCCATTCATAGGGCATGCTTTCTTCCGATCATATTATGCAGATCAGCTAGTGCATGCTCCTTTCCAACTGATCTCCAGCTGCCTTGAAAAGTTTGGCATCAAGGCCATCACCTGCAGACTTATTTTATTTAAGTTTGCATAATGGCAAGCTTAAATTCTTCTAGGTCGGGAGAACGGCATTCGTGATCATCGTCCAAGCTGAATGGGGCAATCTACCTGACAGCGGAATTTGTGTCCTCATCGCCGTTAAGCAGTCTGCAGAAGTGATCTTTCCACATCCTCAGTAGCGACTGTGACTCTATAACTATGTTTCCCTGCTGGTCTTTACAGGCTTGAGTTCGGGGCTTGCCACCCTGGCAGGATCTTTTTACCTTTTCGTAAGACTTCCGAATCTCGTTCCTGTCATGGCACCTCTCTATTTCCTCAAACGAGCGCTTCTCGTGCTTCTTTTTGTTTTTGAGAATTCGGTGTTCTTCCCTTCTTTTCTCTTTGTAAATCTCGTTATACTGCTCGTAAGCAGCCCTTGTTCATTTTTGCATCAGCATTTGACGTGCTTTTTGTTTGGCTGCATTTGCCTGCCTGCATTCTTCATCGAAACATGGGTTTCGTTTTGGTGGCCGAGTGAAACACAGAACCTCAGAGGCAGCGGTTCTGATGGCTTCTTGGCATTGCTGCCACTGGTCTTCAATGCTTAATGCTGGTGGCATGGGATTCAAGGATAATTGAAGGGACACTCGATTGGAAAAGGCATTGACAATCTCTTGCGATTGTAGCTTTCCGACGTCATATCTCTTGACAGCGTTAGTTCGTGTAGGTCGTGAACAAGATATCCTCATTTGTACCTTGGCTACAACAAGGTAGTGGTTCTAGTCAAAGTTGGCCCCTCGGAAAGTTCGGACATCTAACACTCTGGAAGAGTGCCTTGCGTCGATCGCAGCATGGTCAATTTGGTTGACGGTTAATTGATCTCTGGATCGCCATGTACCTTTATGAATTTTGAGATGCGGGAAGACTTAGCCCCGCAGCAAAATCGATTAGCCTCAGTCTGTTTTCGGAGGTTTTGTCATAGAGGCTATGCTTACCGATTGTAAGTCCAAAGATGTCCTCCTTCCCTAGTTTTGCGTTAAGATCACCAAGAACGATTTTCACGTCGTGTCTACTGTCTAGGACACTGCTCATATGTTTCTTCGAGGATCTCGTAGAAACAGTCTTTGGAATTGTCGTCTTTCTCTTCTGTGGGGGCGTGGGCGCATATAAGGCTAATGTTGGCGAATTTAGCCCTCATGCGGATGGTCCATACGCTCATTAACTGGATTTTGGATTATCACATTATCCCTGAGTCTTCCTCTACCGACAAATCCGCACCCAAATAAGCGTTGTTTCTGTTGTCTGTAGCAGTCGCCATAGTAGATGTCACAGTTTTTCATCTTCTTTATGCCCGGTCCACTCCATCGCACTTCTTGGATGGCGGTTATGTCTGCTTTGCAGCAGTCCAGGGCGTCCGCTAATTCTCCAGCTGCACGTAGTCCGTTAAGAGATCTTACGTTCCACGTGCAGATCCGGAGGTCATTGTCCTTTTTTCGTTTGCTTGGGTCGTCAACTTTGAAATCATTATCGTTATACGAGGCTTTTGGTTGTTTCGGAACTGGGCTTTTTTTACGTGGTTGGGTAGTTAACCCTACGCACAACCCCCAACCTGGAGGGCCAGTTCCTTTTGGATCCCTTCGGACACAAAGGACTGGAATATCCAGTGTCATAATAAATAACTGCGATTTAGCAACTAAGATCCCGTGACGATGAGGATATCAGTGCACCATAAAATGAAACATTTTTGTCTAAACCATTCCAAAAATGTCCCCTTTGATAGTTTTGAATCAAAAAATCATCCCACAAGGTATTGTTCTCCGCTACATAAATAATAACAAAAACATAAAAAAGGAAAAAAAAATAACAATACAGTTAAACCCTATTTATTCAAATGCAAGTTCAAATAGAATGATGCCCACCAAACCATTCACGCTTCTCCCAAATAAATTCATGGGAATAGGGTTCTCGTGAGCCCTGTGTGACTGTGTCAACCTTTTGTCCACGACAATGGGGTTAGAAAAAGAAACACTATTGCCGCTGTCGGCAGACCACCAACAAACAAGGAAAACACAAACAAAACAAACTTTCAGGGCAGAGGTTAAGCGTTAGAAGTCCTCTCAACTGTCACAGAGGACTGCACTCTTCTGTTTTTTTTTTTTTACTCTTTTGTATATACATTCATACATATATTTTTGTCTATATAATCGTAGAGATATAGTGCTTAAATAGCCACGTGTTCTAAAAGGAATTCAACCGCCAGAGTAGTGCGGTGACCTGTTTTGCTATCCTGATGTGAACGTTTTGCATTTGTGGGATGCGCTTGCAGGGTTATGTGTGTTTGCTCCGGGTGAATCCGGGGGATTGTTCTGTAATGCAAAGAAAAGAATCCAAATAGTGCAACAACTCGTAGGTTTTAATATTTATACAGCATAATCTCGTAGTCGTACTATGATCCTTTGGAGAAAGCGATACGGGTTCTGCTGTTCAATATTTGAGAACCTATTATATCCCAAGGGTATTAATCCCTTTTTTAGATTTGAAAGCGTTTCTTAGCGAAATGTGAGCTCATTCCCTTTGAATGAATTTTACAGAAGCGACAGCAAAGGAGGCAAAGAAGCAGAAACACGAAGTGGAGTGGGTTAAAGTTTACAAGGTGGACATTCAAGTTGCGTCGGTCATACCTCAAACGAGATACGAACGTTTGAATGGCTCGTTACTTCGCTATGAGTTTGGTACGCTTTCAAAAATCTCACGCAAGTTAAATGTTGATAAATGCCACGTAATTATGTATAGGTAGTTACCAATTAAATGATGAGTTTGTGGTTTCATATATGGTAAATACCATACGAAGCCTCAAAACCACAAATCTGGAGAATATTTGAATGACTTTTTTTCACGCTGCTCCGTCAAGGTCGGTAAAGAACTCACCGAGACCTTTTATGTCGAAAAAGGTTTTAGGCAAGGCGACAAACCGTAATGCGATTACTTCAACTTCATATGTATGTACTTGACGTACTTAACGTCAACACCAGAGGAACAATCTTTCAAAAATCTGTACAATTACTCGCCTATGCAGACGATATTGACGTCATGGGAAGAAAAAAGCCAACAAGCGTGATGTCATAGGTGCTTTTGCGAGTATTGAAACAGAAGCGGCAAAAATGGGTTTGAAGTATAATATGCTGTCATCAAACAATGACACCGAACATCGACAAATTGGACAAAACGTCACAATAGACAGGCATAACTTCGAGGTAGTACAGGACTTCGTCTACCTAGGATCCGCTATAGACACCGAAAACAACATCAGTGCCTTAGATCAAACGGAGAATAACTCATGCAAACCGTTAAAAACTAAATTAAGAAGGCAATTGAGAAACAAAACCCTCTCCAGAAAAACCAAGGAAACCTTGTATAAGACCGCGGTCATCCCAGTCCTGCTTTACGGCGCGGAAGCATGAACCTTACCGAAAGCGGATGAGGAAAGCCTTGGTCGTTTCGAAAGAAAAATTCTCCGAATGATCTTTGGTCCCGTATGCCAAGACAATGTGTGGAGAAGAAGATACAACAATGAGCTGTATGAGCTGTACCGCGACATGGGCATTGTCAGAAGAGTACGCATCGCGAGGCTACGATGATTGGGCCATGCAGAGCGGATGGACCCAAACGTTCCGGTTCGACGAGTTTTCGAAAGCACATTGTAGGCAAATCGCGGAAGGGGAAGACCTCATCTTAGGTGGCACTATCAAGTGGAAGGAGACCTCAACCGACTTAGAGTGCAAAACTGGAAGCAGCTCGAAATCGAAGTCGTTATAGAAAGATGTTGGTTGAGGCCCAGGTTCACCCCGAACTGTAATGCCCACCTAAGTAAGTAAGTAAGATGATGGGTTCAATCAGAATGGCGATATATGCCAAGCAGCTTATGCCGCATCAATTTTCAAACTCTAAATTGTCAAATCGTGTTATCATCAGCCATCTTGATGAGCTGAGCTTTTGTGGGGACTGTGAAGTGAAGGACGGATAATAATAATAATAATAATATTTATTGTTCATCATAGTTTCACAGTAAGATAAATCTCATGGTTTGTGAAGGCTTTACAAAGTTAACAATGTTCAAAAGAAAAAAAATTTAAAATAAGTACATTTGATTTATTAACAAGCGGATTTAGAAAACAAAACAGTGATAAAGAAAAATGAGAATAACAAAAAAGAAATAAAATAAAGAGTATCGAAGTTATTATTTATGTATCACCGGCCAAGTGTTTAAAAAGTTTGTTTTAAAGGTGCTGGTGTTTGTGGCTCTCCTAAGTGTAATGGGTAATGAGCTCCATAAGCGAGCAGCATGGACAAGGAATTCGGATTGCAAGCAATAAAATGTAGGCTGCAATATAATAGCAGTTCTTCGTGAGGTAGCAAAATTTAGTCTGCTGTACAGATACTATGGATGAGGTATGCATAATATCGTACAAGAGTAACAATGTTCTGAACTTAATAAGATTATCGAACGAAAGACCCATAATCTCCAGAGAGTAGATAGATATGTGGTCAAAATAGCGTTTATTAAAGATGTATGTTGTAAATAACGTTTAATTTGCGTCTGGTGCTGTAATCGACAAAGCAGAAAACTTTGCAACCATATAGTAAAACCGGTAGCAAGAGGGTTTTAACTAGTAGCATTTTTAGTTTTAACAGGCAACGAATGTTGAGTAGACCACAGCAATCGGAGACCATTGTAAACCTTTCCAATAGCAGTTTTTTTTTTATTTATTTATTTCAAATGCCTTATGAGACGAAATCTCGTAACAGGCTGTATGTTAACACTAGCGGCCCGTCCCGGCTTCGCACGAGCATGACATTTACACACATATTCACAATTTATCGCGTCCAATTAAAAAAAAATAGAAAATTTAATTCTTAGCTGAACCCTGCCCTCTTCACCAGGCTATAAAGACTTAATATAAAAAAATGGTTAATTTTCGATGAATTAATTTTTATTGTAACGCTTTTTGGTAAACTACATTTTTGGTTTTTCTTTCACCATTACTTGTACATACAAATAGAGCAGATGGTTCGGTAATTGCACGATCGTGTGTTGGGCATTGTATTTACATATAAAAATTATATTTTGTTTGTCCGCAAAAATCTCGAGAATTGCGAAAAAAACAGTATGGAAAATGAAAATAAAATTTTTGGACACAGGAAGGGTGCGAAACGCATACAAAACATTCACACCACACAGGCGTTTATTGAACGTAGTGTGTGCTCGCTCACTCTCGCATATAACGAAAAGGCGAAAATATGCCAATACAAAACATTCCCGTAAGCTATATATAAGTTAACGTACAGAATATTAGCTACGCCAGCAGTTCCATGACACGACCTAATTTCCGTGCTCTCACAGACGAAATTAGTAAGAAACAACGAACGAAGAATGCAGTAAACAATTCCGAGAACAACATTACCCAATACCCAAACACCTATGCTGACACTCCAAATTTAACCATAAATCGAATGCATGTTTGGTAGCCAATCAATTGTAATAATTCAGTCTTAATAATAAACTCAAACAATAAAGGTCAGGTAATCTACCTGTAAAAAAATATATTTTTTTATAAATTCAACTTATGTTTTCTTAACTGGCGCCCGAGCAGGGACTGCTATCGTCATAATTGTTAATTGTGTTACAAGTTAATTTTTTGTTCGCGATAAAGTAAATACCCATTTACTAAAAGGTGTTAAAAGTTAATTTTGTGCGCGATAAAGAAAATATCCGTTTACTAAAAGACAATTGTGAAAGTGCAAAGGAATTTACAAAGAAGAAGCCCCTCAGTAAGTCCTAAAAAAAGGGACTAAACAGGAATCAACACAGCTGTAGTTGAAAGCCGCCTTGCCGCCGATTAGAGCAGTCCCGACACCCTGGACACACAAACCACAACAAAAAAATGAAAGCAGTTATGTTTTTTTTGCTGTAAGTCCTTTTGAATAATGATATTGTTATAAAAAATACAATCAAAAGTGAAATCTAAATAATTTTTTGAAAAAAAAAAAAAAAAAAAAATACTTGAGAATATAGTTCATTAAAATATAGAAACCAGTTATAAAAATATTAAATACATAAGAAAATCTAAAGTAAAATGAAACTTTAAATTTTGAGCTTTTCTTTTTGAAAAGAAAAACAATTCTATAAAAATTTAAGAATTGAATTATAAACTACCAAATTAGCAAGAAAATCTTAAGAAAAATTAATAGTTTGATAACATTTAGAACCAAATAATTTTATTTGCTTATAACACATTAAAGTGAAACAATATATTGAAGAAAACAATACACAAACAGAAATTCTTGTCGCTCTATCCTTAATTATCTGCAAATTATCGTCTCCACCTGTGTCTATAATTTAATTTAAAAATGGAAAATCCTAATAATTTAATAAGGCCACCGCGCTTAGAAATTCCGCACGAACAACCTCCTCCACCTAATCAAATAATTAATGACGAAATGGTGCAGACAATTACTAGATTAGTTGCAGAAACTCTGCATTTACAAGGACGTCAGATTTTCAATTCGATAATGAACCCTGCATCTGACATAAATAATGATATCGATCAACCCATCAACATTCTGAATGATGCGAACCTAACACATATGGACAAAATTCCGGATGTGGTGAAAAGCCTTCGGGTATTCACTGGACAACCGGAAGAGTTCAACTCATGGAAGAAGAGTGTTGAGCGAATACTCACGATCTATGCACATCTCAAGGGCACCCCCAAATATTACGGCATTTTGTCAGTTATTCGAAATAAAATATCAGGACACGCGGACATAGCACTTGAGTCCTAAAACACCCCGTTAAACTGGGAAAAAATATCCAAATGTTTAACATTACACTATATGCGGATAAAAGGGACTTGGGAACCTTGGAATACCAAATGACGACTTTGGTACAAGGACATAACTCCATACCCGAATTCTATCAAATAGTCTATCACCACCTTTCACTTATATTAAGTAAACTTGGATCAATAAATATGAATCAGGAATCCCTAAATAACATGACACAGTGTTATAGAGATAAGGCTCTAGACACTTTTGTCAGAGGGCTTAAGGGTGACCTCCCCAGGCTCTTAAGCATCCGTGAACCTGCGGACCTTCCACAGGCCCTTCACCTTTGTTTGAAATTGCAGAATTTGGACTTCCGAACCCAACATGCTAACTCATGGAAGAAGAGTGTCAACATTCTATCCGAAAAACATTTCCTCAGCCATCACCACCGGTTCCTCCAAGAAGAAATTTAAACCCAACTACAACCCCAACCCCAATTCCTGCGCCTAGACGCGAATTTTATCCACAATTACTTCATAATTCTCGCAATCCTCAACCCCTTCAAGTATATAGAGAACCTCAATATCAACAACCAAGATATCAACAATATCAACCAAGGTTTCAACAACAACAAAGGCAACCAATGAACCAACGCCAACTTCCTCCGAAGCCAATGGACATTGATTATTCAATCAAATCACAAAAGGTAAATTATTAAAACAGACCCCGAAATCCACCAATGCCTGAAAAACGCCAACACCAGTACTCACAGCAAGTCCATCCGCCAAAAATGCAGCAAGTTTATCATATCGATTAATCTAATCAAAATAAGCAGGACTTGGAGGAGTACGAACAAACGATGAACCAAGAGGACCAGAGTTATGACCAATCCATCAGCGAATACGCCGACACATATGAAGATCACGATCATGATTTACCAGAAGAACTAGACGACATTTATTTTTTAGATTAAAACGCTCTTCGCTACCCTACATCGAACATTTTGCGAAGAGCGGCCAAATACTTAGATTTCTTATTGACACAGGCTCTTACAGAGATTATATTCAACCCAAATATATTAGAAATCCCCTTCCAAACAACAAAAATTTTAATGCTTACTCAGTTGGAGGTAGTATAAAAATAACACATCATGGTTTTGTTCAACTCTTTGGCCCCAATATAGAAAAAATTAAATTCTATATTCTTCCAACTCTCATATCATTTGATGGTATTATCGGTAACGACACGCTAAGAAAATTAAACGCCGTCGTTCACACGAAAGAAAGCTATATGACCATCTGTTCAAACATTATTATTCCTCTTAAACAACATATTTCAGAAAATATCAATAATTTAAATATCAGAACTTCCCATTTGAACAAAGAAGACGAAACTGACCTCATGGAAATTGTAAACAATTATCCTAAATTGTTTGCTGAACCCGATGATTCTTTAACTTATGTGACATCAGTTAAAGGAGAAATTCGGACTACAACCTCCGAACCGATTTATTCCAAATCATACCCCTATCCGAGAGCTTTAAAGGACGAGGTCGAGAAACAAATTAATGACCTTCTCAAAGATGGCATCATAAGACCATCTAAGTCCCCATACAACTCCCCGGTTTGGATCGTTCCAAAGAAAATGGACGCATCCTTAGAAAAAAAATATCGGCTTGTTATTGACTATAGAAAGTTAAATTCTGTTACAATCCCAGACCGATACCCTATTCCTCCCATTGACGAAGTAATCGCTAACCTCGGTAGCAATAATTATTTTACAATAGTCGACTTGAAAAGCGGGTTTCATCAAATCCTGCTTAGGGAATGCGACATTGAAAAAACAGCGTTTTCCGTAAACAATGGAAAATTCGAATTTTTGCGTCTCCCCTTTGGTCTAAAAAATTCACCAGCTATTTTCCAGAGAACGTTAGATGATATTCTTAAAGAACAATTATTATATTTATAATTATTATTTGAAAAAGTATAATTAAACAACGACAAGTAGTATACTATACAACTTAATTCATCTATTGAATGATATCAAAATATTCCTCCTGCAGAACATAGATATTCAGAATTACCTTTATTATCTAATTTCTAATATGGCAGATTAGTGCAATGGATTTAAGCTTCATATATAAAGTAGTTCACTTTTATTAGAAAAATAAATGTCAACATGAGCAAATTTAAATTTACAAGATAGAGCATCTCCATTAATAGAACAATTAACATTTTTTCATGATCATACTATATTAATTTTAATTATAATTACTTGTTGCTATGTGTATATTGATGACATTGTCATCTTCGGCAAAAATAAAGAAGATCATCTGAAAAATCTCAAAACTGTTTTCGAGACACTGGAACGTGCCAACATTAAAGTACATTTCAAGAAGAAATCGAATTTCTTTGATTCATTTTAGGCAAGAATGGAATAAAAACTAACCCAAAGAAAGTTCAAGCCATCTCCGATTTACCAATTCCCAAAACTCTGAAGGATTTACGTTCATTCCTTGGAATGTCAGGCTACTATCGCCGTTTTATCAGAGACTATGCTAAAATAGCAAAACCCCTGACATTCCTTTTAAGAGGGGAAGACGGACGAGTGTCCAGATACATTTCTAAAAATAAGGCCATTGAACTTGACACAGATGCTATGAACTCTTTCCAAAATATTAAAGATTCTCTTGTATCACAAGAAGTAGTTTTGAATTATCCTGACTTTGACAAAGAATTTGAATTAACTACAGACACCTCAGATTATGCCTTGGGTGCTGTATTATCTCAAAACAATAAACCCATAACGTTCTTATCAAGAACGTTGAACCAAACGGAAGAAGCATATGCCACTAACGAGAAAGAGATGCTAGCCATCATCTGGGCTCTCAACTCGCTTAGGAGTTTCCTATACGGATCTAAAAAAGTAAAAATCTATACGGACCATCAACCACTGACCTACGCACTCAGCAACAAAAATACAAACTACAAGATGAAGCGGTGGAAAGCTATCTTGGAAGAGTATAATTATGAATTGAAGTACAAACCAGGAAAGTCCAACATAGTCGCCGACGCTTTATCACGACTTCCACTAACGTCAGAGGTGAATACAATGACAATGACTGAGCATAGCGACGATAGCTCTTCACACAATTTGATTCCTACTGTAGAAATTCCAATCAACGTCTTCCGCAACCAATTGATTCTCAAGATAGGAAATGAAACTAATCATGAGTTCCTTATACCATTTCCAACATATCACCGACACACTTTTACCCAACCAAATTATACAGAAACAGATATTATAACCATATTTAAGAAATTTCTCAACCCCAGTAACATAAACGGTTTATCAACAACAGAAGAAATAATGGGTCGAATACAGAATATCTATCCAATTCATTTTGCTAGTTTTAAAGTGAGGTTAACTCAATCTATGGTTGAAGACATTACCGATGAAAGTGAACAAGAAGAAAAAATTTTAAGAGTACACCGTAGAGCACACCGTAACCCGGAGGAAAATAGACAACAAATACTTGAAAACTTTTACTTTCCGAAAATGGCAGCAAAGATCAAAAGATTAGTTAAAAATTGCCAAACATGCAAAGAAAGTAAATACGATCGTCATCCGAACAAACCTATTCTTGAACCTACTCCTATACCAAACTATCCAGGCCACACTATTCACCTTGACATCTTTTCAACTGGAAAAAAACTTGTACTAACTGCCATCTGCAAACTTACAAAATTTGCAAAAACTAAAATTATTAAATCAAGAGCCATTACTCACATTAGACAACCACTTCGAGAAATATTATTTTCATTTTGCATTCCGGAAAATATTGTTATAGGTAATGAAAAGGCATTAAATTCTGCTTCCATTACATCCATGATGGAGGACGAATTAAAAATACGCATTTACAAAACCCCACCTTACAGAAGTGAGGTGAACGGACAGATTGAAAGTATTCATTCCACCCTTTCCGAAATAATGCGCTGCCTTAAAGCAGAACAGACTCCTCGTTCATTCGAAGAACTCTTCGAAAGAGCTACGAACGAGTACAATTTTACAGTTCATTCAACCACACAGAAAAAACCGGTAGAGCTTTTCTTTGGTCGGTCTCCAAGAATAACTCCTGAAGACTGTGAGAATGTCCGGCAGCAAAATATCGATAGAATCATACAGAAACAAAACGAAGACATAAGATACCACAATAAGAAACGAGAACCAACTAAAACTTACAACCCAGGAGACATAATTTACGTAAGACACAACAAAAGACTAGGCTCTTAGCTAACTTTTAGATATAAAAAAGATATAGTTAAGGAAAATAAAAATACAACAGTCATAACACAGTCAGGAAGAACGATACATAAAAGTAACATCAGGAATTAATGTACTAACTACGCATTTCCTATTTCCAGGTACATGCTCATGCTCAATAATGCATCAACAGAAATACAGATACTAAACTTCTCCAACTCTCAATTCGTATCTTTACATAGCTTTACAAGCTAAAATACAAACCGGATACTTTAAACTTATTCACGAGATTGACCTAGATCAATATGACAAATTTTTGACCAATATTGCACCAACTCTCGAACTTTCCTCAACTGTTAACGATCCCTTGTTTCCTTTCCTTTCCCACGAATATGAACAAATTCAAAATTTAATCCACAATTTAAGGCCACACAATGTTAAGAGATCCATAGATTCTATCGGCGCAGCGTGGAAGTGGATTGCAGGCAGTCCCGACCACGACGATTTTATTACAATCAAAAAGAAAGTTAACAATATCCTTGAAAACGCAAATACACAAGTTGTAATCAACAAATTATATAATGAAAGAATTAACAATATCACAAAAGTAACAAATGAAATTGAAAAAATGTTAAAAGAATATAAAAGTTTCAATTCAATCATTATATCCGAAATTAAATATAAATTCAAAATTGTAAAAGAGGAATTAGAAAATATTGCTTTAGCCATTCACTGGACAAAACTAGGAATTGTAAACTCACTCATACTATCTAAAGAAGAAATAAGCCTTGCAATAAATACATTTAATAAAGAACACATTCCTTTTACCACAATCGAAGAAGCTTTAAACTTTGCAGAAATCAAAATCATAACAAATTCAATTTCAATTTTATATATTGTCAATATTCCTCTTACAAGTCCAAAAACTTATGAAAAAATCCTTATCAAACCTGTCAAAAGAAATGGGATAGTCATTGAAATTCATTACAAGGAAATTCTTAAAAATAAAGACGAAATGTTTGGTCTTATAAATAATTGTAAACAGATTAATGATATTTCTATATGTGAAAATAAAAATCTTGTGAATATTGTAAACTCAACATGCATTTCGAATCTTTTGAAAAGTCAAATAGCATCTTGCAACATTATCAGCGGTCAGCACATCCCAGCAATTGAAGAGATAACCCAGGGTATTATTCTGCTTAATAGCTTCAACGGAACTCTCCAAGCTGAATCAACTTCCCGAAATATAACTGGTACCTTCCTCATCAAATATGACAACACCAACATAACAATTAATGACCGAAAATTTACTTCAGAAAAAGTAATATCGACTCACACTATCCTCTCAGCAATCTTACAACCATCCCCAATAGAAAAAGAATACCATTCAATATTATCACTAGAGATGATGCACGAGCTCCACATCAACAATACGAAAGAAATTCAGCTGCTCCAATCAGAAAAAGAAACACAGATGATAACCACCTATGGCTCAATTTCGTTCATGGGCATTCTTTTAATCATCGTAATAATGTTTAAACTTTTTCACAAAAGAAGGAATAATACAAAGGTCATCATCCAACAGCATGAGATGAAGAACATCCACATCCCTAGAGAATCAAATGCAGCACCTAAGCCAACACCTACCCTTCCGCAATCAAAGTTCAACGACATACCATACTTTTAAGCGATTGAGGACTATCGCATTTAGAGGAGGATGAGTTAACGTACAGAATATTAGCTACAGTTCAGTTTCAGTTTTAAATTCATTTTTATTGTTTTTCACTTATATCTACTTACTTGCTAACAAAAATGTTTAAACTAGCTTAAATAATAACTTAATTAACTTACTGACCCCAGGCGGGTACTCTAAATTACACAATAACTTATTTCTAATGCCTTTCGGCGTAAAGATATAATATATATAATTCAAACTAGAGCTAATATTAAGAACTAAGAAAGTTTAAAAAACTTAGTTTCATCGATCCAATTTTTTCGTTTTTCCTAAAATTACTTACAACTAATTAAAACTACTTAAAACTAATTAAAACTACTTAAAACTAGAGCAGCCATAGTAGCTTTTTATAATTTTTTTTTTTTTTTGTTTTTTGTGTTTTATAATTTTTTTTTTTTGGGATTTTGTGTTTTTCCTATTTTTTTTTTTGAATTTTGGGGACGCACAGTCATTTTTACATTTTTTTTTTTTTTATTTTGATTTTTTACAATTTTTTTTTTGATTTTCGACGCCGCAATAATTTTTATAATTTTTTTTTTTTTTTTTTTAGTTTTTATAATTTTTTTGGTTGCCACTATGCCTACCCCCTATACCCTAAGTCTTACCCACTAAACCTTTGTAAGCCAGCCATAGGCGACTCGCTATCCGTAACATTTTCCCTATGTTGCTCAGACAACCACCAGAACATATTCGACGTTTTGATAACGTCCCGTCGATCGCGATCTGAAACCGCCCTACTGTACCGGAGGAGCTCTTCAACTTCTCCGCCTACTGCGGCGACGTCCCGGCTGTAAAGGAGCCGTCGTTCTACGGACTTACGGCAGACGTGGTAGATTAACGGAACCGCCAATCTGTCCTGTATCAAACCTATCATGTCAAAATAGAGGAAAGCCTCCGGTGGGACAAATCCACTGAAACGTGTTCTCTCCATATATTCTAAGTTGGGGTAGTAAGCCCCAAATATCAGGCCATTGTTCGAAGTCATCGCCCTTGCAGTGTGACCCCGAGTCAGTTTTATCATGAAGTTGTCGATTCTGTTTATTTGAGCCCCGTTGTAAAGGACCCCATTAGGATAATATTTTCTGTACTCCGACTCTGGTGTTCTGTGCAATCCAAGACAGGTACGCAGACACTGTCTCTCAAACACCCGAATCTTTTCCATCTGAGACGCTGTAACATTGAACCACACAGGGCACCCATAGACAATCATTGGCCTTATGAGGGCCATGTAGCAAATCACTTTCACCCTGCTGTCAAGTTGTCTGCTGTGAAACAGTCGCCTTGTCAGAGCAAAAGCTCCTCTAGCCCTGGCCAGAGCCGCATCCATATGTTTGTTAAAATATAGATACTGATCTAGCCAGATGCCGAGGTACTTGACTACTACTTTGCTTGGCAGTGGGTGGCCATGTAGATCAACGATCACCAGCTTTCGCCAGTTCTTTCTCGTATCCCATGAGGCCCGAGCCAACGGGGTTCTAAACACAATTGTTTCCGATTTCTGAAAGTTGATTTTCAACTTCCAGTCATCGCAATATTGCTGAATCTTATCGAAGTCACGCTGCAAAAGTAATCTGATAACCTCGATCTTTGGACCTGTTCTGTACGCGATTAGGTCGTCGGCGTACGCTATAGCATGGTGAAGGGAACCAATTAGATCGCCGGTGAAAATGCTAAACAAAATAGGCGAATTCACCGCCCCCTGTTGTAGACCGTTCTGTATTTTAAAAGTTCTGGTAGAAGTTCTATTGCAACTTTTAACAACAAACGTTCTACCATGAAGCATGTCATTGAGAATATATAGCAGTGGTTTACTCATGCCATATCTGATCAACTTATAAAAAAGACCGTCTAACCAAACGGTATCGAAAGCCTTCTCCAAGTCAACCAGACATGCACCCGTACACTGCTTTTTAGCTTTGTTCCATTGAATATCAGATACTAGTTTAGACGCAGCATGTATGGTATCATGGCCCGCCTTAAAACCGAACTGATTTTCGGGAATAATATTTTTGTCCTCAGCCCATCTGGACAGAGCTCTATTGAGAACTTTCTCGAATACTTTGCTGATACTCGGAAGAAGACTAATTGACCGAAGATTTGCTGGATTGGAACCATCCTTACCTTTTTTAAGGAGAGGATGGACCACTGCCGTCTTCCAACGCACTGGATAATATGCATTATTCAGCGCATTGTTGAACAACGTGGTGTATATGTCCACCGCTTCCGAAGGGAGGTTTCGCAGCACAACATTGGGTATGCCGTCGACACCTGCTGACTTCTTTTTCTTTATTTTGTGAAAGATGTCCAAGAGGTCCATCTTAGAAACGAACAGGGTGTTATCCCCGTTTCGCTGGGCGATGACTGCATTTGCAAGTCGGTCGTCATTGAACCTAGTGAAACCAGGATTCTCGGATCGCCAATGCGAGATCTCGTCTCTAAGATAGAAGTGTCCAACGAAGGCTCTATTCTCAAGGTCGTAATTCGGGCGAATGCACTCATTCACCTTATATACTCGCTCGAAAACAGCACCCACCGTCTCTACCTTCTCTTGAGCATCTTCCACTATAAAGTGGTCATCATCCAAGATAGCCTCATCCGGATCCATCCCTATTGTCATAAGTAAGTTTCTGTTCTCTGTCGTCCTTTGGAGTTTAATACCCTGAAGGTCATTTTGATCTTTTCTCCTAAAAATTTTGTTTATTTCCGGAAACATACTCGGGTTGTTGGACTGTACAGCCCGAATTTTGTTGTTCCAGAAAAGAGATATAGATATTCTGTAGTTTTCTTTAATTAACTGTTGGAGATTTTTGATCTGTGACTTCAGAGTTCTAATCTCCACATCGTGTCGGTCAGTAAACCTCCTGTGCAAGAGTTTTAGTCTTGACAGGAGTCTACTTTTTTGTTTGTAAAGTGCGTCTATTGTCGCGTTTCTGTACATGTTCGTCGAGTCAAGTTGCCTATATTTAGGAATTGTCCTGTCCATTGTACTACGGATTGCATCCTCCATACGTTGAAGGTACCCATCGATCTCAACGTTCGACAGATTCCTGTTGCATGGCGGCGCAATACCGTTCGAACGAAGTTCCCTTGAGACGGCACCGGAAAAGCGCGGCCAACGTGTCTTACCGTAGTTGTAAGAGTGCGTCGGCACGTACTCCTCCAGTTCCACAAGGTCGTTCGGAAGCAGTATGACGGCGGCAAGTCCACAGTGGTCACTGTCGTACTCAACCGTCGTCAAACAATTTTTCGTCCGTCGAAGAATGTCGTCGGTCAGTTTCAGTCTTGAGTCTAAAAGCAATAGATCCAAATAAGAGCCACTTCGAGGATATGAAGGCCTGTCAGTAGCCAGCAGATCGACTTTACACTCAATGCTGTGGAGCCCCAGCCAATTGAATAGCTGGGTCCCCCTTGGATTGGCTAATTGATTTCCCCAATCTTGGTGTTTAGCATTGTAATCACCAGCCATAAGGAAATAGTTTTCTTCTGAGTTCAGTTTCAGAGTTCGAAAAAGTGATTCAAGCTCTGTTATAAAACATGAGGGTTGAGAAGCCTCCGGCGCATAGATCGCGACCACATACAACCGCCTCCCCTGTTGGAGAGGGATGCATACGATACACGCTTCAAGCAACTGGAATCGGCGTACTTCACCGCTATATATTACCTTGTGAGCTATGCCCTTACGTAAGAAAATCGCAACCCCACCCGCGAAAGTCGAGTTGGGTCGGTCCCTCCTTACGATAATGTAATTGTTATCCGTCAATTTGTGATGCTGGTTTAGCCTAGTTTCGCTAACCATACATACATCTGGACGTTGGTCTTTTAACAACTCAAGGAAGTTGGCTCGTCGTTCTATCCTAACTAGCGAATTCACATTCACGGCTAGGATCTTAAAAGGCCTCTCCGGCAGCGCGCCCGTTAACCTAAAAATTGCGCAAGCGACGGCACTGCATGGTAGATCAAGTCCACCCTACGCGCCTGCTCACTTATTTGCCGTGATAGTTCACTCATTTGTGCCTGAATGACACGCAGAGCGACCATCACCTCTGACTCCCCAGTAGCTGCCTTTGACACAGATGGCTGTGCGGCCTCTTTCTGGGGAGGTTGTACCGTTTTCCCAGCTCCACCCGCCATTTGGGCGTAGGAGACTTGGGGAACGACGGCCCTTAGAGTCGGTCTGGCTGTATGCCTTCCCTCGTCCTTGGTTACTGTTGGAGCAGCTTTTAATGATTTTTTAATAACTTGGTATCGAGGACATCCCCGATAGTTAGCAGGGTGTCCATCTCCACCACAGAGAACACATTTCAATTGGGTCTTATCTTCGACCCTTTCCTCACCGAGCTTGCACTCTTTTTCTTTGTGGTTCTCTCCACACTTAACGCACCTCGACTGCATTTGGCAGTTGAATGCGGCGTGCCCGAACCGTTGGCAACGAAGACATTGTAAAATGTCTCCGTGCCTGTTTATTTTTTCCCATCGTACCATCTGGTAGTCCAGGACGGAGATTTTCCTTAGACTCTCCAGACGGCTACTGGGAGATAGGGTGACGAGGAACATCGGCAATAGCCGCCTCTCCCGTCTAGCCTTGGCCGTGGTGAACGACTTGACCCCGATAAACTCGAGATCGTCGCTCGCCAACCTGCGGAGTTCCGCTAAGAGCTCCTCTGGGTCAGAGGTAGGCTCTACCCCTTTCAAAAGCATACTTTTGGGCTTCTCCTCTTTGGGAGTAAAAGTGAAATGTTCGGTGGTTGTTGTTTGCAACAACGCCCGAACGATCTTATGGTCACCAATGTTTTCACATTGGATCGCATGTCGATCTTGTCCTAAACGCTTAATAACAAAATTATCGCCTATGGCGGACTTACATAGGTTTAATGTTGCTTTCAGATCCATTCTGTGGGTGTTGATGGGGGGCACCCTGCTCTTAGTAGCTGTCTTTCTTTGCTGCTGCTGTTGTTGTGCTGGCTGTTGTTGTTGTTGTTGTCTCTGCTGCTGCTGCTGCTTTGGCACCGTCTCCCCTGGCTGCTTCGATGGCGCGGCTTTTTTAGCCGCGGTCCCCCGTTGCTGCTCTTGGGTAGCAGTTTTCTTTCTTGCATTTTGCTCCCCAGCTATTTTATTAGCTGTTGTGCCTTGTTGCTGCACGGGAGCTGTTTTTGCATTTGCCTTTGTTGTTGTTGGCTGTTGCTGTTTGGCATTGTCTGACTTTGCCATGAGTTGTTGTTTTGCCTCGCTATCGGCTTTCCTGCGGGCCACCTGTTTTACTTTGATCTCTTCGATCTCCTTGTACAGTTTCTCTAATATTGTAGATATCGTACGAAGTCTCTTATCTTCTACATTATCAATATTCTCGTCCACACCGTCCCCGTCGTCTGCCAATGCAGCGAACGAGTTTCCACTACCGGTGTAACGGCCCTCACCACCGTTTGATTCGTAGTCGTATGTGGAATTCAGACTCACGATGCTTTCGCTGCTGGTCGACATGCCATCATCGTCGACCTCCTTATCGGTTCCCTTTAGTTTTCGGTTGCGGGACACTAGATTTGGCTTGGCTTTAATGCGCCGCCTCTTTTTTGCAGTTGTTGTTGCTGCAGTTGTTGGCACCGCAATATGCATTGCGGTTGTTGCCGCTGCTTTGCTTGTTGTTGTTGTTGTTTTCTGTGTTGGATTTTCATCCAACACTTTTTTTGATGATGATGGACCGGTACGGTCCATCACGAACGACTGTGTCACTTTCTTTTTACTCTCTATTATTGTATTTTTCCTTTATCTGAGCAATTAGCTTCAGAAAAATAAAAATTGCTATGCGCCCGGGTGGGAGTTGAACCCACGTTCCTCCACACTGGATACCTGCTGCGCTACCCACTCGGCTACTGCCTTAATGAATTTCGATGAACTTTTTATACTTTTGAATCGCACTCCACTTGAAAAAATACTCACAGCTAAAGTCGTCAACACGTCTACTCGCGATAGCTGTTGCTGAACGACTGAGAATATTAGCTACGCCAGCAGTTCCATGACACGACCTAATTTCCGTTCTCACAGACGAAATTAGTAAGAAACAACGAACGAAGAATGCAGTAAACAATTCCGAGAACAACATTACCCAATACCCAAACACCTATGCTGACACTCCAAATTTAACCATAAATCGAATGCATGTTTGGTAGCCAATCAATTGTAATAATTCAGTCTTAATAATAAACTCAAACAATAAAGGTCAGGTAATCTACCTGTAAAAAAATATATTTTTTTATAAATTCAACTTATGTTTTCTTAACTTATACACAGAGCCGCTGCATGGTGCATATAAGACGGCCAATATAATACGAAGAATGTGAAAACGAACCAAAAGTGTGTGTGTGTATGTAGTTGTCTTGATTCTTCTCTCTTCACGCATTCGCCCGTGATTCAGTTTTCTTTCTTCTTAAGCTTATTGGCAAAAGAATATCTAATTTTGCTTTTAAATGTTTAAATAGCGTCGTTTCCGTTTCCGCTGAAATTTTTCGAAATGGAAGTATTAGCGTAGATTTGTAGATTAACTTAATTTATTTTTCAATAGACTTACCTAAGTCGGGCTTATGGATCAATATATCCAATAGATTTCAAAGACTTTCAATTAGAAATGATTTGATTTATTGAAATATACTTCAAATTTGAAAGCTTAGCAAATGAATAATAATAAAAATAATTGTGAAATTCATTAATCGGCCGAAATGGGTTGTTTTTCCCATTTTTATCTATGAAAATTGTAAAATAAATGTTAAAAAAGTTGCCTATGTCCGTTACATTAACATTTCGAATAATTTAAAAAAAAAACCAAGTGAATCGGTGACTTAATTCTCGAGATTTTTGAGGACCAACAAAATATCAACTTTGCTTTATATAATAGATAAAGTTTTTACAGAAATGATAATTTTTATTATTAAAAAGTAGATATTGAAATGTTTGTTCAATATATATCTTGGCAACTACAACTCTAATGCGAAAACAAAAATGGAAAGAAAAAGTAAAATTGCGCATAATAACAATGAAAGAATCACAACAATGAAACTCCAAAAAGTACAATATAAAACATTTAGTATTGGACATTATACATATATAAAAAGAGAAATGAGCACAAAAGAAAAAAAATATATATATTTGCATTAGACTACATTTAACACTGCTTTTATTTGTATTTGCTAAGAAGCTTTGTTTTAACCTGGGCTTTAAACTTTATAATATCACTATTTTGTTTGATTACGTTAGGATATCTATTATAATACTGAATCGACTGATATAGTGTAGATCTGATTCCGAAATTTGTCGAGTGGGTTGTGGCCTGGTGGATGTTATTTCGACTTCTCACTTGGTGGTTATGATGGCTACTTCTTGAAGATAGATCGGTGTTGGAAAATACAATTGCAATTTTGTGAATGTGGAGCACCATGTTCATTTCGGCTTCATCCTTAACCATTAGAATTTGGAGCTGGCTATAAATCCAACGAGTGTTTGTATACCATCCGAATCCGAATAAATTTTTTAATGCTTTATTTTGTGCAACTTGTAAACTTTGAATTAGGCTGTGAGCTGCTGTACCCCATACGTTGATTCCATACGTCAGATGACTATGAAAAAGGGCAAAGTACATTTGTTTTTTTAGACTTTCAGGTATGTTTCTACGATTTCGACCAAAAACGCCAGCTAGGGATGAAAGTTTTTTTGAAAGTTTTGATATGTGGTTTTTCCAGTTCAGTGATGAGTCTACCCAAAGTCCAAGATATTTAAACTGACCAACTTGTTCCACAGTTAAGTCTTGGTAGACAATGTTAAGTGGTGTATTCGATTTGCTGAAGACGATATATTTGGTTTTTTGGGCGTTTACACATAGTTTTTGGGCATTCATCCAAGATTGAATCTTATTAAGATCCATATTAATTTGTTCTTCGAGTTCAGTAACAGTTCGTGCAGAATACATAAGACTAATGTCAACTGCAAATAATACTGGATGTCCATTCAGGATCAAGTTTGTAAGGTCTTGGATATAAAGACAAAAAAGTGTTGGTCCAAGTACACTACCTTGTGGTACCCCCATCTCAACCAGTTGCAAATGGCTTGTACATCCATCCAAACTTATGTATTGATATCGATCTTCGAGGTAAGATTTGAACCAATTAAATGAAAAACCTCTTACTCCTAGAGAGAAAAGCTTTCGTAGCAGGATTTTACGGTTGACGGTGTCGAATGCTTTTGAGAAGTCTATGAAAAGCGCGAGTTATGGTAGGTCCGTTAGCTTACAAAAAAAAGACTTTTGTTTTAATTTTTTCTTTGAACATGTTTATTAAGAAATCAACACCAGACTGATCTCTTTTCCTAGCAACATCGACAGCAAGACCATTTTAAGAGAGATAATAAATTGTGGATTAACTACTTACATGATTTACAGTTTGCTTTCATTAATCTCTTTATCAGCGATCATCCCAACGTTGTGGTGTAAGATAACTTTAGTTTCGTTGCCTTCATTATTTGAATACCCATTTGTCATCTGTGTCCATAATGTTGCCGACTGCGTTGTTCACGTAACTCCTCCGGCCTCAGTTTGAACATGACGAATATAATGAGATATGTTCAAATGTTTGTTGAAAGGTTGGCCAAAACGATGTAGCTCATCTGATCTTTTATTACCTACCGATGTTGGGATGGGAGTATGGGATATGAAAATATCAAAGTGTCTTGCTCTCTCATCTTTTTTTTTTTCATTTAAACACAAGCTTTACTTTTAAAACAATTTATAAAAAAAAAAAAAATAACAACCTCACCATGACAAATAAAAATAGTTAATTTTTTTTTTTTTTTTTTTTTTTTTTTTTTTTTTTTTTTTTTTTTTTTTTTTTTTTTTTTAATTTTAATACTAGTAAATTTCCTTTTCTTTTTAATTTTCTGTTTATGAACTTTACGTTTATTTGTGTCTACTGTTATTTTGTTATCTTGGGTAACTGTATGCTGAATAAACTGAGGAGCAAGTTTGTTCCTCCTATCGTCCTGTTCATATATATTATCGTCTTTACTAAATGCAGGGGGATCTTTTCGAGTTTCATTTTGTTTATTAATCAAATATTCTTTTTGGGCTTTGCAACGCTTGTGAACCAATTCCCGCAAAAACTCATAATTTTTAATATGATCGTTCAAATAATCCTGCTGCGAAGTAAAGTTGGTCTTTGGAAAGAAATATTTTTTATTTATATGCCCAGTTAATAATTCGAAAGGTGTTAATTTAGTTACACTATGTATCGAAGAATTATAGGTAATAATCGCATCATCAATGATCTCAGAAATAGATTTGTGAGGGAACTCTGATTTGATTATTCTTGCCAATTCTATCAAAGAGGAATGAAACCGTTCTACGGGTGAATTACCTGTGGAAGTCTTAGCGCATATTGCATGTGTCTCTATATCATAAAGTTTCAGAAAATCTTTAAAAACAGTAGATAAAAACTCACTACCATTGTCAGTGACAACCTTTTGGGGAATTCCATGGTGCGAAAAATAATGTTTTAATGATTTGATAAGATTGAAACTGTTTCTTGAGGGTAGTAAATATGCACTTCCAAATTTACTAAATTTGTCCAAAATTGTGAGAAAATTTTCCTTATGAATAGAATATATGTCTATGTGCAAGACTTGTAATGGTTTCGAAGGAGTTTCTGTAATTTCAAATTTAATAGGTTGTCTAAGGCGCTCATACTTGTATTTCTGACATACCTCGCAATTGTTAATAATTCTTGTTATAATGTGTTTCATGCTGGGAAAATAATATTTTCTTCTAATGTGTTCTAAGGACTCAGATATTCCTCTGTGATTGGATTTCTTATGATATTCTCGTATGATTTTTTCCTGTTCATCAATTTCTGTTACGTCTTCAAGCAAAGTAGTGCTTCTAACTAGTTTTAAAAGTGAGCTATTAAAATATTTCGAATATACAGCTTGGACTACCTTAAATGTTTCATCGTCAGCTAAGATTGCAGTAACTCTCTTCGTATTTAAATAATTTTGGAAAACTGAAATCATTACATTTTCATCAGAAATATTTGAATATTCAATTTTATAACGTTTTTTCCTTTGAAACAAGATCTTCAGTGTTGAATGAAGTTGTGTACGATCCGGATTTTTTAAAATAATGACTTGGTTTGAAAACTCATTGATTGCCCTTTCTGAGATAGGAATACCATCACCAATATCTTCCAAAGCAGAATGGATTGTGTTGTTATCTTCAAACTCATCAAAATTGTTCTCAGTTGACTGAAGTTCTAAATTTTCAATGCCTATCTGCCTGTCTTCAGCAATATTTATTTGAATTCTTGAAAGGGCGTCAACGTTGGAATTTAGTTTTCCTTTCTTATAAATAATCTTAAAGTCAAATTCTTCTAATTTTAGTCGCCAACGAAGTAATTTAGACGAAGAGTCTTTCATTGAAAATAAATAGGTCAGCGGTTGATGGTCTGTAACAATATTAAATTGCCTAC
Source organism: Melanostoma scalare (assembly GCA_949752695.1). NCBI lineage: Eukaryota > Metazoa > Arthropoda > Insecta > Diptera > Syrphidae > Melanostoma > Melanostoma scalare. Next base: position 174,544,853 of record OX456985.1, on the reverse strand, counting down.
CGAAAAGATATGGTCTGAAATATTTTGTAGCCCAGACAATGGCTAATAACTCTCTTTCAATAGTGCTGTAATTTTGCTCAGATTTAGATAAAGTTCGGCTTGCATAACAGACCGGTTTATCAGATCCAATTGAGCCTTGGGATAAAATGGAACCTATTGCAACATTACTTGCATCACAAGTAAGGTTGAATGGCTTGTCGAAATCGGGGTATTGTAATATGGGTTCATTACACAAAATATTTTTGCAAGTCTCAAAACATTCGATGTATTTTGAGTCGAGAACAATCCGATTACCCTTACGAAGACATTCAGTCATGGGTTTGGTTAATTTCGCAAAATCATTAATAAATTTCCTATAATATCCCAAAAGGCCTAAGAACGATTTGATTTGTCTGGGAGTTTTTGGGATAGGAAAATTTTGAACTGCATGAACTTTACTTGGGTTAGGCTTAACACCCTCCGAAGAGATCACATGACCTAGAAAAGACACTTCTTTTTGGAGAAATTCAGATTTCTCTAGCTGTATTTTAAGGTTAGCATCGTAAAGTTTTTTAAAGACTCTTTCTAAATTTTGCATATGCTCTTGCAGAGACGTAGAAAAACAATTATGTCATCAAAAAAAACGAGACATGTCTTGCCTTGTTCCTCTCTCAAAACAAAATCCATGAGACGTTGAAAGGTTGCCGGTGCACCTTTAAGCCCACATGGCATACGGAGATACTCAAAATGACCACCTTCAACGGAAAAAGCAGTTTTTTCAATGTCTTCTTCACTAACCTGTATTTGTTGGAAGCCTGAGGCCAGGTCTAATGTAGTAAAATACATAGCTCTGCCTAATTTATCTAAAATGTCTGCAATGTTCTTCATTGGGTACTTATCATCTACTGTTTTTTCATTAAGCTTACGATAGTCTACCACCAATCGCCACTTTTGCTTACCACATGAATCTCTTTTTTTTGGCACGATCCATATTGGTGAAGACCACGGTGAAAAACTAGGTTGTATTATGCCATCTTGTAGCAATTTGGAAATTTGGACTTTAATCTCTTCCTTATGAACGTGAGGAAGGCGGTATGACTTTGTGTAAATAGGTATATGTATTGTCTTTAGTTCTGATTCGGTGTTTTATGTGATCGCAAAACGTGAGGGGTTTATTATCATTGAAAAAAATTTCCTTATATTTATGACACAGGTTCATCACTGCTGTTTTTTCTTCCGCATTTAAATGATTGATACGTATAGACTTAGATAAATCTGATGAATTTAAATTTGTAGCTTTTGAATTTGAAATATTATGAAGTTCAATTATCTTGTGTGTGTCCATAAGTTGTACTTTAATTGGTTGTTCCACGATGAAATTTTGGGGTTAATCCAACATGTTTAAGACCTCGAAGAACGAATACCACTTATGAGCCCTACATACTCCTCCGGAAATTTCGAGTCCATTAGCAATTATTATAGGTTTTACAAAAATGTCGCCAATTTCAACATCAACTGGGAGCTGGACAACCATTTTACTACATGCCGGGAAAGTATATATTTTTGACACAATGTTTGGCTTGAATGCCAAGGGAATTTTTATGTTTTCATTTTCTAAATATGAGTCCCTTAAGTCAACTTTAAAGTTTAAGCCCTTTAGTATATCTACTCCAATCAACCCGTCAAAATAGTTATGAAAATTGAATAGTAAAAACGATATATATTTTATTGTGTTGAACTCCTCTAAACCATTTAAAGTAATTTCTTGGTTAACAATATGAGTTCCAAACACAGTTTTTATTTCCACTGGCCCAATTTTTTTTATACCTATCTTAAGTGTTCTTGCAATATCCGGACTTATGAACGATTTATTGCTTCCTGTGTCCACTAAAAACTTTAATTCTACTCCATTTAAACTTTTTATTATTATATAAGGCAGGGAACTTGAACAAAAATTATTTATACCCGACTGTGTCTCCGAGGCAAGTACGCGAAAATTTGTGTCATCTATCTCACTCTCGAAGGTTTGGTTTGTAGAGTTATTGATTCCTATGTTATTATATTCGAAGTTCGAGGGTTGATCGTATTGATCGCTTGATTCCATAGTATTTAAATGATTAGGGGTATTTCTGTTGAACAGTTGATGAGTTTGGGGCGAGTTTCGGTAAGTAGTATTGGTTCTTCCACTGCCAATGTCCATTGGCTCAAAGTTTCGAGATCGTCTACTATTTTGTGATGGGCTGGGATAAACGGACTGTAAAATACGATTTTACAGAGGGTTGAGAGTAATTATTAAAAGGCTGAATATTATTATTAGAAAATTGTCTAAAAGAGTTAGATGGTCTGTTGATAGGAAATTGAGAACTATTATTAAGGTTAATTGCTTTTGGGTGATTTCGATTAAATGATGGACCGGGATTGTTCTGAATTTGGTTATAATTATAATTTTGCTGACCCCTCATAAATGTATATATTTTAATGTTAATTTTTTTCTTTTTTTAGTGTTTTTAATGAATAACAGCTTTTATATTCATAGATTTTCGCATTAATAGCTTCCTTTTTCTGGTTTAACACGTGTCTGTGGTACATATATTACGTATGTATGAACAACAACTGTTATTTTTCAATACTACATAGGTATCTTATTTTTTTATTTTTTTTTACTTGTGTTCTTTTGCTTAGTTTTGTACAAAAGAGTAGTCTTTTATAAATGTTTGTAATATATTTTTTTTTTTTCTTGGCGATAAAAATTTCACTTTTAAGCTACTAAATTGTTCACTTTTTGAAAAATTTATGCACTCCTAAGCGACTGCGCCAGTTATGGTAGGTCCGTTAGCTTACAAAAAAAAGACTTTTGTTTTAATTTTTTCTTTGAACATGTTTATTAAGAAATCAACACCAGACTGATCTCTTTTCCTAGCAACATCGACAGCAAGATCATTTTAAGAGAGATAATAAATTGTGGATTAACTAGGTACATGATTTACAGTTTGCTTTCATTAATCTCTTTATCAGCGATCATCCCAACGTTGTGGTGTAAGATAACTTTAGTTTCGTTGCCTTCATTATTTGAATACCCATTTGTCATCTGTGTCCATAATGTTGCCAACTGCGTTGTTCACGTAACTCCTCCGGCCTCAGTTTGAACATGACGAATATAATGAGATATGTTCAAATGTTTGTTGAAAGGTTGGCCAAAACGATGTAGCTCATCTGATCTTTTATTACCTACCGATGTTGGGATGGGAGTATGGGATATGAAAATATCAAAGTGTCTTGCTCTCTCATCTTTTTTTTTCATTTAAACACAAGCTTTACTTTTAAAACAATTTATAAAAAAAAAAAATAACAACCTCACCATGACAAATAAAAATAGTTAAATTTTTTTTTTTTTTTTTTTTTTTTTTTTTTTTTAATTTAAATACTAGTAAATTTCCTTTTCTTTTTAATTTTCTGTTTATGAACTTTACGTTTATTTGTGTCTACTGTTATTTTGTTATCTTGGGTAACTGTATGCTGAATAAACTGAGGAGCAAGTTTGTTCCTCCTATCGTCCTGTTCATATATATTATCGTCTTTACTAAATGCAGGGGGATCTTTTCGAGTTTCATTTTGTTTATTAATCAAATATTCTTTTTGGGCTTTGCAACGCTTGTGAACCAATTCCCGCAAAAAACTCATAATTTTTAATATGATCGTTCAAATAATCCTGCTGCGAAGTAAAGTTGGTCTTTGGAAAGAAATATTTTTTATTTATATGCCCAGTTAATAATTCGAAAGGTGTTAATTTAGTTACACTATGTATCGAAGAATTATAGGTAATAATCGCATCATCAATGATCTCAGAAATAGATTTGTGAGGGAACTCTGATTTGATTATTCTTGCCAATTCTATCAAAGAGGAATGAAACCGTTCTACGGGTGAATTACCTGTGGAAGTCTTAGCGCATATTGCATGTGTCTCTATATCATAAAGTTTCAGAAAATCTTTAAAAACAGTAGATAAAAACTCACTACCATTGTCAGTGACAACCTTTTGGGGAATTCCATGGTGCGAAAAATAATGTTTTAATGATTTGATAAGATTGAAACTGTTTCTTGAGGGTAGTAAATATGCACTTCCAAATTTACTAAATTTGTCCAAAATTGTGAGAAAATTTTCCTTATGAATAGAATATATGTCTATGTGCAAGACTTGTAATGGTTTCGAAGGAGTTTCTGTAATTTCAAATTTAATAGGTTGTCTAAGGCGCTCATACTTGTATTTCTGACATACCTCGCAATTGTTAATAATTCTTGTTATAATGTGTTTCATGTTGGGAAAATAATATTTTCTTCTAATGTGTTCTAAGGACTCAGATATTCCTCTGTGATTGGATTTCTTATGATATTCTCGTATGATTTTTTCCTGTTCATCAATTTCTGTTACGTCTTCAAGCAAAGTAGTGCTTCTAACTAGTTTTAAAAGTGAGCTATTAAAATATTTCGAATATACAGCTTGGACTACCTTAAATGTTTCATCGTCAGCTAAGATTGCAGTAACTCTCTTCGTATTTAAATAATTTTGGAAAACTGAAATCATTACATTTTCATCAGAAATATTTGAATATTCAATTTTATAACGTTTTTTCCTTTGAAACAAGATCTTCAGTGTTGAATGAAGTTGTGTACGATCCGGATTTTTTAAAATAATGACTTGGTTTGAAAACTCATTGATTGCCCTTTCTGAGATAGGAATACCATCACCAATATCTTCCAAAGCAGAATGGATTGTGTTGTTATCTTCAAACTCATCAAAATTGTTCTCAGTTGACTGAAGTTCTAAATTTTCAATGCCTAACTGCCTGTCTTCAGCAATATTTATTTGAATTCTTGAAAGGGCGTCAACGTTGGAATTTAGTTTTCCTTTCTTATAAATAATCTTAAAGTCAAATTCTTCTAATTTTAGTCGCCAACGAAGTAATTTAGACGAAGAGTCTTTCATTGAAAATAAATAGGTCAGCGGTTGATCGTCTGTAACAATATTAAATTGCCTACCGAAAAGATATGGTCTGAAATATTTTGTAGCCCAGACAATGGCTAATAACTCTCTTTCAATAGTGCTGTAATTTTGCTCAGATTTAGATAAAGTTCGGCTTGCATAACAGACCGGTTTATCAGATCCAATTGAGCCTTGGGATAAAATGGAACCTATTGCAACATTACTTGCATCACAAGTAAGGTTGAATGGCTTGTCGAAATCGGGGTATTGTAATATGGGTTCATTACACAAAATATTTTTGCAAGTCTCAAAACATTCGATGTATTTTGAGTCGAGAACAATCCGATTACCCTTACGAAGACATTCAGTCATGGGTTTGGTTAATTTCGCAAAATCATTAATAAATTTCCTATAATATCCCAAAAGGCCTAAGAACGATTTGATTTGTCTGGGAGTTTTTGGGATAGGAAAATTTTGAACTGCATGAACTTTACTTGGGTTAGGCTTAACACCCTCCGAAGAGATCACATGACCTAGAAAAGACACTTCTTTTTGGAGAAATTCAGATTTCTCTAGCTGTATTTTAAGGTTAGCATCGTAAAGTTTTTTAAAGACTCTTTCTAAATTTTGCATATGCTCTTGCAGAGACGTAGAAAAACAATTATGTCATCAAAAAAAACGAGACATGTCTTGCCTTGTTCCTCTCTCAAAACAAAATCCATGAGACGTTGAAAGGTTGCCGGTGCACCTTTAAGCCCACATGGCATACGGAGATACTCAAAATGACCACCTTCAACGGAAAAAGCAGTTTTTTCAATGTCTTCTTCACTAACCTGTATTTGTTGGAAGCCTGAGGCCAGGTCTAATGTAGTAAAATACATAGCTCTGCCTAATTTATCTAAAATGTCTGCAATGTTCTTCATTGGGTACTTATCATCTACTGTTTTTTCATTAAGCTTACGATAGTCTACCACCAATCGCCACTTTTGCTTACCACATGAATCTCTTTTTTTTTTGGCACGATCCATATTGGTGAAGACCACGGTGAAAAACTAGGTTGTATTATGCCATCTTGTAGCAATTTGGAAATTTGGACTTTAATCTCTTCCTTATGAACGTGAGGAAGGCGGTATGACTTTGTGTAAATAGGTATATGTATTGTCTTTAGTTCTGATTCGGTGTTTTATGTGATCGCAAAACGTGAGGGGTTTATTATCATTGAAAAAAATTTCCTTATATTTATGACACAGGTTCATCACTGCTGTTTTTTCTTCCGCATTTAAATGATTGATACGTATAGACTTAGATAAATCTGATGAATTTAAATTTGTAGCTTTTGAATTTGAAATATTATGAAGTTCAATTATCTTGTGTGTGTCCATAAGTTGTACTTTAATTGGTTGTTCCACGATGAAATTTTGGGGTTAATCCAACATGTTTAAGACCTCGAAGAACGAATACCACTTATGAGCCCTACATACTCCTCCGGAAATTTCGAGTCCATTAGCAATTATTATAGGTTTTACAAAAATGTCGCCAATTTCAACATCAACTGGGAGCTGGACAACCATTTTACTACATGCCGGGAAAGTATATATTTTTGACACAATGTTTGGCTTGAATGCCAAGGGAATTTTTATGTTTTCATTTTCTAAATATGAGTCCCTTAAGTCAACTTTAAAGTTTAAGCCCTTTAGTATATCTACTCCAATCAACCCGTCAAAATAGTTATGAAAATTGAATAGTAAAAACGATATATATTTTATTGTGTTGAACTCCTCTAAACCATTTAAAGTAATTTCTTGGTTAACAATATGAGTTCCAAACACAGTTTTTATTTCCACTGGCCCAATTTTTTTTATACCTATCTTAAGTGTTCTTGCAATATCCGGACTTATGAACGATTTATTGCTTCCTGTGTCCACTAAAAACTTTAATTCTACTCCATTTAAACTTTTTATTATTATATAAGGCAGGGAACTTGAACAGAAATTATTTATATCTAAATACCCGACTGTGTCTCCGAGGCAAGTACGCGAAAATTTGTGTCATCTATCTCACTCTCGAAGGTTTGGTTTGTAGAGTTATTGATTCCTATGTTATTATATTCGAAGTTCGAGGGTTGATCGTATTGATCGCTTGATTCCATAGTATTTAAATGATTAGGGGTATTTCTGTTGAACAGTTGATGAGTTTGGGGCGAGTTTCGGTAAGTAGTATTGGTTCTTCCACTGCCAATGTCCATTGGCTCAAAGTTTCGAGATCGTCTACTATTTTGTGATGGGCTGGGATAAACGGACTGTAAAATACGATTTTGACTAACAGAGGGTTGAGAGTAATTATTAAAAGGCTGAATATTATTATTAGAAAATTGTCTAAAAGAGTTAGATGGTCTGTTGATAGGAAATTGAGAACTATTATTAAGGTTAATTGCTTTTGGGTGATTTCGATTAAATGATGGACCGGGATTGTTCTGAATTTGGTTATAATTATAATTTTGCTGACCCCTCATAAATGTATATATTTTAATGTTAATTTTTTTCTTTTTTTAGTGTTTTTAATGAATAACAGCTTTTATATTCATAGATTTTCGCATTAATAGCTTCCTTTTTCTGGTTTAACACGTGTCTGTGGTACATATATTACGTATGTATGAACAACAACTGTTATTTTTCAATACTACATAGGTATCTTATTTTTTTTTTTTTTTTTTTTTACTTGTGTTCTTTTGCTTAGTTTTGTACAAAAGTGTAGTCTTTTATAAATGTTTGTAATATATTTTTTTTTTTCCTTGGCGATAAAAATTTCACTTTTAAGCTACTAAATTGTTCACTTTTTGAAAAATTTATGCACTCCTAAGCGACTGCGCCAGTTATGGTAGGTCCGTTAGCTTACAAAAAAAAGACTTTTGTTTTAATTTTTTCTTTGAACATGTTTATTAAGAAATCAACACCAGACTGATCTCTTTTCCTAGCAACATCGACAGCAAGATCATTTTAAGAGAGATAATAAATTGTGGATTAACTAGGTACATGATTTACAGTTTGCTTTCATTAATCTCTTTATCAGCGATCATCCCAACGTTGTGGTGTAAGATAACTTTAGTTTCGTTGCCTTCATTATTTGAATACCCATTTGTCATCTGTGTCCATAATGTTGTTCACGTAACTCGCGCTGGCAAGGTTGCGATTGTCTTTATTACTTTGAAGGTGTGATATCATGTCTACCACTGCTATTTTTGTGTCTGATTTTTTCCGGAAACCATATTGTGTTGTGCTTGACAGTTTTTTTCGCTCGATATATTTAAGTAATTGGTTGTTAATAACTTTTTCTATAATCTTCGATAAGATTGGTAAAATTGAGATGGGGCGATAATTGTTGTAGTCTTCAACATTGCCATTCTTAAAGACAGGGATAACTCGGGCTGTCTTCATCATACTTGGAACGTAGCCAACTTTGAAAGATTTGTTGATAAGTGTTGTAATCGGAACACACAACTCTTCTTTGCACTTCTTAATTATTTCAGTAGAGAAATTATCAACGTCCTTAGCTCTTGATGGCTTCAATTCAGAAATGACATTTTTGATTTCAGCGCAGGTGATGTCGGTTTCATTACAAAACTTTCTAGTTGCCTACGAACTGGAATGACGATATTTTCAGATGTGCATTTTCAGATGATTTTTTTGCCTATGCTAGAGAAGAATTTGTTTAGTTCATTGATTTTATCAAGTTTTTCTCTCCCTGAGCAATTGGTCAGCAATGGACAATCCGTATTCTTTTTGGACTTATTATATAGTAAGCTATTTATATTCTCCCAGGTTTTCCTGTTGTCAGTTAAGGATTTTTCGAATTGATTCCCAAAATAGAAAAAGTAAAATTTTCAAGATTTTTTTGAAAACTCAAAATTTCATCGAGTTTGTCAGGAAGTTGTTTGTTGGTGATATTATCTGTTTTTATCTCGGTGTTACTAAATGTTCTATAATTTGGAGTACCTGTTGAGTTTCGTTGCTGTAGATACTGCTGCTACGCTGGGAGAATGCTGCTACGCCTTCCGTCCCTCGATGCTCTACAGGTTTTGCAAAACCATAGCGATTTGTCCTTCAGGATTTCCGACAGCTTTTGTTTCGACAATCCAGAGCATGTGGTATTTGTATGAAAAGCCTTTTTGCATACACCATCGCATATTATTACATTTTTTCCATTTATATTCACACTTTTGTTGCACTTCTCGCAAAGATCGACTGCACTTGACGCCATTTTTTTTTCAATGAATGTTTATGTTTAGTTACAACATGATCTGTCCAAGTAAGGGTATCATTGAAGATGATTCCTAATCTACGTACTTTGGTCACGTATTCTACGGATGATTGTCCTAGTCTTATCAAAGGAAAAGTAGATGTGTCTAGAGAATACTTATAGATGCATAGTGTCTTAGATTTCGTTGGGTTAAGTGAAAGATTGTGTTTAAAAGCCCACTGCTGAATGACTTCTAGGTCTTGGTTAACTAAATCGATGGTACTCTTTATCTTTTCCAACGGACAGCACAAGAAAAGTTGAACGTCGTCAGCAAACATATGGACAGAACAATGATTCACAAGTTGTGGGAGCTCGTTGACATATAGCGAAAACAATATTGGCCTGAGAATAAAGCCCTGTGGATCACCTGCTGGTACTTTCAGAAATGATGACATTTCACAAAAAAAAACATGACATTCCCACTGCCACACATTGCTGACGGTCGCGTAGATATGAGTAAAGCAATTTGACCGCAAAAGAAGAAAATCCAAAACTGTGCAAAAGTTTTTTACAGAGGAGAAGGTGATCCACCGTATCAAAAGCTTTTGAGAAATCCAGCAAAGTTAAGATAGTAGCACAGTTGGCGACCATGCCTTTGCGAATCTCATCGACAACAAGCAAGAGTGCGGTCTTGCAACTTCTTTTCGCACCAAAACTAGACTGAGCAGAACTCAACCGATTATTGTTGTTTAAGTGCGTTTGCATCTGCTTAAGCATTTATTTTTCAAATGCTTTGGACAACAAGGGCAAAATGGCGATTGGCCTGTAGGTATTTAGTGCTAGCCAGGTTTTGTGGTTTGGGTATAGGAAATATCTTTGCCTTTTTCAACAATTTGGAAAGCATTAAAGCATGTATCGCCTTTCACGAGGAACTGACAAGTCAAGAAATCCACACTTCCATGAAAAACACCAAATCACTTAACCGTATAAAATTCTGTGTCTTTAAAATGCACCAGGCGCCGAGGCTGCAAGAGTTTTGTTGAGTTGTATAAATGTAGATCTTATTTGTGTTTTTTAAATTCTTATAGGTCAAAACTATTCATTTTTAAGAGTTATTAATTAAATCCCGCTAATTCAGCCAATTGTCTTGTCACACTGTTATCGGTGAAAATGTTTAGTACCTACTTTATTTTGAAGGGGAATCAATAATTTTTTCATGATCCCAAACGACAGCTTCTGAGAGCAATCCCAAAAACCTAAAACGCAAAACTCAATAGGACGATGGATTTGATTAAATTTTTTTACGATAAACTGTTTTTCTTTTTTAAATTGTTTGCGTTTAGTTCGAAATACTCAAATTTGTTGGTTGCTAACATTTAGCCCCTGGGCAATATGCTGACTTCCAATTGATTTTAAATCTGAGGGTCCCTATTTCTGAAATTAAAGTCCTAATATTGCTTCCTGAGTGTGTTTTGCTAAACCAAATATCAACATCTTTAGTTTCAAAATGCTAGCATTATCCGGAATGTTGCCATCTACTATTTTGCTTTTACTGTGTTACCACCCCTGAAACAGCCTCTTAATCCTAAAGTTTAATTTATGATGCCCAATCCTAGTCCTGGTGTACCAATCATCGACTGTCCCCTGTGAAATTCTGTCAATCCTTCGATTTGATTCCACCCAGCCCGCGTAGCAAATCCTTTTATACGCATTACCAACCACTTTCTATGGTTCTCGAGTCCCAGGTTTGTTGACTTTTGTACCACACACACATGGTTCTCGACAGCGACGATTCTGAATGCTTGTGTCCTTAGGATGACGACGGATGAGTGTAAATCAATTAATTGTGTTTGCCATTGTTGCATTATACATATTTTTATCTCACAGTGTGTGGCACGGTACTGTGGTATATGCGTGTACATTTTTAGGGTAAGTGCAATGGGATTTTCCTTTTCATTCTACCTTTTCTGAATCTGATTCCTGAAGTCAGAATCATGACAGGATATTATAGCACAAAGGGGAGGACCAATGCGAAAAAACATTTTTCTATTTGTTTTATGTTAATTTTGTTGGAAAAAAGGCAAACCGGAATAAGAGGATTCCTATTGAAAGGATAAGCGGGAAATTAATTGCTTCCCTGTTGGTTTGCATTTAATTGCACAAATGAGTTTACAAAACTTGTTTTTCAGTGTGACTTATTGACAAAGGTGTTGTTGGATTATGTTGTGTTAGGTAGGATGCACAATTCTATAAAACCATTTTTGTGAAATGATCCCTGATAGATATAATAACGTTATGTGACTTCGTAAAGGCCTAATTGTAGTCAAAGGGTGTTTTTTGTTACATTTCTGATTTTAAAGAAAGACAAGCAAATCAGAATCAATAGTTTCGACCACTAAAATAAACCAAAAGGAAGAACCCCTCACACATTTCATACTCTGTCTTTTCGGAACGAGATTCACTTGCCTACACAATTGCGTTACTACTTTTCCACATGATTTTAAATGTGGGCAACGAATCGAAAAATTGAAAAAAACTGAAATGAACGGTTGAATGAAATCTTAATCCAAACTCGGTAGCTGAATATGGAGATAATGTAACAAAGATATGTATATAATATGTAGATGCGTCGAATGTATGAGTATATTTATGCCGCATTCCATTGTTCGAAAAGCAGCGCTCAGAAGCGATGTTCTTAGAGCGGTATGAGAATGCTTCCGATTCTCAAACCGCTCCGAAAACATTACTTCTTCCTTTTTCGATCTTACGAGTATCGTAGTCTTAAAAGGATTAAAGCTCTCCTACTTAACTGCTTAACTGCTTCACACTTCACTTGTCGGGTACGCGACTTAGATAGGTTCGGAAACTTTCCTGTCAGTAGCTCCCCTAGTCCTTTTCTCTAAAGAGACGGCGGCCAAAAGCGCACTGCGACTTAAACAATGCAATAATTGGAAAACAGGAAAACTTCCAGTCTGTGCAACCGCTATGCAAAATTTGATCAATAAAAATCATAGACTGCCATTAAAGCTATCTCATCTATCGTCACAAAATTCAAATTAGTAGAAAGTTGTCATAGCAATTTAAGAATGCCCAGCTTAATGAACATCGTAAACTTAATTTGGGTTCCAGGACATCGTGACATAACAGGAAACGAAATGGGGGATAAGTTGGCTAAAATCAGGTCATCACTCGAATCCAGAGAAACGAACACCTTAGCTCTGAAGTCACTAGAACAAGAAAAAAACAGAATCCTACAAAATTTCCTAGAAACCGCAAATAACAGGTGGCAAACTTTAGAAATATGCCGGGTTTCCAGAAACCTGTTGCTATATATTTCCAAGACAAACACAGAATTCTTGCTCCAGCTTAGTATAGGCTTCGACTCTCTTTGTTGATTGGCATTCTGTCGGGTCAAAACTTATTGGGTACCTACCCACATGATGAGAATGTGCATTAACACATCCGACTTATGTAGGGGATGCCAAGACGAAGAGTCAGAGGAGGGATCATTCCACTTCCTCTATGAGTGGCCTAGCTAGGCCCACACTAGGAAAAAAGCCCTCGGAGAATACTTCTTCGACAATCTGGGCGAAATCTTTAACATCCCACTAGGTTATGTTAGGTAGAATGGGCTGACGGTTGATCTTATTACCGTCACACTTAGATCAATGTAGATCCATTGTGATACCCTGGAGTATTGTAACGTCCTGGAAATCTAAATCCCACTAAACAGCATCCTTAAATTCAATGAGGGTTTCAAATGGATCAGTTTGGGCTCCCAACCCCAAAACCCTAGTCACAAACCCGATCTTCTGATCCTTGAGTTCCGAACTGCTGCCGCTTGCGACTGCACTCCCAATCCAACCTAACCTTACCTAACCTAGATAGGTTCGCATTTATGTAAGTCAATGCGTCTTCTCTTTTGTGAGGAATGCGTATAATGCTTGAAAAACAGTATTGCTCTTGAAGAGCTTTTCAATTCAACACAGAAAACAATAACCATTACAAAAACTGTTTGTACTAATGGGGCTCAAACCAGGACAGCCTACTAAAAAGTTAAACGTTTAACATTCATGCCAACGACTATTCAGTCTAAGGATTATTTTTTCCATGCGGAGATCAAACTTTTGAATGGACCAATGTTTTTTTTACGAAAGTTATTATTTTTAAATAATAAATAAAATAAAAAGTAAAAACAAACTGGCTAACTTTTTAATAATTCGTTAACTTATTTATCTACAAATAGTTCTACAGACAACTGATAACAGCGCTCCAAGAGCTCAATTGAATATTTATTTATTTATTTATTTATTTAACTATAACTACAGATACACAATTGTTCACAGTTGTTTTGCATAATAATAATTAAAAGATTATAATTAATGCCTAAGGCGATTATAAAGTAATAATTCCTTTTTGAATTTATAAGAACTGAGATTAAAGTCCACAAAAGAAGTAGAAGTATTAAACTGTTTACATAATAGAGAAAACGGTTCATTATTCAAATAATTTAATGTTGTTTCATTAGTTCGCAAAATCTTAAAATTTCGACTTTGCCGAAGTGGCACATTTACTTTTAGTAACGAAAGCAGATGAGGTGAACTTATTTCACGCTTCAAAAGTTTGAATATAAATGTGGCGTTAAGTGATGACCTCCTGTCCTCAAGGGTATTAAGACCAATCAGCATAAGTCTCGAGCGAAATGGAGGAAGATGAAGACGATTATCCCAGTTAAGATGACGCAGAGCAAATATAAGAAAATGTTTTTGAACGGATTCAATTCGAGCAATGTGACAAGCATAATACGGGCACCACACTTGGCATCCATATTCCAAGACCGAACGAACCAGCCCAATGAATAAGCTTTTTGTGACATACGGGTCACTGAACTCTTTAGGCCAACGTTTAATCATTCCCAGACGAATAGAAGCTTTTGCAGTTATGGAATCGATATGCATTCTGAAGTCAAGTTTCGGATCAAATATAACTCACAAATCAACAAAATAATTTACTCTTTCCAGCTTCGAGTTACTTATAAAGTAATCATTTTTGAAAGTATTCTTTATTCTAGCAAATGTCATTACTTTGCATTTCTTAGAGCTCAGTGTGAGACTGTTGTTATTGCACCATTGAAGTAAATGATCGATATCAGATTGCAGTTGAATGTGATCGGCATTATTTTTGTATGAAAGCGAGATTTTCGCATCGTCAGCATATAGATGTATATCACAGTATCTTATCACAGAGGGTAGATCATTAATGATAATAAATAACAAATAATAGTGGACCCAGGTGGCTTCCTTGTGGAACCCCGGATTTAACTTCTATAGCGCAGGAAACTTGAGATTTGCGAGATGATAAGTAACTTTCAACCCACTGAACAAGTTTTGGAGACCAACCGAAATTTGAAAGTTTTTTAACTAGCAGCTGGTGATTAAGTTGGTCAAAAGCTTTCGAAAAATCAGTGTATACCACATCCATCCGTTTGAAGTCCATTCATAAATCCTTTTGTGATGCAAGATGAAATTTCCAAAAGATTTGTAATGGTAGACTTGCCCTTGACGAATCCATGTTGTCGGTCGGATATGTGCGATTTTGTTCCGTGAATCAACTATTCGATTATTATGGATTCCATCATCTTAGGAATAACGCTGATTTTTGCAATTCCTCTATAGTCACGCATGTTGCATCGTCTTCCTGATTTGAACAATGGTGTTATAAATGAATACTTCCACGCTCGTGGGACAACAGAAGACGATAGGGATAAGTTAAATAAATAACATAAAGCAGGAACCATGTACTGACAGCAGTTTATTAATATGCAGGACGGGACATTATCCGGTCCAGATGAAAATGAGCTGATTAGGTTCCCAATAGCCTTTAGAACATCACTTTCCTCAATACATGATTTTATCACTGCATGTATAAATTAGATTTGATTTAAACAATAATGCACGCCAAGTAAACCAAATGCTTTTTTCTTTTAGATTTCATTATTTAAATTCAAGTTTCCATTAACTTCAACAAAAATCTTATTGTTATTTTTTGTTTTTGTTAGAAAAAAAATGTATACTGGCAACCCTAATTAAATCTTACTTTAGGGTCATTCCACGGTAACACCCGAAACGAACACTTTTCGACTCATAAAATTATTTATCATAAAATTGTTTATCCTTTTGCTAAAATCTTCAAATCTAACAATTGAGATTAAGCAACTAAATACGTAGAAAATAAAAAAAAAAATTTAAAACGCAAAAATATCAGCATAAGGATTAACAATTTTATGAGTCGAAAAGTGTTCGTTTCGGGTGTTACCGTGGAGCGTGGAATGACCCTTTAGCTTCTTTCCTCTCGCATACACCTTTATAAATGTCAGTTCAATAAAACTATACTTGTGATTAACACGGCTTCTGGTTTATCTTTTATTTCCTTTGATCAACATAGGTTGTGGGTCCAGTCCATCCCGTTTTCATAGTATAAAATATTGCAACTCAAATCAGTTTAATTTTCTAAGCTATAACGCCAACATTTTAAGAAAATAAATTATTGTTCATTTTAACAAGTACATTAAGTCGGAAAATTAATTTAATTGAAAACAAATAAAATGTCTGGGTCGCTGATGCAAATCGATAAGATTGATGGTGATAATTTTATCTCGTGGTCTGTCCAGATGAGAAGTTTGCTGATCACCCAAGATTATTGGAACGCAGTTGAAAAACCCATGGCTGAAGGTCTGTCTGTGGCTGATAAAGAAAAGTGGGAAAGGACTGATGCTAAAGCGTTGGCAATAATTACATTGTGTCTAAAACCTTCGGAATTGATACATATAAAAGGATGTAAGACTTCTAAGGATGCTTGGGAAAAATTAAATATAACCTATAATGGTAATGGTCCAGCAAGAAAGGTAAAATTAATAAAGCAATTGGTACGGTTTCAGTTTAAAATGGGGCAGAAATTCTCTGACCAACTTAATGAGTTTTGTTCCTTAATAGATGCCTTAAATGAAATTGAGGTCTACATTCCTAATGATCTCTTGAGTATTTTACTATTGTGTAGCTTGCCAGATGAGATGGAGAGCTTTGTTGTTGCTATAGAGAGTCGCGATGATCTGCCGTCGGCGTCGGTGAGTCAACTTAAGATGAAGATCATGGAAGAGGAATATCGGCGGGGGGATAAGGATGAATCTAATGAAAAAGTGTTTGCAGTGAAGCAAAAAGAACCAAAGATCAAACATTTAAAGTTTGGACAACATACGTCGGAAAGCAGAGAAAAACAAGGCAGAAGAAATGTCAAATGCTATAGTTGTGGCATGAGGGGGCACATTAAATCAGAATGCCGAAATAAAATCTCCAGTCAAACGCAGGCAGTAGTTCTCAGTGCACATTTTCAGAGAAAGAGTGAAAATCAGTGGATTCCTGACAGTGGTGCTTCATCGCACATGTGCTCTGATAAAGAATTTTTTACGTCACCGCATAAGCATACACAAAAAGTATTATTGGCATCAGGTGATAACGTAGAAGCAAGTGGAATAGGCGATGTGACTTTGGTATCGGATTACTCTAACATTACATTGACCAATGTATTGTATGTTCCCGAGCTCAGTTCCAATATCTTATCAGTAAGCAGAATAATCAAAAATGGAAATGGTGTACAGCTTACCGATGATAGGGCTTGCGTTAACACTAAAAGAAATAATCTTATTTTTGAAGCTTATTTGCAGGACGGAATATACCTTGCCAAAGTGAAAACTGAAAAACAGAGCGTTCTAACCGCATCACAAGAGGCTGCTTCAATAACCTGGCATAAGCGATTCGGGCACCTGAATATGACCGATTTGTATAATTTATCACAAAAAGACATGGTTCGGAGTATGAGTGTTTGTAAGCCAAATGATTTCGCATGTGTCACATGTGGACTATGTAAAATACGAACTAAACCATTCCAAAAACATAATATGTTATTTACTTCCAGTGTGCTAGAGGTGATACACACAGACATATGTGGTCCCATGAATGTTTCGTCTCAAAGTGGATCAAATTATTTCATCACCTTCATAGATGATTTCTCGAGATTCACCACAACGTTTTTCTTGAAGAAAAAGTCCGATGCTCTTAAAGTGTTCATGGAGTTCGTGGCGATCTCCGAGAACCAAACTGGAAAAAAGGTGAAATGTGTACGTAGTGACAATGGTCGGGAGTATATTAATGCCGAGTTTGAAAATTTCTTAAAAGTAAAAGGAATAATCCACCAAAAGTCGGCCTCCTATACACCACAGCAAAATGGCGTTGCTGAAAGGATGAATAGAACCCTCGTTGAGATGTCACGATGTATGTTAGAAGAATCCAGGATGCCGCAATACTTATGGTCGGAGGCTATAAATACAGCCACTTATATATGAAATCGTTCACCGACTAAAGCGTTGAGAAACAATACCGCATATGAATGTTGGTTCCGGATTAAGCCATCTGTGCATCATATGAGAACGTTTGGATGTGATGCTATTGCTTTGGATAAAAAGCCCGGTAAATCCAAATTCCAACCCAAAGGCAAAATGGTATCGTTTGTAGGTTATGCCAACCATACGAAGGGATATAGGCTGTACGATAAGCATCAAAAAGCAATAATTATATCTAGGGATGTGATATTCTTCGAAAACAAATTTTCGGAAATTGATCGTGATCATGAATTCGGTAGCCTACCAAAACCAAACTTCTTTTATAATCATGAAAATATGGTCAAGAACGTGATTCCCGAAAATCTAACTGCTTCAGATGGCGTTGCCGATGACGGAGCTGGTACTGATGTTGACCATATTGATGCTGATAATGTTGTTCCTGCTGGTGATGGTGTTGAAATGGATGGGGTTTCTCCTCAGAAAGATGATGTCGAAGGCGCTGTTGGTAATATATGCGAGGAAGAGTTGTTTACAGAAATGGAAAATAAGATAACGAAGGGAGGAAGACCGAGAATTTTGCGAACAGGCAAACCCGGAAGGCCAAAGAAAGTCCCAGCCTCGTCAAACTTTCCAGAAATTGTGAATAAACTTACTTCGGTTGCTCATGATCCTGTTACTGTCCGATAAGCTTTACAAGGTGATAATGATGCGAAATGGAAAGGCGCTATGCGAGAAGAGTATAATTCGTTGATCTCAAACAAAACATGGGATCTTGTCTGTAAACCTAACAACAAAAATATCATCGGAAGCAATATATTGCAGTTGGTTCACTTGACTGCTGCGTGAAATCCATTTCTCGGAGTAGGCTTCGCTGAAATACAACTTCTTTTGTTCCTTGGCACATAGCGATGTACTCCGTTTCCATCGTACTTAATGCAATGACATTCTGCTTTTTGGATTCCCAGGCGATGGGACCACCCCCAAAGAAAACAACATAGCCACTGTATAACTTCCGATCAGTTGCATCAGAGCCCCAATCAGCATCTGTATAACAAACTAAAGAATTATTATTTTTATATGTTAAACAAACCTCTGAATCGTTCCGTAAATAGCGAAGAATATGTTTAGCTGCCACAAAATGTTCTTGGTGTGGATGAGAACTAAACTGTAATAACTTCGAAACAACATGAGTGATATCAGGTCTGGATACATTCGCTAAGTAATTAAGTCCACCCATAAGTGACTGATACTCTTTGGTCACTTTCACTTTACAGTCTGCCTCTGTACACTTTTCCAAAACAGTTCCACATGCTAGCGGTGTAGATGCAGGCTTGCAGCTTTCCATTCCCCAGTGAGTTAGTAGATCTTTGACATATCGTTTCTGATGAATGGTAATGCTTCCTCTTTGACCAACTCTTTCTACTTCCAAGCCTAGATAGATAATTATTTAAAAACTGTTTGATCAACAGTTTTTAAATAAATTAAGTTATTTATAATTTCATTTCTTTTAAAAAATAGTCATCAAAATATGGACTTGATTAAAAAACTGAGTGTCAATAAAGTGAAAAATTTATTTCATTAGAAATTCGTTCATCATTTATTTAGATTGACCTCTATGTTCAAGAAGCGGCAAACAGCGCACTTAGAATAAATCAGTGTAATGTCTGGAAAACCAGCCACGCACAGATTTTATCACGATACGCAGATTACAATATCTGCATAGGGTAAACCGTCCTATTGGTGCCAACAATAGGACGGTTTACCCTATGCAAATATTGTAATCTGCGTATCGTGATAAAATCTGTGCGTGGCTGGTTTTCCAGACATTACACTGATTTATTCTAAGTGCGCTGTTTGCCGCTTCTTGAACATAGAGGTCAATCTAAATAAATGATGAACGAATTTCTAATGAAATAAATTTTTCACTTTATTGACACTCAGTTTTTTAATCAAGTCCATATTTTGATGACTATTTTTTAAAAGAAATGCCATTGGCGCATGCCAATCACTGGAAAGGGTGCCAATCATTGGGTTGATTGGCTCTGGGCCAATCTTTGGAATCCATGCCAATCATTAGCAAAAATGCCAATCACTGGGTTGATTGGCACTATGCCAATCATTGGATACGTAATAAATTACAAATTTGGTAACTCTTACCAATTTTCCTTACAAATCCAATGTGCCAATCATTGGATTGGCTAGTGCCAATGATTGAAAAATTGTGCCAATCATTGGGTATGTAGACATTGTTTAACTTTTTATTCATTAATTAATCTTTTATTGTATGAATTAATCTTCCGTTTACTTTAATAAAGAAAAAAATATATCAAAAAATTAAAAATCAAAAAAAAGTGGACTGTTTTCTGCTATTCGGAATTATTATGGCCCAAAAAAGTTGAGATTTCGCTTAAGGTGCCATTGATTGGGTGGTTCACCCCACCTGGACTTTAAAAAATCCTTCTCAACCAGCTTCCCCAACAGACAGGATTGAAAGTATGAAACACCTTACACGAACGAGACGTCTATATCAATCTATACCGACGGCTCAAAAATGGAAGTTGGAACAGGTGCAGGTTTCTTTTCAGAAAGCCTTAACCTAGTCAGTTCATTCAGACTTCCAAATTACAGCAGCGTCTTCCAAGCCGAGATCTTGGAAGCTACAAACGCTGCAAAACAGGTGTCCATGATGGCGCTATCACATGCTGATATCACTTTTTTCATTGAATAGCCAAGCAGCAGTAAACGCGATTACTGTCACTCTTGCCAAATCAAAGCTTGTTTCTTGCTGTCGCGAAGAGCTAAGGGTTCTTGGCACACAGCATAGCGTTAGACTCTGCTGGGTTCCCGGTTACAGTGGTATACCGGGAAACGAAGATGCGGACGAGCTAGCGAGAAAAGGATCAGCACTTGACCCTTCTCTAATTGATCAATCAATCAGGATTCCACCCTGTGAAATTAAACAGATCATTGGTAACTAAATAATGCGAAAACCCAATGAAAGATAGGAATGCCTAGATTCCTGTGTTACTTTCAGGAAACTATGGCCGAAATACGATAAGAACGGATCTGTAAAACTATCATTGAAAAGGCCTTCATTACGATTGCTTATCAGTATCATAACTGGACACAACCTACTAGGTCACCAAAGAAGAAATTGGGTCTTAGAAGAATTATCAGACACTCCAAGAAATAGCCTGTTGAACTTCACTAAGGCCACAAAATGGTTTAAAACTGACCAAACATAAACTCATTGGTTTCTAGGACGCTACAATACTCCAAGGTATCACAATGGGTCTACATTGATCTAAGTGTGGCGGTAATAAGATCAACCGTCAGCCCATTCTACCTAACCCTAGGTTGAGTACGGCTTCTTTAAAAATTTTAAACTCAAAATTATAATAATATTAATTATAATACTAAGAAAAACAATATTTTTTGTGATCAATGATCAAATGTGATCAATTCCTTTTTTGCAGGTCTCAATCTCAATCTCCGGAACTATTTTATTACCAAATTCTCGAAGATCAAAATTTCAGAGCTATATTCCCAAACCTTGAAATTGCATTGAGAATGTATTTGGTTTTGATGGTATATTACTCTGGAGAGCGTTCATTTTCAAAAATGAAAATTACAAAAAAATGCTTCGAACCACGATGGGGCAAAACCGTCTATCAAGGCTTTCTCTCCTGAGCATTGAAAGTGACTCGGGAACTGGATTTCAGCGAAATCATCAACGATTTTTTGAGGAAAAAAGCTCGGAAAGTTTCGATCTTTAACTCTAAAATTTAATTTTAGATAATTCTTGTTTCCGAATATATTTATTTGTCCGTTTAATAATAAAATGATCTATTCTTGGTTTCACAATAAATTATTTATTGGAAAACTAGACTGAAAAAAATTGTTCATTTTATTTTGAATATAATTTGGGGGCAAAGGGCCTCCACTCCTTTGTTGCCCCGGGGCCTCCACACCTTTAAATCCGGCCCTGCGCTATTCCCACACAGCATTCAAGAGGAAGTTTGAGCTTTTTCTTCAGTTACAATAATTCGGCCGATGGCTTTGCCAGTTAGAGATAACTCCTTAGATTTAAAATGTTCATCCAATTTCTCTTCGGCAGCTAGTTTTTTTCTAGTTTCAATCCAGCTTTCCTCATCAGATTCGTATTCTTCATCAGTTCTGAAACAAGCTAGTTCCTCAAATGCACATCCACGAAAGAGACGAAATCCACACGAATGCTACCATTGTGAACGTAGCGTAATATAATACTCAGTTTGGAGAGGTGAGATGTATATCAGTTGTTTCATCAAAAAGTATTAAAAAATATTGTGAATCCCGAACGTTACTCAAAATTTGAATAAAAACTTCTTTTTTTTAGCGAATACGTAGGTACAGTTTGCTTCAGACTTAACATTTTTATTGACAGAGAGAGGGGGGGGGGGGGGGGGGGGCGATTGCCCCCATAAAATTTCTGAAAAGCTTTGACTATGAATTCATTTGGGAATATTTTCTTGATGTAGGTATTGGAAGTATTGATGTCAGTAAGTAAAAAAAAAATTTATTTTTTACGTGATAGTTCTATATTTCACTGAAACATTTTATACAATTGAGTTTTTCAACAGTGAGTTGTTATTATGAAAATGTGCTTTTTCAATGAAATGGGATATCTTGTCCATTTTGTCAGCTCTGAGAATAAAAGTGTGTACAGAACACCAAAGTAGGTTAAAAAAATTTCTCTGAGGATGAAGACATCATAAACGGACATCCTATATCACTACAGGAACCAGCAAAGTTTTTGAAAGTAGTGGGTACCGTCAAGGCCGTCTTTACCCTTTTTGGGGGCCCTGGGAACTTTTTGAAAATGGGGCCCCTGTATGATTCTATAAAAATGTTATGTTGTGTAGTAAAGGTATACAGAAAAAACACATAACTTTGAATCAATATTTCATCAATCATTATAAATCATTATAAAAGTAAATAATTATTGCAGCATGTTTATGTTTTAACATATACGTTAACATAAACATAAGTATGATATGTAAAAATAAAATCGAAATAATAAATTTTTCACATAAGAATTCAAAAATAAACAAAATTTAAATAACAGAAAATTAAATTCAGATATGGTTTAAGGAACAAAATATTGATATGCAAAAAGATGGAAAAAGGAATGTTTATTGAAGGAGTCTTTTTCTTGATTTAAGATTAGCAAAATCATTGACTATATCCACAAAATCGATGCCTCTGAGGATGTCGCTTTTGATTGACCTCAGCGACAAACAAGTCAATCTTTCTTGAATCATAGTAGTTCTGAATTCGTTTTTATTCATTTTAACTTACATATGTCGAAATCCATTCAAAAAAAAAAAATTGGCTGCAGTTGACTGCAGTATTTTTTTTTTTTCAAAGGAACTCATTTCGGAGGAAAAAAAATCGACTGCAGTCGATCTCTTTTTTGAGACAGATTTGCACACTGATTTTTACACACACAACAATTTTGACAGATCGAAAACGGCAAACAAAAACATCAGCATATGAAAAAAATTAAAGGAAGCAGGACTGTTTTTTATTCAGTTGTGAATTTGGAAAACATTTGGTGAAAAAAAATATAAAAATTGTGTGCTTAACAATATGAATGTAATTATTTTGTTCTTTGGTGCTTGTTTTTCGTCATCAGTCAGTTGGACACACACACATTAATTTAAAAAAAAATTGGTACTTTTTCAATTTCCTAAATATGTACCCAAAAAGAATAGAATTTTAGTAGCGACTGCAGTCAACTGCAAATGGTTGAAAGGAAATCGACATTAGAGAAGGAACGTTCCTTACTGCAATTGGTCATCATCATACTTAAGAAAATTCTAAGTGCAATTTCAACACTTGGAAATTCATCTTCAACTTTGTTTTTTTTTTTAAGAAATTATTAAGTTCTAGAATATTGCCAGTTTCTTCATTTTCATGTCGAATAGTTTTCCAGTATTCTTTTAAATTCAGCATGTAGTTCGTCTCCGTTTATTCATCTTCAGTGTAAAATTTAGCAAAAGATTTACAGTTTTCTTTTATGTCTTCTGAATTTAGGTTTTTTAATCGAAAAAAAAGTCAAAACGTTGGGGAATATTCGTATATTAACTTAGTCGCTGTTTCAAATCAACGCTTAGAATTTCAACAATGGAAAGAAAGGTTTCAATTTCGAACTTTTCTTTCCCAGTCAAAATTACTGAGGGTTCGGTTCTTACTTTCAGAAAGGTTCTTGTACTCGGAATCCGGTTTTTTTTTGGTCTGGATGATAAATCAAAGATATCAAAATTGTCCTTGAGCCCAATCATAAATTCATCGATTGCACTCAGCAAATCTAACATTTTTTTTGCAAAGACTAAGAGCTTCCTGTCTGGCCTCTCGTGCCTGTCGTAAATCGTTAACGATAGGCACATCAAAGCTCCTTCAATTTCTTGATGATCATTATATAAGGCGCTTAGTTCATCAGCTCGGGCTGACGATTTAGACTTCTTACAACTTTTTTTGAACCTAAATGAGCAGTCAACACACTCCATTTTTGAAATCTTAAAAAATTGAGTGCCGTTCATTCCAGAGTATATCTAATAATGAGTAGGGACACTCTCTATACCCAAATGCAACAATTGACAGCAAAAGGTAAAAAACCCACAGTTAGTGGAAACCGGCAAAAATTATTAATAGTAACCCTTTCGGACCATCGCATCGCAAATGTCAGAAGAATACACAAGAAGTTTTCCCATCTTCACAACACCATTTAAATTCGATTGTAAGATACACGTATGGATGTTTTTTCTGATTGGATTTTTAAAAGTGCCCTGAAACGAACACAAGGGAGTATACAGTTTCGTTGTCCTGATCATTACTTGAGTGACCTCTTTTTTTTTTAATTTGAATATTATTTTAAAGGGTATGTGATTTAAAATGTTCAACAAAGGTTGTTGTTAAATGTATCGAAATATATTTTTTTCTTGAAAATAGAACAATAGAGGTTGAGTGTTGTTTCAGAAATTTGGGGGCCCCTGGTGATTGCGGGGCCCTGGCCCTGGGCCCAGTGGACCCAGTGGTAAAGAGGGGTCTGGGTACCGTATCAAACAAAATTGAGTATACTAGTATTGCTCCTTTTCCGATCAAGGCATATCTATTCAAGTCATTTATTAGAATGGAAATGTGTTTTTCAAAAGTGAGCAATTTAAATATCTGGGATCTATGATCAATATTAAAGCAACTTGTGATGAAAACTTGAAAGCTCTGCCATATCTGTGATAGAAAATGCCCTCAAGCACATTATCGAGGTCGTTGGTACGTTCAAAGGAGAGATCCAGAGACCCCCTAAAAATGCGATATCAGACAACGTTCTGACACGATTTTGGAGCTTGTCACCGCTTTGTGAGGTCACGGGCGGATAATAAGTATAGTATAACATCGTAGTAGGTACCCTCATTGAATAAACACCAATCACTGAAACGAAAGTAGACTCAAATTCGAAAAAAAAACAAAATTATCCGAATGTGTATCCAAAAAAAACATTTTTTTCAACGTCGAATAGGTTTGCCCCCTCAAATCGGAAAACCTTGACCACCATCAAATCCACTTGCTTCCAATCTCAATGGAAGCATTTTTGTCTGTTCAAATTTAGCTACACCACAACACAGTTATACCCTCATATGAATAACGACAAGATTTATTGCTTTTTTATTGACCTTATCGAATTCAAATCAAAACAAGAAACCATTCCACCATCCACCCTCTTAACAACATTTAATGGCGTGACAATTGACCACATTGTAGGTAGGTATATGGCGAAGAAAAATAAAATACGGTCTGCCTGGTGCCTGCCCTCTTCAACATTCGTTCCACTCAGAGCTGCAAACTTGCAATGGGTACATTTTCATTGCTGCAACGAAATTTATACCAAGAAGAAAACAGAGGCACTTTTTGTCATAGTTTTTCTCGCACAAATGAATCTTAAATTTGTTGCGCAACATTTCAACCCCTGCGTTGATACTTTCGGAATTGTTTATCGGAATTTCCCCAGCCTTTGCTTTTGCTTTTCCTCCATTCAAACGTTTAGTGGTGAATAACTCGTTGTTCTCCTTCTCCGTTTGCAGACATTCGGCGAAAGGTTTTCCATCAGAGAGAGAAGCGAATATTTCAATATCTTGCCGCACCAATTTCTGAGGGAAGGTTTTTCATGTTTCGCTGTTTGATGTCTACTACACCCCCTCAATTCGCCGCATTGCGAGTAGATAGAAAAAATGTCGACATTGTCGGGGTTATTTTTTCCTATCAGTGTTTAGTTGAAAACAGACTTTCCGGCATAATCGACGCGTTTTCCCGACCCACTACACCAGAAAGCGGGGTGTCTAAAGTTCAAAGGCTTTTCCCATTGCAACTGTTCTTACAACTAACAGTGATAATAAAAACCGCTCGTAATAACAGTGATAAGTGATTTTCTTTTTTGTTGGTTCAGATACCAACCATCAGTACTGTTTGGCACTAGACAAGGTCCTTGTGTTGGACTTCTTTATTCTGTGGACAAGTAAGCCGATTAACCAAAACCAATTCGTGAGCTCAAGAAAAAAAAGAGGAAAAAAAATCAAGTCCCTTGAATCCATTAAACAAAACTGCAGTGTGTCCCTAAATAGGATAAAGCTTACCACTTTATTGAGCGGTTAGATGCATCTCAGTGCCCTCTGTTGCTCCAAGTAATAGCTCCTCCGTCACTGATTGCTCTGATTCTGCATATCGGTCGTGTTAACTTCGTCACCAGAGTAGCGCGTTCGTGTCATCCTTCTACATCCGTTGTTTTCTATACTTTTTTTGTTTTTGTTTTCGCTATATCCGTTTGCTGTCGTCAGTTCGTTTAGTGTTTTTGTGGATACTACTACTGCTCTCATTGAATATGCGCCACCTAATGGATTTCTGTTTATCTATCAAGGACTCAAGATGATTTCAATATTATGATGAGGATTTGTGCGGTTTCGCATTAAGTGCGACAGTGAATACTGATTGATAAGAGTGAGTGTTTCCTTACATGAGTGTACGATTTAATCGAGAGCTTTAACCTTTTCGAGGTCTTCGCATAACCAACCCTTGTTATATAGATATAGAGGTGTGCGCCAAGTGCTAAAGTGGGATTTAAACGTTTCTCCATCCATACCGAATTTCTGTTTTTTGTTGTCTTTGAATCGCATATGTGCAAAAGTGTTTTAATTGATAGATATTCTTGCAACAGTTTTTCCCTAGTTCGTTTTTTTTTTTTTGTGCAGTACTACCTACCTACTTAAGTGCTGTTAGTACAACAAAATAAGGAGAAAAAAACGAGGTTAATCCTTAAGTGTATCTATTGTTTCGAGAGAAACAAACAAGAGTGTGGAAAGGAGAAAAAGAGAGAAGGAGTGAGAGAGAGGAAGATAAGAAATTAAAAAAAAAAATTAATTGGTACTAGTTTGGATAATACGAAGGAAAAGTTTGTGCAGTGAATGGAAATTTTACTTTCGAACTACCTACCTACCTATGTCAAGGATTTAGGATTACCGACCGATTGAGTTTGTGTTTGCTTGTTTATGGTGTGGCTGGCAGCAATAAAGTAGAACACTCGAAGTTGAGGTGTTTCTTTCAAGGTAAGTTTTTAACAAATTGTAATTAGAGTTTCTTGTCGTTTGTATTGAAAAAAGGGTTGGCTCTGATCAGAAATGTTAAGCAAAATGTTTTGCAGCTTTTGCTTAAGACAAATGTGGAAATTCAATATTTGAGAATATCTATTAAGTAAATTGATTTCTTCTGTTTTAAACGAGTTAGATAGGTATCTGGTTGGGAAGTTATGTATTTAGATGCTGAGGTTGGCAGACCCTAGAAATTTTATGGGAGATTATGAATTATGTTTGTTTTTACATCTCGCACAATCGTAGCTAAAGAAAGTAGAACTAGAATTTTTGGCCAAACAATAAAAAGTCACTTCAAATCTATCGAGGTTCAGTGGTTTGTTTTTTGTTGTACGTACAATTGTATATAGGTGTTCAAGCTAGGAAGCGCAGCCTACGGGTGAAGCACAAGTTCACAAGTGTGAAACAAATAAAAGGGAGAGCTGTGATTCCCTCGAAGTCACGATGATCATTAGTTAGGCTCTCAACCATGCTTTTGTGTAGAATTGGAGAACCTGAAAATGTTGTCTATTCCGAACTGCAAAATATGAAAGCTCCTTTCATGGGTAGTGAAAATACCATCGCAAGAATTGTCAATTCCCCGCAAAAAAAAGTTAGTAGAGAGCGTAATAAGGCTATGGAATTTTCAGGGCCTAACGCAGTTCAAGGATCGAAAAACTTATGCCGATTCTGAAGTTAGAAAGCAATTTTCGTGGCAATGTGTAATTACACTCAGAAGACCAGAGCCATTTCGTTGTGGAAAGCGCTGCCTTGAAAAAACAATTGCATATGCTTCTGGGTATCGATTCTCAAACGCTCGACAGAGCGACGGAAAGACTAGGTTAACCTAAACTGAAAAAAACAAAAAAAAAATGGAATTAACGCCAAGCACGTACCTACCTACATTGACATCTTACAATTCGTTGCAAAGCTATGATTTCAATTTTTCAATGTTTTAAATAAAGGAAAAAAAAACCGAGAGGTAGGTATTTACTGTTTGTTGTTTCGCCGGAGTGTTTCGATTTTAAATCAAAATAAAAGTTTAAGTGATTTAACTCCAATTAGCGGTTCGCTCAAGTACAACAATGTGCTCATCAGTTTTTAAATGAAATTTTTTTCGTAAATAAATTTTGAGTAGGTATTAAAGTTTTAAGGAAATGCTACGATATTTTTCAATTTTTTATAATGGTGTGCTTTATTTTTAAACAAAATGAAATGATTTCTACCATTTTTTGTGAAATGCTGAAAGCTCAAGTGAAGAAAAAATCTTAGTTATTTAAAAAAAAGAGAAATGAAGTATTTAGTTTTTTATCAAAAACACACAGTTTTCACACATTTGGACTTCTCTCTCGAAATTTCAATTACTTTACGGAAAAGATTCTACGATCAAATCACGAAAAATTAATCCAGTTTTAAACTTTGGATTAGAAAATAGTAGATTACTACATCATGTATCAGCGAAATGAGGATTTTGACACTCAGAAATCTTATTTCAAAATTTTGAGTAGGTATCAATAAATATTTCGAAGCAAAAAAATATTGTGATTCGCTAAACCCAAATCAAAACTAATTTGTATTAATTTAAATGTTTTTTTTTTTTTTAATTTGCGGTCAAATAACAACCTTTTTTTTAAATTGTGAGCTAGTGGTTGATAGGTAGTTTTATAGGGCGCGTTGTGATTATGTCGGAGTGCATTTGAGAAAGAAAACAATGCTGGG
Source organism: Melanostoma scalare (assembly GCA_949752695.1). Classification (NCBI taxonomy): domain Eukaryota; kingdom Metazoa; phylum Arthropoda; class Insecta; order Diptera; family Syrphidae; genus Melanostoma; species Melanostoma scalare. The sequence continues at coordinate 174,515,887 of OX456985.1, read as the reverse complement.
TATAGGGTATAGGGTTTCAAGTTAAAAAAAAGACTTTTTTTTGCGAATTTTTTTCTTAAATATGGATTGAGTAATTTTATTTGGACCTTTCGTACATTATTGAGCATACTTTTGACAGTATAAGTTAACATTTTCATGTAGAAATAATAAAGCATAAGCCGGTAACAGACCTTCCCCAGAACGTCTTGAGAAGAAAAACAATTTGCGGTGTTCACCATAACTCGGCTGGAAATTATTTGAAAATAAAAACCAAGAAAAATTTGTCAAATTAAAATCAAATCTTCCCCCCAACGTTCTCTGATAATTTTTTTTTTTTTTATTTTTGGGGTAGAAAACTCCTTTTATGTAAAATTTTTTTTTTACTAAACGTTAGGGGGCGGTATTTTATGTGTCAAAAATGTGTATAAAGTTTAAAATGAATCGGTCAAATAGTTTTGAAATGACAGTGAACCCGAACTTTGAAAAGTAGTTTTGAGAAGAACGCGTCTAAAATTTATGAACTAAAAAAGTGACAAAAAGAAAATTTTTTTTCCAACTTACATAGAATCGTCGATAAATGTAAAATATATTTTTATGGCCTTTTCTACCCGAATTAACCTACGGTCAGGACAAAAAAAAACCCTAGCTCCCCCTTAAGGCGATGCACATTGCACAGTGGTTTAAGTTGTATCGGAGGGCGGAAAAAATTCAACAAAATCTGAACTAGTGTACAAATTTTAATGAAATTCGGCTCACTTGTTTAGACCCGGCCTATACATATTTGGTCCAAAACATTTAAAAAAAAAACCTAAGTTTAAACAAAGTTATTGACATTTTTCAAAAATTCGAGAGTAATGAAACAATTTTTTGTTTTTTATTTGTGAAATCTGAATTTTTATTTTGAATAAATAATCTTAATATTTTATAAATATATATTTTTAAAATAAAAAAAAACAAATACTTCAAAAAAAATAGGACATGTGGCCTTAAGCCTCTTATTTATAGAAGGGGAGCCCAGGATGCTGTATTTGCAGTTACTAAAGCGTCATGGAGACTTATTGGATTGTTCGAGCGTGTCAGATTTTTAAGGTTAATGTAAAGTGTACTCAAAAAAGTGTATATTTCAATTATCTGAAAAGTCAAGGCTGATTTTTAACAATGTAAAAACCTTGAAATACTCGAGCTCGTCAGATTTTTATGCAGAGGGATCAACTTGATGTCTTTGTCCTGCAGGATGATAATCTGACAATTTTATGGAGAAGTACTCTTAGTCTGACAATTTTAAAGCTACAATTGTTTGTCGTTTCTATTTTTTATTACTGGATGCAATATAAAAATATGCACACTTATGTATGTATATACAAATTTTGATTTGAAGATTTGTTGAAAATACTAAAAACAGAAATCCCTGAAAGCCCTCAATATTAATTTTAAGTGCTCGATCAAGAGGTGTGAAGATTTCCCGTTGAAAATACACGGAAAACTCTGATTTTTTATTTCTAAATTTCTATAGCTCAGAGGCATTTCATGGTATCACTTTAACCAAATTTTTTTCTTAAAATTGAACGGTCGTAACTCACACCAGCGAGGTAGTATGGGACACTGAACCAGATTTTTCCGTAAAATTCACGTTTTTTCGAAGTTATCTCATAAATAACAAGAGCTACGAACAAAATTGCTAGTATCAATACTAAGCGAGATATTAACAATCATATATTAGGTGTGTTTTTTTTTCTCAAGCCTATATACGGCTTAGAAAAATTCACGTGCTAAATACAACGAAAACTTAGCTATCTGGGCTTCCATTAGCTTATTTCCTTAGCCCGATAACAAAAAATGTGCTACCAAACTATTTTTTTGAAATGTTATGGAAAATGGCAAAGGCTGTCGTTGGGTCCGATCGGTGTAGCTACAAACTCGTATAATGCTAACAATTGTTAACTACCTATTTTATGTTTTTTAGTTCACAAAAATATACAATTTGTAAACTCACCGAACGCACCCAATGTACAAAATGACAATTTTCATTTCTCAATTCATTATTTCAATAATCCAGTGCAAAATCGTAGTTATTTACTGTGTGCTTTTTTCAACCATTGGATTCTAAATGGAAATGGAAAAAATTCAAAAAATTTAACTCAAATTTTTTAATAGGGGAACCACAAAACTGCATTGCATTCCTTGACCAAATAAAATGCCATAATGACGCCGTCAAAAGTACTTATCTAAACTGTTGCGGCAACGTGAAAAAATAGCAGATCAATTAATTTTCTCCATGCAATTTGGCATGGAAACATTAGACCAAGCATTGTTAAATCCTCAGAGCTGTGAAAAGTACAAATAATAAGAGTCGCTGTGAAAATTACATGACGAGTCTCATCTTTAGACAGTTCCAAATGCAGGGACAGTGCATAAGAAATTGATCCACGCAGTCCAGAGAACCACATTATAAATTGCATTTTGCTGTTGATTTTTTGCTCTCGAAATTTATTGACTAGAAAAGCCAGTGGTAGTGGAATTATAGGACAGCTCACAGCTCATTTTGGTGCTTGAACGAGAAGATTGCCAGACCCAAGGCAAGCAAAAACACACGTCTCTGTTATGAACAATAAAATCATGGCGAATTATAGGGAAGGATGTTTCCTCAGATCAATGATTTTTAGCTGATAAAACTGATAAAACTTAAACGAACCAAATGCAAATGAATTTGAAAAATTCAACCTGTATGCGACCTCAGCCAAAGCTCAACAAATAGATTCCCGAACCCATGATTAGGGCGGAGATAGTTGTTCCAAATAATCCAAAAACAAGTATCGAACCTATTTTCTGAAAAAGTTACCTTTGTGCAAATTGTATCCTGATTCGAATATAATTGGTGGTAAAAGGACAAGAAAGAAACCCGTTGGTGAAAAACTTCTTCTCTTTTCCAAATGGTCTTCTCGGAGCTCATATAGCATTCAAAAATAGTCCAATCAGTGCTCATAGAAAGACAACAACAAAATTTTCTCTTTTCGCTTGTTTTTATTCATTTGTAAAACTTATATGAATTATTAAAACACTTTATTGTTTTGGAACAGTTGTGTTTGATTTTAAAAGACATCTTTGCTTTGCTATTTCCTTTCCCGATGATCTTCTTTTCATCGTTCTTCTGGTACACCCTGAGCCCAGTCAGATATAGCAACATTGGAGGGCTTACTAATTCCTCTCGAATGGTGGTACTCGTGAAAAACAAATGTATGTTTTGGAATTCGAAATAATTATTATTTGGCTGTATAAATTTTTTTTTTATTTATTTATTTTGAAGCTTACACCCAAAAGTCATATGCCAAATACATAGTGCTACCAAATTGCCAAATCGTGTTTTTTTTCTCTATTTGATCAAGCCTTTATAGGCTTGAGAAAAAAAACGCACCTATTACACCTTTTGTTGACGATTTTACCTAAATCGCCCCAAGAAAACTGTCAGATTATATGTTTTCCATAATCCTAATAGGATAACCTTCAAAATTCAAAAAAAAGTTAATCGCGTTCGAATATTTCAAAATGTCGATTTTTTACACCTTTTATGACTCGACTACTTATGTACTTAGGTCACGCTCAAATTGTCAGATAATTGAAATACAGGGTATCACGTAATTCGTGTTACATACTTCGGGATGTGATTCTTGGTCATATTCTAAGAAAAAAATTGTTTTACAGTAAAGTCCGTTTCTCAACTTTGATATCACTTTTGGACCATTTAATTTTAAAGGGCTGGTGTACCCTGACCTGTGTTAAATTCGATATCTCTGTCAATACTGATGGTAGAGACCTAATTTTAGACTTAATTTTTTGTAGAAATAATTATCTTCAAAACTGTATAGGCTTAGGGTTGCCAGATTTTCATTTTTTTAGAAAATTCCTTATAAACATAGAGTTTCTTTTTTTTACAGATGAACAAAACAATAATGAAAAACAATCTTATTAATAAGTGCACTCAAAAACCCATACATTTGCAACTTTTATTGCAACAGCTTGCAAGGGGAGTAGTTTTCCAAGATTTTTATGTAATGTAATTTTTATGCAAAGAAAAAAGTGTATTTGACCTGCTACCAAAACCCTAACTGACTTACCTCTTCTCAGGGAGATTTAAGTTTGGAGTATGAATGTTCAATGCGTAAATAGGAATAAGAAAACAAATTTGTTCATCAGTTTATCAAAATAAGTTACAATTGCAGTTCTTTCTTTAAAAAAATTAGCTGGTAGAGCAGCGTAATAAATTGCGCTTTCCTTGTCCAAGGACGTTGCTGCAGAACACAGCCCTTGTTTACTTTTTTAAAGGGTCAGATAATTTTCATTTCATGTTTTTTTACCTTGTTCAAATCATTGAAACTGGTCTTTTTTGATTGGAAAAATTAAAAGTTGAAGTAGGTACTTACCAAAATCTTTCCTGAAGGTGATCGATGAAGGTAGCTTTGTTGAGTGTCACTCTTTTTTATATCTAAAAACATGGGATACATTTTTGATATTCTCAGACCTCCGTCAGCATGTCTGCCTATTAAGTGAGGTGTTCGTTTTTAATACATAAAAAATGTGTTTTTCACGGCTATCGCGATAAGTTGGCAAGTCTTCCGACAATAAATTGCACCCTACCCAGCATAGAGCGTTCTAACTTAGCCCTTTGGCATCAGCTTAAAATTATAAGTCCCTGAAATGAGTTAAGCCCTAAGGTTTCCATAGCTTTGTTGCGCTACCCTATTTATTTTATTTTGTTTTTTTTTAAACATCCTTTTAGAAGGCTTGAGGCACTAGTGAGAGTCTATCGATGGGAGACTTTCGATACGTGGTCTTTATTGCGTTTTATATTTTCATATGATGTTTTGCTTGCAGCTTTTGATCTACTCCTTTCTTCTTCTTTAACAGAACCTCCAAGTCCTGGAATCCCTGACTTCTATAACTTTTTTCGTTCAAAGGTCTATCGTTGATTGTATCGTTAAAAGACTGCTTTGGTTTCAGCGTTTGAAGAGTTTGCTATTCTACTATCGTTTTGTTAATTTTTGTAACTTTTTGAGTCTTTTGAACAAGTTTTTAACACTCAGAATTAAGACAATAGTCGTCTTAACAGTTACGAAACCAAGGACCAATTGGTCCCTTGTAATTTTATGCTGAATCAATTAAACTTTATGAAATACTTACTAAACGTTCCACAAAAAATTCGGGACATACCCTAGCATTCAAGTTTTCGTTTTGGCAAAAGATTACTTTGAAAGAGACTTTACAAGCTGCCTTCGAACACTCCAAACTATCCTATTCGTTTTGAGTTTAGTTCACCGCAAATTTTCACGTGACTACAGTGCAGACTTCCTTACCCAAGATACCTGATTGTTACTCACAAAAAAGAGTGAAGCTTATTTCTATTACAATTGAAGGTTAACAATTGCTGCAATCTATTACAATTCTATGAGATACGATAAGTAACACATATCACACATAAAATCTTTTCAGAACACAACCCAAATAGTCACAACTCTTAAAAATTCTACGATTCTTACTTGATGCGGAGTTGTGGGAATGTAATTATGCGCACGGCTGTGTTCTATCGGACTCATTTAATGAATTTTCAATTTCTCGGTCTTATTTATTCGTCAGGTTTACAAGCAGTTTGAATTTTTAATATGTTATACTCCACTCTCCAGAGCCGCTCTGTTGTCGCCTCTAGACTTGAAAGTCCTGGTCTCGCCTTCCTAAATCAGGCTCTCGTCTTAGCATTTTTAGAAGCAAGGATAAATTCTATGAATAACATTTTACTTGGACCCAAGAAACCTAATATTTATAACATGCTAATACTTTGACGAAAGTAACTGCCTGTTAAACCGGAGGTTCGTGGTTCATATTCCAACAGAAGCAAAATTTTTTTTTCACGGGTATCGCTCTTGCGAGGAATTGGCAAATGACAAGTAGCTACTCCGATAGAAAAATTCTTTGGCATGAAAAGCGCTTTCTCGATTAGCCGGCAGAAAATTCCCTCACAGGGCATGGTTGTGAGAAATGCGCTAGGTCCAGAGGCTAATCACTGTGTTGAGCCAGCCTTTTTATTTATTTAAATATGATAAAAACTTAAGCTCAGCTGTTCAGACCAAAAACTTACAGGATTTTGTTTGACACCTCGACCAATTTTGAACTCTTTTCTAGGGAAAAATCTGTTTAGTGTTTAATTTTACTATTGAACTTATTCAGATATTACAAAACAAGGAGATTGAATGACTTGGTGTTGACTTTTTGAAATAGTACCTTTGGTTTCTGTTTTAATGTCTCTAAAGAAAGATTTTTTCAATCGGTTTCCTGCTTTTGTTTCTTTTTTTCTCAAACTTTTGACTTTGAGACTTGATTCCTCAGAAACCATTCATTAAAATAACTTTAACCAAAAATGTTAATTAAACAAAGTATTAGCTATAATATGCGGTAGAAAGTTGTTTGATTGATTTTAAATGTTTTTTGTTTTCAATTGAGTCAATTTTTATTTTAAATTTGCCCCTCCCACCTTATCCGATTGGGAATATGAACAAAAACAACATTACAAGGTATGGCACACGAACTACTGATCACTATGCAGAAAGTATGATTTTTACTGTGAAAATGTATACCCCTATTACGGTTGGCGAATTAAACGTTCGATGTGAGTTGTTTTCATTGGCGAACTAACGCATTCGACATACTATGGTTAGCGAACTTCACGGTTCGAGTTCGACATTCAGAGGTACAGTAAAAAAAAAAAAAAAAAACGTCAAATCATTGCAATGGCAATTATCAAATAACATAATTTTAAAAAAATCCAAAGTGTTCATTTAATGGGTAGTAAAATATGATATGTAAAATATATTCGTTTTTTGAAGATAGTGAATTTCATAGAAAATAATTAAGAATGCTTCGATTCCGAAAGAGTATTCAAGACAACTCCAACGTCTTGGAACTGCCTGATCATCTGTAAATAGGAACAATTATTTGTCTTTAGTGCAAGTCTTTTACAACTTTTGAATTTGAAGTTTGAGATCTTATTTTAGCCTGAATAAGGAAGCTTTTATTTTCGTGCTGAGCAAATTAGAGGGAGAATTCTAAAATACAAGCACCTCCTCAATTCATGCTATAGTTAAATTGGTTTGTGCCCTTAGATTTGTTGCCAGTGGGAGTTATCAAAGCAGCGTTGGAAATGATTTCGACTTAGGCCTGTCTCAATCCTTGGTTTCCATTGTGCTGAAGTAGGTGGTGTCCGCAATTGAAGATAAATGTTCTACCTGGATCAGTGTACTTTTGTATTTAACGACGATTTTTGTAAAGTACAAATTCAAATTCAGCCTTTACTTTGTTCTTGTTTTGAAAGTTATTTTACTAAAATAGAAATTGTTGCACCTAAAGCCGATTGTAATAAGAGGGAATAAAACGATCTTTTGTTCGAAAGAATTTCTTAAAATAAAAATTATCCGATTTGTATGAAACAGGACAACTTTCTGTTCGGAAGCGACGGAAACCTTCATAGGGCCGAATACATTTAAATAAATAAATAAAATTAAATGAGGTAGCACAGTAGAGTTCTACGAGTCCAAAAAGTAGTTAGTTCCTATAGGTCGACTTCTTTTCACGTTATGCTTGTTGTTCGACAAAAAATAACATTAATGGCAATCAACTTTACGAACGTTCGATAACCACAATAGGGTGAGATCACACTTTGAAAATCATTTGACATTTTAGTCGAATCACAGGGTGTGAGTTCGTCAACCGTAGTACCGATTTCTCACACTCACACGTTTTTTCGTGCGACTCGCCAATCCCAATAGTGGTATAAGTCGAATCACAGAGTGTGAGTTCGTCAAGCGTAGTACAGATTTCTCAAACTCACACGTTTTTTTGAAAAAATATATGGAATATGAACGAACAATTTGTTTTTAATATTTTTATGTTTGTTTTTTTTTATAGTCTGTATTGACTTGTATAAATACATTGCTGAACAAACCTAACAAATATTATAAATGTGAAAGGCTTTCTACCGTCTCCCGCCCAAACTACTGAACTGATTTAAATGAAATTTTGTACAGAGATATTCTAGAACCTTAAAAAGGACATAAGCTATATATTTTATCTCTATATTCCCACGGGAACGGAAACGTATACGGGAATTTAGAAACTACAGCACCGATTTCAAAAATCTTCCACCGTTAGAATGCTACACTATCCCTGAGTGTTATAAGTTTTATTTCATCCCCATATTCCTACGGAAACGGGAGTCCTTACTAATATAATAAGTGAGAAAGAAGTTCTGTCTCATTTCCAGAACCGATTTAAATGATATTTTATACAGAGATGATCTAGAACCTGAAAAAGGACATAGACTATATTTCATTCGAACGGGAACCGGTCCTCACTAATATTATAAATGCAAAAGTAGCGACTGAGCGACAGACTTTTAGTATGTGTGATGAAAATTTTCATTTTAGTAGATTTCGGTCGCAACTGCCGTTAGTTTTGGAGTGACCGATACGATGTGTTTGGAAGTATGTTCGGAAGTGAATTTTCATATAGTTATATCGCAGATCCCCATGTATACGACCTAATACTTCCTCCACATCAACATATCAAATTTACTTAAACTAGAAAAGAGTGATCACGATAAAAACAAACCAAAACCAAAAAGTCATTCCCAAACATATGGAATACCTGCAAATGAACTTATCGATAGATATGGCTTCCGTATTTGGAGGGTTTTCTTCGTTGACAGAATGAAATTTTCAGATGAATTTTATACTTCCATGTTTTATGTTTGGTTTTTTTTTTTCGTATAAAAACTAATGGTTATTATTTTATTTCACATATTTCGGAGGGGGTTTCAACCCCCAAAACTCCCCCCCCTGCGTTCGCCTCTGGTTTGAACGCAGATGCATATCGCCTGATTGTCTGCTTTCATGGGTCATTTTACTGAAAATCGTGTACCATCATTTAATATAGAAATCTAATTGGAACTCTCAATATTGATACCACCAATTGAGTGTAAAAGTAGAAATGTTAGTAGGGTGTTTTTTATACACTTGGTTTTGAAGAGGAAATAAAAGGCATATAATTTGAAGTTATGACCAAGAATTTAGCTTTATTTTAAAGAATAATGGTTTGCCGTTATGTTATAAAATTAATTTTGGTTCAAATAAAGAGATTCTCCATTTTCGACCTTTTTTTCAGCATTTGGAGCCGTATATCAGCAATAATGCACCGAATATTCTCTTCCGATTCGGCATATCTTCGTAGACAAACCCACAAAAATTATCCAGCGGTGTTAAACCGCCACATCTTAGAGGTAACTCACTGGCTTAAAACTATGAAATTATGTAATGATCGAAGTGAACAGCGTTTCGAGACAATTTTCCGAACGTACGCAGTGCCCAGTGGTCATACGACTTCAATTCTTTCACGATGAAATGTCAAACCAAACGGTGCATAAATCAAATGACAACTGGTGATTTGATGGCCTATCTCAATTAAAAGTGGATTCAATCTTTTCACTGTTTCGAGAAAGTAAGATTATTGCGCTTGATATTTCTAATGCATTTGATGAGTTTGTCATCGAGCTCGTTTATAATAAATGCGTGCTTTTAGTATCGGTGAGTCTCTTCTTCGTTGGGTTAGAAATTACTTTTCCGACCGTTCAATACAAGTTGTTTTGGATGGTGTCAAGTCTGATACTCACCTTATAAATGCTGGTGTGCTCCAGGGCTCCGTTTCGTCATCGACTCTCTTCCTGTTTCATAAACTATCTCTTGGCTAAGACTTCTAAGCCTATTATTTGTTTTGCTGACAACTCAACTTTCAGTTTTTCATATTCATTTCCAAATTCACGTCCTTGCTCTCCGGAAATGTAACTGGAACGGTTGCGTATGATTTGCTCATTGAATTCAGGCTTTTGACAACATTGTTGTCGGTTGTTAAGACCGAGTAGAAAACTTAATGTTGTTATATGTCGCTAATGCTTACCATCCCCCCATTTCCATTGTCAATGAATGGTATCTGCATCCAAGAAACCGAGAAGCTGTCAGTAGTTGGTATGTGTGTAAACGATGATCTTCGTTGGAATGACCACATATTTAAAGTTGCGAAAAACCCTGCTAATTGCTTATAGGCTTCTTGACAGGATGCAGGAAGCTCTTCACCTCTTCTGATCTGGCTACAATTTATAAAGCATTATACATTCGCCCAAAACTAGAGTCCAATCCCATATCTGGTCAGGTACTCCTCAAACATCTTTGCGCCTATACTTGATAGGGTACAAAGCATACCGTTTAGATTGATAGGTGATAATTCAATCGTAGAATCGAGTGATTGTCTTGAACATCGTCGAAATGTTACCTGTCTTAGTCTCTTATCTCTTTTATCGCTTTTTCTAGAAACAATGACCCAGTGACATAGCCAGTTGTGTTCCTCCTTCGACAATGCTCTAGTGATATAGCCAGTTCACTTTTGAAACAATTTAGCCATAACACCTGACTCGCTAGGAATGCTCTTCAGTTCTACCTTGAGCCCAACTTCGGATGTACTGTAAAGTATAGAGATTCGTATTTTAGTTGCACGTTTGTGGAATGCTTTAACGGACTTGATTTTTCCCACATTAGTATTCAGAAAAATTCAGAAACAAGTTGCATCGGTGTCTCATCAAATCCTCTCCCACTTTCCTAAATGCTCGCATTGTGCTCTATTTCCCTTAAAAGGGTAGTAATAACCCCTTGACATTGGTTACAAAAAAAAAACTGATAAAACGACAAAAATATTCCTAACTCCTAAAATAGTATAAATAAATAAGTAAATAGGGTGGCGCAACAGAGCGAGGAGCCCCAGGGCCTAGTGCGTTTCTCACAACCAAGCCTTGTGAGGGAATGGAAGGGACCTACAATTTTCTGCCGGATCCGAGCGGCTAATCGAGAAAGCGCTTTTCATGGCAATGAATACTAAAGGAGCACTTGCCAGTTCCTCGCGAAAAGTGATACCCGTGGAAAAAACATTTTTGCATCTGTTGGGATTCGAACCACGAACCTCTGGATTAACAGGCGGACATGTTATCCATCACACAACGGGTACCATCTAAAATAGTATTGCCAAACTGAAAACCATAGGTACGTCAAAAAAACATACATACAACCAATCGCAACCTAAGCAATATAAAAATTGATATCATCAAAATGGTGAAGTTAAGGACACTTGAAGTTTTACTATTTTTTTTGTAAGATTTTTGAGCTCGAGAAATTGAAAAAGAAAATGTGAACGAAAGAACATTGTGATTAAGCTCGAAGTATCAAAATGTTCTTTCATTTATCTTTTCATTTAATTTCCATATATTCTTCTCACTACGTTTGATTGAATCGTTTAAGAAGTTTTATTTTATTAATAACCTAAAACAATAAGTTCAAAAATGTCTGTAACTTAAAATCGACCTTCAGCAAAAATCAATTTCATTCGTAAGATTTCAAGAGCGCAATGAACACTCTTTGTGTGTAGGTCTTATTATTATTATCTTTTGTTTAACAAAAAAGTCAGTCAATCGAATGATCATTTGCAAATGAACACATTCTAAGTCAAGAATAACCCAGAAGCTAAACTTAATTTGTAACAGAAGTCCGTTGACTTTGAAAGTCTTACCCGAGATCAAAGTCTTGTTGCAAATTGAAATCACTCTCGCTCATTTCACAGTTGGCTGAGTAGTCGAGATTTCCTGTCATCAGTAGCAATCATAAATACTACGTACAAACCGGTTGTATAAAACAATATCTGATTGATTTCTTGAAAAGAAATCAACTTCAATCTAAGAATATCATTTAACAGCACAAGTATGTATATGCCAATACCTACCTCCTCTTTAAATTAATTGGCTTTTCCGTTTCGAAATTCAAAGAACAAAAACTGCGTACCGTGCTTTGCAATCAATTTATTGCCTTCATCTCGTTTATGATTCAGAAACGAAAAGAAACTTTGTGCTAAAAAGACACCTATAAAGTAAGTAGGCTTTCTCTCCCCAAAGCTAAAGTCTTTTGCAAGTAAAAAAGGCTAAGTATTAAATAAAATTGTATATAAACTTAAATGGGAAATTGTATTTAAGGAAAAGAAAAAGATCGATTTATTGCGAAGTGTCCTCATCTTGCCAACCAAAATGTAATAAAAATTATCCCTTAAGTTGTCAGCAACTTGTCAATTTGTATACACCAACTCCATTCAATAGATTGTCATGACTATTCGAATTCCCCTTCTATTTTTTTTTTTTTTTGCCATTTTCTTGGTCTTCCCTCTTGGCTCTGTTTTGCCCAAAGCAATCAAAATGCGAACATAAGACTCACGTGAGAGGATATAAAATTACGTTAGGTTCTTGGCCTTATGGTGACCTTTTTTCTACCTTTTCTTATGTAGATTAACATCATGGAGACGGAAATGTCTTTGAATTACTTTAAAGCTCTCGTCTTCAGTGTCCGGCAGCTGGGGAGGAGTATAATAAGAACTTCATTATGCAAAGCAAAACAAACTTATTTGTCGAAAATTTGAAATTTATCCCCAAAACAAGAACACAGCACTAATCCTCTCTCTTTCTTTTTCAGTTTCTTGTTTGAATGAGTGTTATAAAGAGTGAGAGAAAGACATTATTTTTAAGCTCGTTTCCCTTGTTGATAGTCCTCGATCTCATCCCCGCTGATTTTATTTTAAGGACGACCATGTCCTGTCCATGTCCAAGACCATGTTTTTGTATATATATATATATTTTATGTGCGAGTATGTTGTTTTCTTCTTTGGCTGAGAAAATACAAACCTCGGGTTAAAACTCAGGTGAAACTTGTAAGCTATAGGTACACGAGGTAAGTACTGATGTGAAATAAGCCGCAGGTACTTTATACTTTAATAACTGTTACCCCCATGCCTGCCTGCCAGATTGGGTGTATACGAATACGAATACGAACAGAGTTAGTCTACTGGGTAGGTATAAGGTATACAAGTTGTATGCGTGCGTTGGCGTTGGCTTTGAACAGCCCCATTGAACAATGTGTATATATATGGCAGTGGAGTGCTCGCATTAAATATAATTATAGTATAATTATTACAAAACACAATGTAGAGTCTCTAGTAAAGAGGATCCATTGTGGGGCACTAAGCCATACAAGTGCGTTATATAATAGTTTCATACTTATCCTGGAATTAAGTAGGTCTTAAGATAATAAATTACATACCGTTATCATGGTTTCAGCGGTTAAATGAATGTACATACGTAGATATACATTATTACGTAGGAGCACAGTGTGCGTTACCAATTAAGGGGGAAATTCTTCGAATCGACTCTGATTGGCATCATCTCTAGTTATGGAATTTCAAGTTTATCCACAGATAATGGTAAAGGCAGATGTAAGTTGCTGTGGTTTGGATAATTGGGAATTTATATTGGCTTGTTCAAGCATTTGTGCCATGATATGGTAAATATTTTACGAGGCAAATATTAATCTGTGTTAGTGTAGCAAGAGATGTTCATGTTTAATCTTGGATGTTGTTCCACTGATCGCTATCGAATAATCTCAAAATAGCACCATCAAGTTTGGATTTGTGTGCTTTAATTGATAAGACAATGAGGTATTTGGACTAATAGAAGCTTCAGTATGAAGTGAATATGTTTTTTGTTAATTTTTTTTTTTAAATAAGTATGTATAATTAGCACAATAGCCAAGCGGGTAAAGGATGCTCACATAAAACATCGCTTGCAATGCAAGTGAAATAAATTCAAATGAGGGTCTGGTCGAGCGGTTAAAAATTGCTTCTGTTTACTTGAGTGTGCGTTTAATGTTAGGCTAAATTTTAAATTCATTAACAGTCGTATTGAGGTCGATGATTGTATTTAAGATATTTAAGAAAACCTATTGTTTCCAGACCGGAACTATCACTCAACTGTTTTAATAATCTGTTTTGCTTCCTATAAAACAAATCCAAGGATGTTTGACTAACATCTGATCAAAAAATGAGACTGTATTCGAGTTATGAAAGGACGAAAGACTTTGCATTTTACTGTGACGAATTTTAAGTAACTGATTCTGTGATCATACCATAGTTTGGTTTCAATAATGTTTTTATCTACTTTTGGAGAAATGCTCTACGGATCCGTAAGGAAGTATACATACTTATCCGTGTGCCGGGCTCTCCAAGATGTACTAAACTTATGGCATACAGGCTAAAACTCCAAAAAATTCTCGCTGATCGCCCCCTCGGGACCACTTGCGCATGTCTTCGAGGGGGGATTCGTGTCTAGGTGGCAGGTTCTAGATCCTCAATTACCTCTTCTTGTTTCTTTGTTTTCAGAATCTGCGTCATGCTTATTTGCATCCAACTCTCCAGGTCTCTCAGCATCTTCTGGATGATATTTTTTGGGATGATGATATTTTTCCGATGATTCTGTTTATTTCCTGACAGAGAGATTCCCATCTACTGAACTCGAACACGGTATGGTAAGCGTCGCGTCGTCTGTCAGCAATTCTTCGTATTGGAATGAAAGGCTTGTTTCTTCCAATTTTGTGCAAGCTTTGAAATACCCGTGTCCAGTGAATAACTGTCTGACGTAGTAGTTCACTTCATCGTACTTCCGGTTACTTCATTCGCTTATATCTCCTACTTGCCTAGCAGTCCAAAATGCTCTCTGCCTTCCGACTCTCAGCGTTCTTGCCACTGCTGCTGTGTGATCGTTTTCGCTTCCGTGTTTCGGGTTAAACGCCGATTTCTGCTTTTATTCCACGTATGTATATTCTTTGTGTTGAGAGAAGGTCAATTGGTACGAGACCTACAACTCACCGCACCTCTGTACCGATGCTGGTTGTTACTTGCGATTATAGGTACTATAAGGCAAGTTTTACAATCGTGCAGGAAAAAAAAATTGAGATAACAATTAAACATGACATTACGATGATAGAGAATACGAAAAAGTGGGTCCTACAATTCTGCCTGTCTGTCTGTATCTATGTCCGTCTGTCTGTATATGGATCTACAGCCTGAACCGCTTGACCGATTGACTTGACTGATTTCTTCAAAATTTGCAGTTAGGCTATGTGAGGCAGCCTAAAGAGGCGTTTTTGGAATTGGATCTCTAGGTCTTGAAATAACTGTACCTGCCATACAACTTATATGATAAAACCTATTTTTCTCGAAAATGGCTCCAACGATTTTGATAAAATTTTACGTAGAGTATTATTTTTGAATAATTATTTTACCGATTGAAAATTTTTTTTTGGGAAAAGTCTAAAAACGGTACCCCCCATAATACCGTTTTTTTCAAAACAGACTTTCTCGTGAATGGCTAGCACGATTTTGACGAAATTTCATATCTAGCACTAAATTGTTTAAGAAAGATTTCATATCAATATTTAAAAAATTTATTATTATCAAATTTTCATTAATATTAAAAAAAAAATTTGTTTTTTCGAATATTTTCAAAACGATATATTTGATTTATTTCAAATTTTTTGTCCATACATCTTTCAATAAGATCTTAAAATTTGTGTGCTTGAATTCTTACAACCTAATTTAAAAAAAAAATTAAAAATAAAAAACCCTTTTTTTATAAAACGGCTCGAACGATTTTGATTAAATTCTTAGCGTTTATATGTATTAGCAAGTGCTAAGAAATGACGTTTTTAGATTTTCGATGGAAGCCCTCAGAATATTTAATTTAATATTTTTTTTCAATATTTTGCGTGATTTAAGTGTAGTTGGTAGCCCTATGCCACCAAATATACAGGGTGTTCCGTACTTCGTGTATTATCCTTTGGGGTGTAATTCTTGGTCATATTCTTAGAAAAAAAATGTTCTACAGTAAAGCTCAATTCTCAACTTTGACATCACTTTTTGACAATTTAAGAAAAGGCTAACTTTGGTGTACTATGACCTATGTTAAATTCGATATCTCTGTCAATACTAATGGTAGAGACCTAATCATAGTCTTAATTTTATGTAGAAATAACAACCTTTAAGACTGTATTTAAGTTTAGCTTTCACAGGTTAAGGGTTGCCAGATTTTGAATTTTAAGTGCTGTTCAAATTTTCTTCCCGAAACAAAGTTTTGATTTTAAGGTCATTTTTTTGCAGAAAATGCCTGGTAAACATAGAATTTCTTTGATTTTAACAGATGAAAAAACAAAAATAAAAAAAAACTCAGCATTAAGTGCACTCAAAAACCCATACATTTTATGATATTTGAAAAAATACAAAATGGGTAAAATTAAAAAAAAAAAAAAAGATTTTTAAATTTGAGGTTTGTTTGAATAAAACAATAATATGGGCTGGGCACTTTTAGTAGTTTTTTTTATGTATTTAATACAAATACAATTAAAACAAGTGCTCAAAGTGCCTACGCAGACATTTTTTTCTTATATGAGTTTTACAGTGGAAATTCAAGAAGAGCACAACGAATATACCAGGAACTTTATCCTTACTGAACATCTGGAAACCCTTAGCCTAAAGGAATCTAATTTAAATACAGTTTCAAAGATTACAAGACTACAAGTAAGACAAGAGTTATCGAGAGCCCAAACACCTACAATGAAATTCAAAAACGGGCTCTGGCATGCATTCAAAACGAAATAGGGCACTTTGAGCACTTGTTATAACTGTATTTGTACAAAATACATAAAAAAAAACTACTAAAAGTGCCCATATTATTGTTTTATTCAAACAAACCTCAAATTTAAAAATCTTTTTTTTTTTTTAATTTTACCCATTTTGTATTTTTTCAAATATCATAAAATCTATGGGTTTTTGAGTGCACTTATTCCTGAGTTTTTTTTTTTATTATTGTTTAGTTCATCTGTAAAAAAATAAAGAAACTCAATGTTTACCAGGCATTTTCTGCAAAAAAATGACCTCAAAGTCAAAACTTTGTTTCGGGAAGAAAATTTTAACAGCACTTAAAACTGAAAATCTGGCAACCCTTAACCTGTGAAAGCTAAACTTAAATACAGTCTTAAAGGTTGTTATTTTTACAAAAAATTAAGACTATGATTAGGTCTCTACCATTAGTATTGACAGAGATATCGAATTTAACATAGGTCATAGTACACCAAAGTTAGCCTTTTCATAAATTGTCAAAAAGTGATGTCAAAGTTGAGAATTGAGCTTTACTGTAAAACATTTTTTTCTTAGAATATGACCAAGAATCACACCCCAAAGGATAATACACGAAGTACGGAACACCCTGTATTAAGACAAAAATTTAAACCTTACTCAGCCTTAAGATTTTGGTACTGTACTTAGCACACAATCGCAAGTTCGTGCGACCCAGTCGTGCCCATTTTTACTTGCGATTATAGGTACTATAAGGCAAGTCTTGTTTGTTTTAGTGCTTCAGCCCAAATCTCGCTTCGATACAACAGAATTGAGTGTGTTGTTGCCAGAAGAAGTCTCCGTTTGTGGTACCAAAAGCTCAGTTTCGTGTCGAGCTTTGTTCCCTGGTATTTTGCCACGCCTTTTCTTTTTATAAGTTCGGTTTCGATGTGGAAGTCGATAACAGTGGGAAATGGTTTTTTTTTTGTTAGAAGTACTACTTTAGTCTTCTCTGTAGCCAGGGACAGCCCATGTTCCTCCATCCAGTAATTTGTCATTCGCATCAATTCGTTCAACTAGAAATTCTGCCTATACATCGACCACCGTATTCTACATCCAGCCAATCTTTTTTCCAGACTTACAAATTAATGGCATTTTGTATTTCGTAAGACCTGCCTTACTTATGGTAATTTAAGACCAATTGAAACAGTGCGCCCTGTTGTAAACAAAGAGTTGGCCGGGAATCTTTTGTACTCCAGTGTTGACTCTGCCTGTTTGTGGTGCACGTGACGTCTGCCTGATATGTGGAAGTTTGAGGTTCGAATTCTCCTGTTACGTGGAAAAAAAAAATACAATTTTTTTTTCTCCGGATAGGTATCGATTTTCAAAAGGAATCGGCAAATGCTTAGCAATTTCAATGTCATAAATAGCGCTTTCTCGATTTATCCGTTCGAAATCAGCAAAAAATCGTAGAAATCCTATATATTTCTCGAAACGTAAGGTTGAGAAAAATGTGGCCTGGGCTCCTCGCTGGGTTACGCCAACCTATTTATTTATATTTTACTTTTTTAACTCTGCCTATTATACACCCGGGCTTCTCAACAAGCTAACAAGCTTCAGAACGATAAGAAGAGAAACGGACACAATCCCGAAAAAACTGTCCCCGAAAAGTCAAAATCACGAAAAAAAACATAATCCAGAAACAGACTTTCCCCGAAAATTCAAAATCCCGAAACAGACTTTTCCCGAAAACTCATAATCCCGAAAACATCAATCCCGAATGGCCGAAATCCCGAAAAAAATCAATTTTGAAAAATAAAAATTTTTAACCAAAACAATTTTTTAAATGGCGTATTTATTTCAACAAAAACAGCAAATTCATAACATAAATATTAAATTCAAAACAAAAATACTAACAGCAACAATTAAAATAACCTTATGTTGTAAGCAATTCCTCTGAGATAACGGAACAACATTATGAACAATGATAACACTGATACTTACTCCGGGGTTGATTCTGTAACTGTGAAGCTGTGAAGTGATAAAAATTATTTCATTTCAGTCTTCACAGAGCTTTTTCATTTTATCACTTCACAAAAAAATCTGATGCGATTCCCGAACTCAAAATGATAAATCACTCTGACAGTATGTACTAAAAAGTACTAAATGATAAATGTTGTCATTTTTGCGTCAATTTTAATTTTTTTTTTTTTTTTTAATATTTCAAAACATGTCAGGCATAATTATTCAGTTGGTATTTAACAACAGAGGCCGTAGTGAACAAAGGTTATTTCATTACGAAAATGTCTTTTCATATGAAGTAGCTATTTTTTAATGTATATGCAATTTATTTGCGCAGGAAGAAAATGAGGATATTGTGGCGGTCACTTCGAGATGGGCAAAGTCCATTTGAAATAACAAACGGAGGAGCACTTCATTCAACTCTATCGTTTTTGGTGTAGTACTATTTATTATTCGCCCGTCTGTTTCTGTGAGGTCTTTGATTTTTTCCTTCGCGGTGGTGTCGCGGCTTCGAACACTTATTCTGTGCGTAAAGGAAAACATTTAGTGATTTCTTGTCTGCCATAATGTTTTTACTTATAAAACTTAAACAAGATCATTCCAATACTTCCTCCATTTCGATACCTCTTTTAAGGTTCCCCCTAAGGTGTTCAACTGAACATTTAGTTACATCCACTCGTTTGAACGAAAATGTGAACCGTCAACAGTTATAGGTCTGCAAATGGAATTGTTTTGCATCGTAGATAAGGATTATTTCAAATTATCTTAAGTTATGTATGTATACTTACTTGTCATTTGCCAATTCGTGCTTTTGCTCCAAAAAATCAATTAAAAACTGTTTTTGGGCTATTGAAGCCCTTTGCCCTCTTTTTTTGAATTTCCATTTTCAAATTTAAATTTCACAGACAAACTCTTTTGTGATAAATAATTTATCATGTGAAGAAATTTTGACGTTAGTTTTCATTTTTTCACAGAACGGGAATCGCATTCGCTGTGAAGTTGTGATATTTTTTATCACTTCACAGCTTCACAGTTACAGAATCGACCCCCTTATCATTCCAATAAACAGATTTCTTCTTACACGTGACGACCAAACTTTAAAAAACATATATTTATATCAAATTAATGCAAAATAGAAATCTCGAAAGGTTTTCCCGAAAAACGATATAAAATGAAAAATTTGCGCAAATTTTTGGGAAAACCTTTAGGGATTTTCGGGATTGTGGGTTTTCGGGATTATGGATTTTCGGGATTGTGGGTTTTCGGGATTTTGGATTTTCGGGATTGTGGGTTTTCGGGATAATGGATTTTCGGGATTTTGGCATTTCGCATTTCCCCAACCCCGATAAGAATGGTAGAGTTTATAAGAGCAACAAAAATGTGACCATCGATAAGAAACTTTAATGCCAAACTCTTTGGCCACTAATTTTCCTTAAGGGGTAACACCACTGTAAATTTTTCAAAAAATCGATTTTCGTCATTTAGGTTTAAAAATATATTGAAACTTTTAGAATAGAAGGATTTAGAAGAAAAATATTTCATACTTCAAAGTATTTTTTTTTCTTGTAATTTTAAGCTCTTCCCCAAGCGCGTCGGACTTCTCCGATATAACACTTGAGTCAGATGTCCTACATTTTGATTTCTATATTCTCAAATACACTAACAGATGTCATTATAAAGCATTTACATTCAGATAGAAGCATTTCTAATCAATAGTTTGTTAGTGTATTACGTGTCAACACGTGTACGAAAAATATATTTGAAAACTTCAAATTCGTTTTTCTCGAAACACGACTTTTAAAAACGGCACGCAGCATAACTTCAACTGATTTCGTTCTTTTCATTCGAATTTTTTACAATATCTTGAAAATAAGATTTTAATAAGAAATATGTAGGGGACTTTTGACAAGTTAATTGAATCATTATTTATTAACAAATGATTATCGGTTTTATCTGTATAAAATTTAACAATATTATTGAATTACTCGCCAAACACACAAAAATAAATATTTTTTTAAAATCCCCTCTGTATTTCTCTAGCTATAAGCATGTACAATAATTGTTTTTTTTTTTTATATATATATATAGAGTTCCAAATTTGCGGCAGCTCTGCATGCCGCAGAGCTCTTCAAATTCTACGTGCCTCGCGAAAATGACTGTGGTGTCGTCAATTAATTTTTTTACGATAATTTTCTATTTTGTAACTTAAAAATACGCTAAATAACTTCCTCCAATATTATAACTTTATTAACTTTCTTCCCACTCAAAAAAAAAAAAAAAAAATTACAAAAAACACGTTTTTTAAAGGTTGTTAAAGTGGACCCATTCAAAAAAGGCTCAAAAAGGTCCACCTTTTCGATGAAGTACGCCACTAGATCTGCATTTGATTTTTATCAAGAAAGCTGTTGGCCGTTTTGAACCTAATCTTCCCACAAAATATCTTATGAGTCTTTTTGGAAAACGAGGATGTACCTAAGCCCAAGTGAACAGTACCTAAGTTTAAGTTAAAGAAGATTCGCCTTTTTTAGAGACAATATCGACAAGTGCTGTTTTCCATCTACTCAAAGAGAGAGCTTAGAAAAATTAAATTATCAAAAAGCTGCGTATAGTCGCCAGCCTTCACGATCAACGCCTTCAAGATCAACGAATGTGAAACAAAATTGCTAGTCTTATCTTATAGTTCTCGGTAAAAACAAAGTTTATCTATTTTTTGCGCCACCATCTTTTAGCGGCGGCCATGTTTGATTCTTGGTATTGACTGGCGCAACTGCCGATTGATTTTCGTGTCAATATACAAAACCAAGTATCTACAAAGTTAAAAAGCTCTCGCTGGATAATTAACTAAGTTGATTTTAATGTTGAAAATATTTCAGGCTAGCGTTGCTGGTAGTTGTAGTGAACGAAATTATGGCAATGACCTTGGCTTAATAGTTAGCATGTGTGTTTGTTATGTGCGAGCTTGTAGCTTGAATCAATGAATCCACTCTATTGTTTTTACTAGTATCGCTTTGAGCGATAAATTGTAAGGTCACAGGAAGTGTCACACCAAACTTTATATAAAAAAAAGATTGACACGAACCTTTGCAAACTGTACAAAAAATCCTTAAAATCTCGAACGTTACGACTCGTTACAAAGGCGGTAAAAGGTATTTGAACATTGCGTTACGTTACATAACATTTTGCCAAAAAAAACCGAATTAGAATCTCCTAAGTTGGCAAAACTTTTCGTATATGTTTTAAGTGGAACCTCTCGATGGTATTATACTTTGTTTTAATTTTTGTTCTCCTTAGTTGGTAATCCTTTTAATTTTTTTTTTTTAATGGTCACTTAAACTTAACGTACCTAACATTTGGAGAGAGGAAGAGGCGATGCAAAGAAAAGGATTTCGATGGAACAGTAAATTCCAAAATCAAAATTTTTCAAAAATTGCGTCATGTATAATTAAACGCCCCAAAGCCGTTCGAAATCGGCTAAACATTTTAGGCTCACCTAGCTCCTCAAACTTTGTTGCGTCACCCTATTTATTTATTTATTGTATTTCTAAGTACATACTTTTTTTCAGCTCAGTTAGCACTATGGACACAGCTTCAACTAATAACAACGAAGCCTTCCCGACAATAAGTTTCGAGCATATTTTTCTCTAAGTAGTCTCATTATTGACAGTGCAACAAGTTAACTGGTAATGAATTTATAAACAGCCTCTAAGTTACAAAGAAATAAACTAAACTTGGAAGCCTTAATCAATCCACACGGGACAAAATCTTTACTTTCAAGTCCATAGATATTTCGTAATGTACCAGCGCACCACTGTTCACCTACAGAGGTATTATAAATTATAACCCATCGCTACACCAATAAGCCTACTTTCAAACCCCTAATTCTCCAAAATGACCGACCGAATCAACAGAGTGTGTAATAATAATTATTCTCAGACTTACCCGAGAGAGTAATAAAACGCTTCTTAATCTGAACAAAGGCAATTACTCAAAGTCCCCTTGAAGATGAGGTAGTTTTTTTGTTTTTTTTTTGTTTTGTTCTGTTTTTGTTTTCGCACTTTCATCCTTTTCGGTTTGGTGTCTTGTATACAAAAACCGGGGGATAAAATGAAAAATGTGTTAATTTACCATAATTTCTCCCATTGCGGATGAAAAAGTGAACACAACCTTGGGAATTAGCTTTCCAGTTGTTTGCCATTCGATTGTTGGTAAACACAAAACAAAAATTTTATGAAACTCATTCAAAGTTGCCATTGCTTTTGCTGTTCCTGTAAAAGCAGTGAGTTGATGGGTTTTCTGTTGTTGGAGGATGGCGAAGGTGTTGAGAAACTGAAAAAATTAAAGTTTACAGAGGAAAATAAGGACATTCAGTAGGACAAACAAAGTTCTAACTATTAATTAGGAATTTAGTCCTGTTTGCGGTTAGTAGGGTTGGGCCCCCAAAACCCAACTACGGAAGGGAGTGCCAACATGGGAACAGATTAAAAGGGATCAAATAGAAATAGACACCTAACTGTATAGCAATTATTAAAGGTTTCCATTTGAGCCTCAAAGGGTTCAGTGAAAACTTAGAATCTCACACTTAATCTTTGGATATTGTAACAAATTTAAAAAAAATGTTTTCATTTATTTTATTTCTTTAATATGCTGACAGAGGATTGGTTAGTTTAATAAATAAATAAATAAATAATTGGCAACAGAGCGTGGAGCCCCAGGGCCTATCGCATTCCTCATCACCATGCCTCGTAAGGGAGTGGAGGGGACCTACAATTTCGTACCAATGAATCTACTATCGGATAACTTGCCAATTCCTCGCAAAAGGTGATAACGGTGAGAAAACATTTTTGTTTTCTGGCAGACATGCTTGGTTAGTTAAGAATGTGTTTGTTTTGACTTTAATTTAGAAAGTAATCAGAAGTCTGAAATTTAGTTCTGCGGTAGCACCAGGAAATAATTAAAAAAAAGAAAGCAGAAGCTTCATAAGCCCAAGTCCTGCAATATATTTAACTTCGTCGTCTTTTTTACTGTAAATCTGATGGTGACGTTGAGTTAATGACTTATGCTAGACAACCAAATGAACTTGTCACCATAATTAATGGTGTGCGCTTGAGGATGTGCTGTCCGTCCGTCTGTCCGGCCGTTTGCCATCAACACTACCAGCAGGACGCAAACTTGTCCCCACTGGAAATAAAAAACGAGAAGAAAAAAGTTAAAACAAAAGTAACCAAGAAGCTAAGCTTAAGTCAATGTTTGCTCGAAACGAACAGACGACAGAATAGACCAACCCACCGACCGTGCAGCAAAATTAATTTTAATTGTTTTAATCTAAAAGTTTTTATTCTGTCCTTCAAGAACATTTCAACTTACATGTTCCTTTTGAGAAAGCATAATACAAATTAAAAAATCTCGCTCCACGATGTCGTCGTCGGTAAAGTGCGGCTAATATTAATCCTGTTATCGGTAGATGGTGTATGTATAAGCTAAGCAGATATTAATTCATTTAAAATATAATGACAGTGTAGCAGTGGGAAAGGAAGAACATAAATCAATCGAATTCCATAAGAAAACACCAAAATCAGTGTTGTTAGTGTGTGCCCACAACTGATGTTATTTTGCACATAAATCTCCGGACGCTAATGCAGAGGATATTGATTTTATCAATTTTCAAAAACGGGAAACCAATATGACAAAGTGTGATAAATGTTTTATGTTGATTTGCCGACAGATATTGAAAGGATTTAACTCTGCTCTGCGGGAGCATTGCGTGTTATGTTATGTTGTATTGTGTGAATACTGCGGTGGTGTGCGGTGACTCTGGGGGCGATGTAGGAGGATGTTATTTGGCTATCGGATAAAATGGATGAATGGATAAATCAAGCAGAAGTTGGTTTTATTCCCGCGATACATCATTGAGATGAATATATTCAGGCTTATGGACAGTTTGGGTTTAAATAAATTATAAAATTTTAATCTATTCCCATCCTAGAGATATACAAACACTGACACATGTACGTATATCGACATAAATTTTAGTGTTCAATATGGTTAAATAAATTCTAGTGAATAGGGGCTAAAGGACTTATGCGCACTTTGAAGCGGCTCATTGTAATCAAAGAGCATAGAAAAGGGTGAATTTTGTGAATTAATTGACTCTAGATTGATGAGGTAGTGTTTGTTCTGAGAAATGTCGTTAATTCGTTGCGATATTTGAGGCAAAAGGTTAATGGGAGCGATAAAGCAAATAACGGTTAACTGATTCAGCGATTTAGTGGGGTAGGGCTTAGCTTTTTGCCAAGGAGGCTGAATTTCAATGCAATAGCTCTCCACTTGTCACCTCAAAAGCCGATTGACAAGAAATCACACATTTTGTATTTTAAATTAATTTCTATTTATCATTCTCTTATAACTTACCTACGAGTAATTGCTAACAAAAATATTTAAAACTAGCTTATAGTTAGTTTAGTTAGACTTTTATTTTCATCAAAGAAAAGTTTTTACAATATGATTTGTTTATATTATTTACTAAGTCTATTTGGTTTGGCCTATGGCCGTTTAGCAGAATGACAATTGATTTTTCGATATTGACAAAATTCGTTTAGCAAAAAAAAATGCAATAGTTTTAGAAAATAAGAAAAATTTTAAAATATTAAAAATTGCCATCTATAATGCATTCTCTATAACTCAGGGCAGTCTTTGTGAAGTTGAATAAGATATCCCAGCCTTTTGTTCCAATTAAAATGTTGATTGTCTCATTTTCGCTCAGGGCCGACTTTCCAAAGAATCTTATTCTAAATTCCTTCAAAATTTGACAGATAGCTAAGAAGTGTAGGACATCTTCTCTTGCTCTCATATTGCAAAGATCGCAAAGTATGGGGTGATCCGATCGGATAGGGATATAATTTAGTTGTGCTTTTTCGCCCCTTACTTTGAAAATTGTGCTAATTTTCACAATCGAGTAATTATTGAGGAAGTAAGTGTTGTCCTTAAGGTGGTGGCTCAATTTGCTGTAGTAACACCTATACACCGACGATGAAGCTTCATTTGCGAATCTGTCATACATAACACGTCCTAAGTTTTCTAACATGTCATTGATTTTTTTTTCGAATCGAAGACGGATGTTCGCTGAACGTGACTTGAAGACTGGTTCCACAATCGGCTGCAACTTTTTCCCATTCTTCCCAGACTCCACTTTTGGTTTTGATTGAGTTCATCAAAATTAGTTCCGGAAGTCTTTGATCGTCCATCTCTAGGACCTTAGCTACATATTTGAAATATAGATCTAATGTGCGCAGGAACGTTGGTGGAGTTCCCGTTTCAATATGTAACATTCAGTTTGGGGTGTTTTTTGGAAGACAAAAAACCCGTTTTAAGAAATAACGAAGGAATTTTTCAACAGCTTCATATTTTGTTGTTCTCCCATATTTGTGCCCCATAAAGAATCACTGAGACTGAAGTCGATTGGAATACCTTATACTCAGCGCTATGTGAAACATGCCTGTTACTTATACATCGTCCCTAGATTGACGAAATTGCTCTTTTTGCTTCTGAAAGTTTTTCATTAAGGTGCACATTCATACAGAGGTTTGATGTAATCCACAAACCTCAAGCCAAGATATTTTTTTACCTATACATACTTTCTTTCAATGTCTACGACTTCGCCGTTAAACTTCCGCACTTCTTTGAGTTTCCGTATCGGCCTCCTCTATTTCTGAAGATCATAACTTTGGATTTTTCCAGATTTACTTTTAGACTCCAAAGATTACAGTATTCAGAGCGCCCTTTCATAATGAGCTGCATACCGTTTGTCGTATCGCTAAGAAAAACGATGTCATCTGCATACATTAGGCCCGATATTGTTTTTCCGTAAAATTGAACTCCACCTTTTACGGCTTCAAGTATATTATTATTATTAATGAAGATAATAAACTATAAAGCGCTCAGAATGCAATCCTGCTTCACACCCATTGATATCGAAAATTCTCTCTCAATCTCACACAAAAGCTATGTTGTTTTCATACATTGATTAAAGAGTTCGTATCATTTTTGTTGAAATGGCAGTTCTATAAAGCTGGTAGAAAAAAGCTT
Source organism: Melanostoma scalare (assembly GCA_949752695.1). Taxonomy (NCBI): domain Eukaryota; kingdom Metazoa; phylum Arthropoda; class Insecta; order Diptera; family Syrphidae; genus Melanostoma; species Melanostoma scalare. The sequence goes on along the minus strand of OX456985.1, from coordinate 174,489,241 downwards.
CACGGGAGATGGTGTTAAATGCTGCTCTGAAATCAACAAAAAATGCATATATGTATGTAGCTTCTGCTTTCTTTTCAAATACTCGCAAGCAGTAAACATTTGATCAATGATAGAGCTATTTTTTCTAAATCCTGCTTGAAAGTCAGTTAATATCTTCTCTTCATGGATCCACTGAGTCAGTCTATTGTATATTAACGTTGCGAATAGCTTCGCCGAAGTGTTTAAAAATGATATTTCCCTGTAATTAGCTAGTCCCCTTTTTTTGTATTGGAAAGATTATTGATTCCCTAAAGAAACTAGGGATATCTGCGGTTTTGTAGATGCGGTTGAGTTCAACTGTTAGCGTCTTTACAAAGTCTTTTGATGCATTTTTATATAACTGGAATGGTATTCGATCTTCACCTGGAGCCTTATTTTTTTTAGAGTTATCAAGAGCATATTATATTTTGTGTAGTGAAAAGGTGAATCTAACTTTTCATTGACAAATAATGGGACACCGTATTGAAAAAGTAACGACGTAAGCGCGTTACTAAGCAGACTGCTAAAATGTTCCGGTAACAAAGGTGCTCTTAGAGATGCAGCAATGGTGTTTGTTCCACCGTTAATATACTAAGCAGTTGTCGAAAAGTCGGACGAAGAACGAGAGTTGTTTATTACAGCAATGTTTTGTTATTCAAATGCTGTTTTCTTCATATAGCAAATTTTTTGAAATCTGAGTTAGCATCTCTGTAAAGTAGTTTGAAGGTGTTGCAGTCATGTACCCTCATTAGCCTGAGACATCTAAAAGATTGTTTAAGGCCTTTCAAGCACTCAAAATCAGACCATTTTTGCTTACATACAGAATTAACACTAGAAGGTTCGCTAGGTGGAAAAGCTTTTGTAATGATTTCTGTCAGAGCTTCCATATTTGTAGGGATGTCTTCTTCCCTAAATTTTCCTAGTTGTGAGTTCAAGCTTTGTTGATAAGGATCTCTTCTTTTATCAGATTATCAGATTAGTTTTGGTACACTGAACCAAAAAGGTACGTTATGACAAACAAAAAGTTGTTTGGGACAGTAAATTTATTTATTAAAACTCGTCCAACTAACAAGTTTGTTGGGACAGCAAACGACTGTTTATTAATTTTCATTTCAATAAATTGTTAGTTGATTTCAATAAAAGAGTTGTTTGAGGCAATAAAGCGGTAATTGAAAAAAACCGGCCAAAACAAGGGCAGATTTTACCGGCGCAATAAACTTCTTTATTGGCGCAAGTAACTATTTTATTGAAATCAACTAACTATTGTTTGGCGCAATAAACTCCGTTTATTGGCGCAAGTAACTATTTTATTGAAATCAACTAACTGATGTTTGGCGCAATAAACGCCTTTATTGGCGCAAGTAACTATGTTATTGAAATCAACTAACTATTGTTTGGCGCGATAAAATCCGTTTATTGGCGCAAGTAACTATTTTATTGAAATCAACTAACTATTGTTTGGCGCAATAAACTCCGTTTATTGGCGCAAGTAACTATTTTATTGAGATCAACTAACTTTTGTCTGGCGCAATAAACTCCGTTTATTGGCGCAAGTACCTATTTTATTGAAATCAACTAACTATTGTTTGGCGCAATAAACTCCGTTTATTGGCGCAAGTAATTTTTTTATTGAAATCAACTAACTATTGTTTGGCGCAATAAACTCCGTTTATTGGCGCAAGTAATTTTTTTATTGAAATCAACTAACTATTGTTTGGCGCAATAAACTCCGTTTATTGGCGCAAGTAACTATTTTATTGAAATCAACTAACTATTGTTTGGCGCAATAAACTCCGTTTATTGGCGCAAGTAACTATTTTATTGAAATCAACTAACTGATGTTTGGCGCAATAAACTCCGTTTATTGGCGCAAGTAATTTTTTTATTGAAATCAACTAACTATTGTTTGGCGCAATAAACTCCGTTTATTGGCGCAAGTAACTATTTTATTGAAATCAACTAACTATTGTTTGGCGCAATAAACTCCGTTTATTGGCGCAAGTAACTATTTTATTGAAATCAACTAACTGATGTTTGGCGCAATAAACTCCGTTTATTGGCGCAAGTAATTTTTTTATTGAAATCAACTAACTATTGTTTGGCGCAATAAACTCCGTTTATTGGCGCAAGTAACTATTTTATTGAAATCAACTAACTATTGTTTGGCGCAATAAACTCCGTTTATTGGCGCAAGTAACTATTTTATTGAAATCAACTAACTGATGTTTGGCGCAATAAACTCCGTTTATTGGCGCAAGTAATTTTTTTATTGAAATCAACTAACTATTGTTTGGCGCAATAAACTCCGTTTATTGGCGCAAGTAACTATTTTATTGAAATCAACTAACTATTGTTTGGCGCAATAAACTCCGTTTATTGGCGCAAGTAATTTTTTTATTGAAATCAACTAACTATTGTTTGGCGCAATAAACTCCGTTTATTGGCGCAAGTAACTATTTTATTGAAATCAACTAACTATTGTTTGGCGCAATAAACTCCGTTTATTGGCTCAATTAATTCCCTTATTGGCGCAACTAATTCGTTTGTTGGTGCAATGAACTCAGTTATTTGCATAAATGATTTATTGTGGCAAGAGCATGTAATGTATACTTACGTTTTATATTTCCTTCCAACCTGAAATTTAAAAGATTTTGTTCCTGAAATTAGAAGTCCACTTAAGTCCAATAAAAAAAGTAATGAAATTAGGATGACAGTGATATATTTTTAGTGTTTTTACATGAAATAACAAATTGGTTACATCGTTAATAAAATTTAGCAATGAACGTTTGCTTTAGAGCAAGTAAAGTGCTTCTATTCGTTAATTACATTAAGTAATATGTGTGCTTTTGAGCAGTTGTTTTTGTTATTATTAAAATAAAGTGAACTAATGAAGTTCCAGAAATTGGAACTTGCATTTGGAAATTCCAAATTAAAAAGGAAAAATATTTTAAAACAAATATCGACGGCGCGGATGAAACTTATAAAAGGGAATTTCACACCATCGAAATATAAAAAAATGTCTTTAAAATTGAGCACATCTGTGCCTAGCACAATAATGAACGGTTGCACGCTATCACCTTTTGTATTGATGTATTGAATGTGATCTTCAATATTTTGCATTGTTGATCCGACGAAAAGGAAAGATTCTTGGGAGTCTTTTATTGTTGGCTTCACCGTGGTTTTCAACCCCTTCCGATCTTTTCGCACTGATTTAAGTGTTGGGACCAAGTACCCATGAAGCGCCCACAAGAGAGCAGCATCCCGGCAGTCTGAAAATTAATATGAAAACATGGGTATATAGTTTTGCGATATAAATTTTAAATTTTTATCGGCGGAGCAGTGTGATGTAAATGTAAATGTTAATGTAAATAAACTCGTATCGTGTGAAGTGCATTAAGTACGAGAGACCACGTCCAAAAATTTACCAAAAAAGTAGTAAAAAAAAATAGTATGAGGAAATGTTAAGTGTTTGTATTAATTATGAAATCGTCCGTCTGCAGAATCAAATTTTGCTAAAATATGCATAAAATGTAAAGAATCAGTTCCAGAAAAAAAAATAAGGCTGCAGATTGACGGTTTCTAAAAACATATCCATAGAAAAAAAATCTCTTCGTGCCATTTTTTTGCAACCATTTCGAGGTACTAGCTTCAAAAATGTTTAACGAAAGGCAACAAAATAAAAGGAATGGAATGATACCGAAATCTCCGATTTATTCAGAGTTGATAGTATATTGATATTGAATTTACTTTCTCCACTATCAGTGCATTCTAATTTTGCAAGAACGTCCTTTATCGTTTTCTCTTTTATGCGGTCTTCTGTTAGGAGGAATTCGCGGATTTTTGAAACTACTTCATCCCAGCGCTCAAGAAGAGAGTTGTGATTCGTAAACATATACTCGAAATCCATGTTTACCTTTAAGAAAAAAAAAATGGAAAAAATGTAATTCGCATTGCAGTATTTTTTTTAAACATATTTATACATATGTATGTAAATATTTTAAAGTTACAAGAAATATAAATAAGGTTTTATGTATTGATCACTTCGTTATTATTCTGTTGTATTTGTAAAAGTTAATTTTCCGTCGGCTGTTTTGGGTGTGGTAAAGAAAACAAATAGAAAGAAGGTAACAACCCTTGCCGAAGCGTTTGGAAAAGTCAAAGAAATCTATTTTTTTTCTTAGCCACACCCAAAACGATCAAAACAGCCGACGGAAAATTTACTTTTCCAAATGCAACATAAAGAAATATAAATCTTAGTTGGACTTACAAATCTGTAGCCGTGAGGCAGTTTATACTGCGGCCATTTTTTTAAAATTTCCAAAGTTGTTGTTGAATTTTTAATGTCGTTCAATCTGTATTTGGAACACGCCTTCCAACATTTGTCGAATTGCTCCGAACTAAGGTTATCAAATTTTAGTGACTCATAGCACTTATCAGCATTTATTTCGGGAACTGAAAAACATAAATTTGCATTGAAAAGAGGGAAAAGCCAAGATATTGCAGTAAGCAAATAATTCTATCATGGAATTTTTGATTCAGAATTGTTGGTTATTTGCGACTTACTGTTCCGGAGTTATGAAGTCTGTTCTAAAAAAAGTTACAAAACAGTGTTTTTGAACTATATTGTACAAGGTTCATAATTGACAAAGTGTTCTGCAAAATTATTGTACTTGGCAAAATAGAACTCATAACACCGGAAAGGTAAGTCGTAAATAACCAAAAATTCTGAATCGAAAATTCCACGATAGTTATTTTATTTTGGAATGCTGTTTTTCCTTGCATTTGTCGAGTATTTTCGTATCGAAGGTGGCAATTGGCGTAAGGAATTCGGAAATAATCAGACTCAGAAATAGTCTGCGTAAAATAAAAACAAAAATTAAAGGAATACGATAATACTAACGCATTTCGGTGTCTTCGTCCTCAATCTTTTCATTTTTCGATTTACTTGAAGTTGGTGTATTCATCGCCTTCAAAGTAAATTTCAGATTGCAATACTTGTTGTAAATCTTCCCCCTCTTTCCTGACCTGTAGTATTCCTGTAAGATATTAATTGTTTTTGTTAAACCTGCTTTTTTGAATTTTACGAAACAACGTACCAATTTCTCAGTAGGGAATCGTTCAATCATTTCCTTTTCCAATTTGTAGCTGCCACCTAGTTCAAGATGGATTTTGTTTGAGACAAAATACTGCGCTATAATAGAAATTAACTGATTTCTTTGTTTTTCAGTAAATTTCTTGTTCTCAGCGTAGCTTTGAGCGATTGAAATAGAACTTTCGTTACTATTCAAAATAGTTGATAGTGCTACAGCACAAGTATTAGATCTAGTCAATGAGGCAGGAGTGTGTGGTCTGGAAACAGGATAGGGAGAAGATCTACCTGATGAACTGGGGCGATCGTCAAATAAATTTAAATGCGCTTGAGAATATTGATACAACGGTTTTCCTATGGATTCTCTCCATTTTCTCAAATTACATTCGAACTTGATGAGCGTTGAGTATTTGAATGATCTAAAAAGTTGCGGCAAGTGGTGACACTCAATTTCTTTTAAGGAATTTATATCAACTTCTTCGTCTGAGAAAAAAAAATAAATTCATTTAATACACGGTTAAAAATTTTTGCATTCATTTTAATAATTTTGGGGTTGCACATATGATAACACAGGAAAAAGTTTTGATTTTAATATCTTAGATATATTTAAATTCTGTATTTAATATTGATAGTGTTAAAATTAAATAATCTTTTGTGTAAGAACCAACGCAAAAAATATTAATCTGTAATACTGAAAAGAGTTTAAAAGCTTAAACGCACATTTATTTTTTTCTAAAAATGTAAATTTCTATTTCCATGATGGAAATCGAAATTCAGTTGTTCCGGAAGATTGATTTCCTTGGAAATAGAAATTCACATTTTTAGAAAAAAATGAACGTGTGTTTGAATTTTTTTTTTGTCAAAAAAATTCTTTGAGTGATTTCCGATCGATTGGTACATAATTAACGTTCCTGGCCAAAAGATAACATGCTAAAAAATTTATTCAAACATTTCCCATGACACGATTCAATGAAAGCTATAATCGGCCCCTAATCCTCAGATTAGTTGTATCATCGAAAAATACAAAACTAAGTAATTTTGTATAAAAAAAAGAAAAAATGCGTTAAAAAATTTAAAGGGCATTCTTCTGCTCCGTCTAGCACCTGGTCTTTTTTCGGAAATATTTAACGAAAAAATACATTTAATGCACTTTTCGCGAAGAGTTAAAAAGGGCCTCATAGACCAAGAGCTGGAAGCAAATTTTTGGAGTGGAGTGATAACCAAAAATATTGCACATGTATGTGTAGATACACGCACCATTATATCGAAAATGGTAATTTTTCAGATTTTGAGGTCGAAGTGATTCCCCTAATTACAAAAAACTCGGTCTAAGAAGATTAGGTTTCAGCCTTCTGCGTGCCAGACGCATTTTAACATTTTCAAGTGCATTTTCAGATGAAAGCACTAATAACTTCTTTCCTATTACATATTACCAAGAAAGTGGTACGCCAAAAAATAAGAAAAGTTACCCTGATTTCAAAAAAGTGTGTCTTAGACGATTTGGTTTCAATCTACTGCTTGCCAGACGCTCTTTAACATTTCAGTAAAATGCATTTTTATACTTAAAGTACTGATAACTTTTTTCCTATCACATATAACCAAGAAAGTGATATGCTAAAACATCAGGAAATTTATTCTGGTTACAAAAAAGTCGGTATCAGACGATTTGGTCTCAGCCTTCTCCATGCCAGACGCATTTTAGCTTAAGCATGTTTATCAAATTGAATGAAAATCGAAAATTTTATTTAAATGAAATACTACAGCAATTATTCATTCAATTTGATAAACATGCTTAAGCTAAAATGCGTCTGGCATGGAGAAGGCTGAGACCAAATCGTCTGATACCGACTTTTTTGTAACCAGAATAAATTTCCTGATGTTTTAGCATATCACTTTCTTGGCTATATGTGATAGGAAAGAAGTTAGCAGTGCTTTAAGAAGAAAAATGCATTTTACTAAAATGTTAAAGAGCGTCTGGCAAGCAGTAAACTGAAACCAAATCGTCTTAAGCACACTTTTTTGAAATCAGGGTAACTTTTTTAATTTTTTGGTGTACCACTTTCTTGGTTATTTGTAATGGGGAAAAAGTTATAAGTGCTTTAAGCTGAAAAATGCACTTGAAAAGTGTTAAAATCCGTCTGGCAAGCAGTAGTCCTCGTTTCTATGGCGTTCACAAAAAAACATACAGTCTAGTTGTTGAAGCGAATCCGATCGACGACCGTAGACAGAGGTGCAGACAAAAATAGAATTCGGGAAAGTGTCCCGCCTTAACTCATAAAATAAATACCACAAAATACAGAAGAAAATAAAGAATTACCATAATTACCTTTAAAGTGTTGTATAAGAGACTCCAAATTCCAACTTCTTAACAGCTCCGCGCAATCGTCTTGATGATTACATTGGGCAAAATATGTTTGCAGCTCATCGCTCGTTAAAGCCTCCACACTGATGATTTTGCCAACTTCGGTGCTCATGGAGCCAAGAAGTAAGTCATCGCACTGCAATTCACTGCTGGCTGTCGAAATAATTCCGTCGATGATTTCCTCGTCCGTGCTTAAGCTATCCATTTTTAATTTGCGACTGCGTTTTGCAAAGATATTTTCTAACAGATTGTAAGCATATAAATGAGTAAGATAATGGCTGCGTTCTGAACAGAGATAAGAAATTAATTAGATGGCAAACCTTTACTTCTCTTGCCCCGCAACAACCCTTTGCTTACATTGTTGTTTTCGTAATCACATCCTCTGTCTGTGAGTACGTGGAAGCTGTACTCAAAGTGGTAGTAGTGAGATTTTGTGTAAAGTAAAGGTGGAGTGGAAGCTGTACTCAAAGTAGTAGAGGTGAAATCTGATCTTAATGTCGTTTTCCAAAAACCAAATCGGGAGTGAATTGGAGAGTTGAAGTGTCAGCTTTGACATTTCTAGTATAGCTTATCTGTCAAAAAATCACTCCAACTCTCCAAATCACTCCCGATTTCATTTGGGAGTGATATTTTGGAAAACGACATAAGATTTTACTTGTCAAAACATATGTTTTTTACACTTGCTATTGAAACTTTATCGTGTTTGGTTGTGAAGTTGCATAAACATAAACGTGGTATTGCGTGGCGCATTGACCTAATTGGGACTGGGAACATGAGTTTGCACACCACCTGCCGGTTGTTTTGGAACTAAAGCGGGGGCACAAAGTGAAATGCTGTTTTGACAGCCCATACAAATTGTACTGAAAAAAGAAGAAATGGTGTCGGATTAAAAAAATTTAAGAATATGCCATTTTTGTATGGGAAAAAATGTAAACAAAGCTCTACGTAGATTTTGTTGAGGGGATGATAAATTTAAGAGCAGCGCTTTAGTTTTGGGTGGTATTTTTATGAAGCTACCACTATAGCAACAGAATAACCATTGAAGTACTGCAATGAGAAGAACTTTTTGCTTTTCACTGGTTTGTGCCGATTTACATTCAGACGGTTTTGCAAAGACGGAAATAAGTGCGAAAGAGAAAGCAGATGAAATAGAAATACTTTAAAAAATCTCTACCCGGAAAGTTTTGGGTTGAGGATTGTCCAGTTGTCTTGGATGGTTTTTGACGTTTCTTTTTCTTGTCTTTCTTTGTTTCTTGTCGTTGCTTTTTTGTATCTTCTAATGTTCATGAGTAAAGAAGTAGTATGCCGTCGGACAATTTCTTTAATTTTCCATGTATTTTCATGTATTTTCCATATCCATGATGTCAATAATCATTGCTGCAAAATCTAATTAAATTATTTACCACTTCAAATGACATTTTTCTCTTTATGAGATTATTTTTTAATGGATCTATAAATAATGCATCTGAGCTTCTTTGATTATTTTCACATTTTGACTCTATGGGTGAGAACAAAAAATGAAAGAGAATTGTCAAAAAACCCGCAGCCGCAAAACGTCTGAGTGTAAAAATGAGAGACTGTCGGGATGAGGGTTCAAAAGAAAATATACGAAACACGCAGCAGGCAAACCGTCTGAATGTAAATCGGCACTTTCAGTAGAACTGGTATTATATTTTTTTGGCACAACAAACTAAAGCAGCACCGTCGCTGTCGACAAAAGTTCTGCAAGGTTTGTATTGAAATGACATTTAACTAGCAGTCCATATCTATTATGTCAATGGCGTGGCGTATGCACCTAAATTTTTTTGTTGTATTGAATAGCCGGCCTAAAAGAGTAACTTTGAATCTACTTTATAGAAAAATTACTCACCTTACTTGTCATTGTGTTTGGATGGATTGCAGTGTTTAATTTATGAATGTATGTATAAGAAATGGTATTTGGTGTTTGGTGTAGTATTTTGTGAATAATATGTGTCTCATGTATGTGTGAATAAGGGAACGTGTAAGCAGCCATTTAATGATCGTAAGAATAAAAATATTCTTTGACCCTTAAGATTGTTTTTCCTTTTGCTGTTTTAATTAAATTAATTGGTGGACCAACAATTTCCTTTAATGATATCAACGAAAATTCACCTAACTCTTTTTCATCAATTTCATAAGATAGAATATGGGGATTATATTGAACATTATTAATTTTTTGGCAAAAAAACAATACACTTGCTTTTTTCAAAACAACAATATCTAATATTGAGTATAAAAACATATCATTTTTGAAACACGCAATGTAGAAATTCTGCTTATATATATAACCTTCTATTTTGGCTTTTGAATAAAATTCTATGTTGGATGTAGGTTCTTGCAACATCCCAAATATAATGCTTTTAAAATTACTATCTATCTTGTGCTTTTCATGTATTTCAAAGTTTTTTAATATATTTTCGCTGCAAAAGAATTTATTTGCAGTTTTAAGTTGATATTTTTTGGCTAATGTCAAACAAACGTTTTTCCGCGATGTTATCGCATGTGCATACAACTTGAAATGTTTATGCTTTGCTTCAAACTTAAAACACCACATGTTTCTAATTGGACCTGATTTTTTGATAATATAAGGATAATGTGTTAGATTATGATGCTTTGGCTTGAGTGTATCTCTAAAAAGACGAACATACTCTACATTGTGGACTCGAATTTTCTGTTCTAACATGGAAATTATGTTATCGTTGATTTCAAAAAGAAGCAAATAGTCTATTATTTCAATGAAATTTATAATAAATTTCCAAGCCTCGTCATCATCAGGTACAAGGTCCTCAATCATTATAGGAAAGAATGAAATAAAAGTCATCATTTCTCGGGCAGTCATTTTAAGATGTTTACTCTGAATGTGTTTTAACTTTATTTCACCCGACATATTGTCAATTTCAATTGGCCCGTACTCAAAACATTGTTTTCTTATGTTAAGTGTTTCCAAGGAAAAAAATTTTGCCGTAAATATAAAATATTGTATGACATGACATATATTATAGTGACATATTCCCTCGAATAAATCGTGCATCAGATCAACGCAATAATTTTCGGTAACATGAAAAGATGGAATTTGATTCAGGTGCGATTCAATTTGAATTCCTGTTTCCATAGAGTTACTGAGAAGAATATCGTTTCCGTAATTGAAACGGTCCCTAAGTAAATCAACATTTTGAAAAGATAATAATTGAGCTTCAGATTTTTTTACTTTGCAAAACCTACAGTAAGAAAAGCTGGAAAAAGATTTGTTAAAACCTAAAAATGAATTTAAGCCTAAATTGTCGCCTAAAATAAGACCTAAGATAAAATGAACTTTTGTTGAAACATTAGCTTCTGTTTTGATATCGATTCCGTCAATTTCCAGGCTATAAAGCTCTCGTATTAAAGTTTGAAAACATACATTATTTCCAAAACATTTAATGTCTGAAGATTTCAAAATAGCTGCTAAAAATACAGTGTCCAACTTGGACTCTTTATAAGGGAGACAAGGAAATGAGTAGTAGACAGCACACATTGAATGAACACCAGCATGTGAACTCAAAGGATTGTTAATTTCAAAGTCATCAGTATATAAAAAGTATGGAATAAGCACTTTTCCAGGGTACAATTTAACTTTTTCTTTCCAAAGTTCACCTTGAATAAAATTTGATTTATTTTCGTTGGATATATTTAACTTTTCCATATAGCAAATTGTTTTATGTAAGATATCACCTTTCTCGAAAAATTGTTTAAATTGAAATTTTAAAGGCATTAAAACTGCTTTAATGTCCTTGACATCATATGCAAGTGTTCCGTTTTTAAAAACTGTTTGAACTTCTTTGTTCAAAGAAAAAGATTGCACGTCTTCTATAAGGTTTTGGTTCTTAAGCCATTTAAATAACATATACTCTGTATTATATTGCGTGAAAAGATTACGACAATTTGAAATAAGACTAAGCATCTCGTTTAGGAATTCAATATCACATTGGTCTGAATTTTTATGGAAAAACGATGTAAACAAATCAAGTATTGGATTCAAAATATACGTTTTTACAAGTTCTTGAATATCAGATATGTTTTTTCTTGAAAAGCTGTTATTGTCATGCAATATCAATAAAAAACGAATTGCAGAATCGGAGATCTCTTTAACAGAGTCTTCTATATTTATCTTTTCTTTATTATTACGCGTTAAATTTTCTAAATTTTCATTAGGCAAGGATTTTTCATTGAAATTAAAGGATTCTTGTTCGTCACTTAAAACATTACTGGAATTTAAATCATCAAATTTTAAATCTTGCACCTCAGAGTTCTCATTATGTTTTCTGATTAAATGTTTCCTAAAGCTACTTAAATTTTGAAATGACTGCGTACACAAATTTTCCCTACAGCGAAAAGTGCTAAAAGATTTCAAATAATGTACTTTTTTTAAGTGTTGTATAAGTGTGATTACGTCGGTTAATTTAGCACTGCAAACAAAACAAATCATTTTTTCTCCAACAGTATTGTTTTAAGCTTCTGATTTTATGGAAATCCTCAATTGCATGATGAAAAAGAATAATTTAAGAAAAAGAGCGGAAAAATCGGTAGTTATGTGAAATCAACAAATAGTTAATTGGGGTAATAAATGGTTTATTGGAATAAAAAATAGTGACAAAATGGCTAAAAGATATTGAAATACGGAACCAATAAGTAAAATAACTTTTTTGAAGTGAAAGAACAAATGCAAGATTAACTCACATATCGTGGCAATCCTGCAAAAAGAGCTTAAGTCCATTTATTGGTTTTTGGACACAAGTCTACTTGAGTTGCTTTTACACTGCACGTGGGGATTTTTTGGACATGGAATGAATTATTTTGGATTCAATAAATATATAACTAATTTAAATAAACATAGAATTTTTTTTAACATGAGATTGACTATGAATTTCGTATCATTGAGGATACCGACGATATATAAGAATAGAAATTAACCACGCACTCAGATAAATAACTTTTTAATTATGCAAGAATTAATATTGAAAATTTCCAATAAACCATTTACTAGTCAAAAGATAATAAAATAAAGCAATGATAAGGAAAATACTCACATATGTATGTATGGATCAATCCAGCTTATTGAATCGTCTTAACTCAAAAGTTTATTGGTTCTTATATATTCACAGTCTTTTTTTTAATTTTTTACTTTTTACACAATTTTTCAACCACGTTACACATCAAAGAACAGAAACAGAATGAATAAATCGTCTTATTCTTCACAACTTTGCGTTTGACTAACTTGCGGCAATAAATGATTGTTTGTACCAATAAAGAGTTTGTTTGCGCCAATAAACTGTTTCTTGGCACAATAAATGGTTGATTGAAATTGAATAAATAGTTGTTTGTGCCAACAAACAGTTTGTTGGGACAGTAAATGGTTGGTTGAAATTCAATCAACAGTTGTGTGCGCCAATAAACTGATATTTAAAAAAATATTAGGAGAATAAATAGTCAATAAATAGTTGTTTGTGCCAACAAACAGTTTGTTGGGACAGTAAATGGTTGGTTGAAATTCAATCAACAGTTGTTCGCGGCAACAAACTGATAATTAAAAAAATATTAGGAGAATAAATAGTCAATAAATAGTTGTTTTTGCCAACAAACAGTTTGTTGGGACAGTAAATGGTTGGTTGAAGTTCAGTCAACAGTTGTTTGCGCCAAAAAACTGATATTTAAAAAAATATTAGGAGAATAAATAGTCAATAAATAGTTGTTTGTGCCAACAAACAGTTTGTTGGGACAGTAAATGGTTGGTTGAAATTCAATCAACAGTTGTTCGCGGCAACAAACTGATAATTAAAAAAATATTAGGAGAATAAATAGTCAATAAATAGTTGTTTTTGCCAACAAACAGTTTGTTGGGACAGTAAATGGTTGGTTAAAATTCAATCAACAGTTGTTTGCGCCAAAAAACTGATATTTAAAAAATATTAGGAGAATAAATAGTCAATAAATAGTTGTTTGTGCCAACAAACAGTTTGTTGGGACAGTAAATGGTTGGTTGAAATTCAATCAACAGTTGTTCGCGGCAACAAACTGATAATTAAAAAAATATTAGGAGAATAAATAGTTGTTTTTGCCAACAAACAGTTTGTTGGGACAGTAAATGGTTGGTTGAAGTTCAGTCAACAGTTGTTTGCGCCAAAAAACTGATATTTAAAAAAATATTAGGAGAATAAATAGTCAATAAATAGTTGTTTGTGCCAACAAACAGTTTGTTGGGACAGTAAATGGTTGGTTGAAATTCAATCAACAGTTGTTCGCGGCAACAAACTGATAATTAAAAAAATATTAGGAGAATAAATAGTTGTTTTTGCCAACAAACAGTTTGTTGGGACAGTAAATGGTTGGTTGAAGTTCAGTCAACAGTTGTTTGCGCCAAAAAACTGATATTTAAAAAAATATTAGGAGAATAAATAGTCAATAAATAGTTGTTTGTGCCAACAAACAGTTTGTTGGGACAGTAAATGGTTGGTTGAAATTCAATCAACAGTTGTTCGCGGCAACAAACTGATAATTAAAAAAATATTAGGAGAATAAATAGTTGTTTTTGCCAACAAACAGTTTGTTGGGACAGTAAATGGTTGGTTGAAGTTCAGTCAACAGTTGTTTGCGCCAAAAAACTGATATTTAAAAAAATATTAGGAGAATAAATAGTCAATAAATAGTTGTTTGTGCCAACAAACAGTTTGTTGGGACAGTAAATGGTTGGTTGAAATTCAATCAACAGTTGTTCGCGGCAACAAACTGATAATTAAAAAAATATTAGGAGAATAAATAGTCAATAAATAGTTGTTTTTGCCAACAAACAGTTTGTTGGGACAGTAAATGGTTGGTTAAAATTCAATCAACAGTTGTTTGCGCCAAAAAACTGATATTTAAAAAATATTAGGAGAATAAATAGTCAATAAATAGTTGTTTGTGCCAACAAACAGTTTGTTGGGACAGTAAATGGTTGGTTGAAATTCAATCAACAGTTGTTCGCGGCAACAAACTGATAATTAAAAAAATATTAGGAGAATAAATAGTCAATAAATAGTTGTTTGTGCCAACACACAGTTTGTTGGGAAAATAAATGGTTGGTTGAAAGTCAATCAACAGTTGTTTGTATCAACAAGTTGTTTATTGAGACAGTAAATGGTTACTTGAAATTCAATAAATACTTGTTTGAGGCAATAAACTCAAATCAATAAACTCAAATTATTTGTCCCAATAAACGTTTATTGATTTCGGAAATCCAAATTCAATAAACGTTTATTGCGACAATTAAAAATTTCATGTGACAACAAAATGTTTGTTGTGCCAACTAACAAAAATTCAATAAACGGTTTTCGTAATTTTTATGAACAATTTTTTTTTCAGTGTAGGAAGCTTCTCGACACCTGACACGATATTTCTAAGGGCATGTGGTCAGAATAAGTTTGTATTCCTACTTGGAAGTCAGTCAAACGATTATGCCAATTTCCGGATATAAAACAGTAATCGATTGTTGAGCAAGCTGTTCCTCACTTAAAGAAAACGAAATAAGGCCTAATCTCTTCATTTGGCTTTATTTCACGGCACCTTATATAGATAATAACTTATTTAACTTACTGACCCTAGGCGGGTACTTACTCTTAATTATTCAATAACTTACTACTATACTAATGCCTTTCGCCCTAGAGATAATTTATGAATTTACAAACTATTGGCAATATTAAAACTAAGAAAAACTTAGTTATACAGAACATGTTTTTGTTAAGAAGAAATCCCAGAAGGGAGAAGCAGTCGCATCTAAAAGCTTTACCACGAATGTGCACAGAAGAAACGAAATTAGTTGCGAATGGAGAGATCATCAGATCATCGGTTGGTGTAGTAAAAGCACAAAAACGAAGGCCTGAAAAACAAACGTAAACTTATCGAAAAACTTGATCATTATCGAAAGACTCTAAAAAAGAAATGGGACTTCTTCACCAGACTCCAAGCGCATGGGACGAGGGCCGGCAGGAACATGCAATAGATTGGAATCGCGAATTGGAACGTTGCATTGGTTTGAATTAAGAATTGCTTCGTCAAACTTTGAAATATGATAAAAAGACTTTTTGATTATCAAAGAAGCAAAATTTGGTAACATTTAACGCATAGTGGCTGTTTGATGGATGTTAAGACAAAATGTTTTGATAAGCAACGGAGAAGGTTAAGAATAACCACGATTTCGCCTTGCCATGGTCTTAAAAATGTCACATTCTTCTTAAGATTCGGGATATAAGAAAAGTTGTCAAGTTTGTACCTTCCTACTTATGTGGGCATCACAGTTCATAGAAGCTCTCTCGAGTTCTGCACTCTTATAGTTGGTTGCGATTTTTTCCACATGTTTACCCAATCTAAGACAAGGAATTCCCCTTCTGCGACTTTCTTGCAATGCGTTTTCGAAAACTCGTCGCTCAGGAGCGTTGAAGAGCAGATGCTTCATGTCCCAGCCATCTTAACCTCGTGCTGAGTACTCTATTTCCTGTTTAGTATGATGTTAAGGAAATCGAATGATAGTGCGTCGCCTAGAGTCGAAAGTCTTTTTCGACCTAAAAAGTCTCGGTGAATTCTTTACCGACCTTCGGAGCAGCTACGACAGTTTAAATGCTTATTGGCAGTGCAACCACTGGTCCTCAATGCTAAACAATAGTGGTATAGGTTTCTAGGACAGTTGGGAAGACACTCAATAGGAAAAGGCAATGGCTGTCTCTTGCAGTTGTTGCTTTCTGAACTCATATCAATTCACAGCTTTGGTTCGTGTGTCATCAACATTATATTCGTACTTTGGCTATAGCAAATCAGTGATCGGAGTGAAAGTTGGTCCCACGGAAAGTTCGGACAACAAAAACACTGGAAGAGTGTCTTTTTAAATCGCGAGGTAGACAATTTCGGTTGAGCAATAATTGATTTGGGGATCATAACGTACCTTTTTAATTTTTGAATACCGGGAAGTGTATGCTACAAACTTGAGACAGTATTTAGAAATAGATCGTTAGATAGGTAGAATATAGGTCTTACCTCAGGAGTTTACCTCTAACGTCACCTAATAAGCGTTGTTTCTGTTTTCACATTTTTTATACCCAGACCACGGCGTCCGCTGATTCTCCGTCTGCACGTAGTTTGTTAAGTTAAGTTAACATTACGTTCCAACTGCAGATCCTGAAGTCTTTGTACTTTTTGGAACGAATAGCTCATTCAAGGTGACATTCCTCATAAGCTCCTGCACGCTATTGTAATGCTGACGACAAGCCGTTCGGAATCGGCAGAAAATTGTTGGTCCCTTTCTTGATGCTCTGTTGCGCTACCCTATTTAATTGTTTTTAGTACCCAGTAGTTGCTGGAGGAGATAAGCAGAATTAACGTGTACTAGTTGCAACATCTGAGCGTCGGCCAAACTGATTCCATTCAGAGACTTCCCGAATATTACAAGCCCAACCACAAATAGCAAAATAGCAACAGAAAAAAAACGACAAACAGAAATGCCATCTTCCTTACACCCTCAAATATGTTTTAAACATGCAAAGGGCTTGAAGTGATCAATTTAACCCCCTTCCTTTGCGCCCTTTACTAAAAATATGATTTCATTAGATACAGTGACAAAGTTGACGAATCAAAGTAAAACAAAATATAAGTAAAAAACCTAAATTAAAATAAAGTTCATTTCCTCATTAACCTGCCATTCTGTAAACATTTCATGTGCGTCAACTCTACTTGTAGATATTCTTTTGTTGAACAACAAAAGTTGCTGGGTGCCAGGCTATAGTTGCATCAATAGTGATGCCCTGTGGATTTTACACACTCCACTCAACTGATATCCTGTAACGAAAACTTTTATTCGAGTCCGCACGCTCCTACTGGGCTTATTCAGAAAGGATAGATTGTGAGTTTCTCTTTTTTTTTGTATTTGTCTATACGAAGGAAGATGGTTTGTTTCATTTCATTCTCATGCCTCGTCATCACACGTATCTCATTCTATTTTATTAGCAATTTTCTCCTATGAAGAGAGGTCTCGTTCCTTTTTATTTCCTTCATATTCGTACTTGGTGGTCTCTGATGTTCATCGCTGGGACTACGTCCTGGTAATACCCACTTGCACTGTGTTTCCTATACTTCATTAAAGTTTTTACATTAGATAAACTATGCAAGGCGGTAAGATCTGGCTGTGAACCCAGTCCAAGAGTTGCCGCATTGTGTTTTCTTTTCTTTTCTTTTTTCTCAACAAAAAAAATTTGTATTGAAAACGGAAAAGAAAAAAACGGACACAGTTTTTGTGACAATACCACGTTAAAATAAAATAGTGAAGAGAAATTAAAAAAAAAAAAACTTTTCGAATCGCCTTTACCATCCATTTGATGTAACTCAGTTGGCAACACACGAGACTGTATGAACCCATTCTAGTATTTTTCCCACAGTTTAAGATAAGTTTTATTACATTGTTGCTTAGAGGGTCTTTTATTAATAATCCAGCATAACCGACTACAAGAACTGCCATCAACGAAGAGAACGGAACAAGAGGCTTTCTTAGAAGGTATGCCATTACATGGCATTAAATAGGACTAAAGCAGTGGAAGTTTTCTTATATCTCCTGCTATGTGGTGAGATAGTAATAGCGGTAAAGGGTTTTGTTTAATTAATTTTGGCTTTCATTGAGGCTGCATGGCATATACGGCGTATACTGAAGGTACATTGCACTCATTATATTTATGGATGATGAAAACTAATTATAATTTGCTGGCAGGTAATGGAATAATGTTACTTGCAGAAGAATTATTGTATTGGTGCTGTTTACTAGTTGGAGCATCCATTTAGCTTTGGTATTTTCATTTTAAAGGTGTTTATAACTGTAATACCTATGAATATGATCAAATAAATTTTCATCAGTGTGAGGCAACAAAATGCCTTGGAATAATCCCCAGAAAGACGGCGTTGTGACAAGTTAGCTGAGTTATATGTTAAAGTATTTAAAAGCCATTGGTGGGAAATGGTGTTTCTTCCCCCAAATCACCCATTGGCTGTTTACCTCGGTAATTAGACCGATACTCACATACGGGGTGATTGTTTGGTGGACCGCACTAGACAAAGATGATCAACTACAACAAGCTGGCCAAAGTTCAAAGAACGGCTAGTCTGTGTATTAGTGGCACACTGAAGATCACCCCATCGGACGCCCTCAATGTACTACTAAATCTCACACCCCTAGATATCTTCAGCAAACAAGTCGCAGCTATCTCAGCTACTCGACTCAGAGCTACATCACAGTGGACCAATAATCAAATCGGTCACACTACCATTCTAGATAACTTAAGATTCTTACCGAATCGATCTGCACTCAGAGATTTTGATTTTGAAATTCGGCTACGGTAATAAACAATTTAAAAACGACACCAAAATTCCAGCTATGGTATCCAAAGCAGAGTTATTGTACTCAAATTACGACCACCGCGACCCAACCAGAGCTGTCATCACTCTTTCCAAACTTGCAGCAACACATTCATTCAGCTGTTATTTTAAAGAAAAAAAATGAAGGTATATTACCAAATCGCAAGAGCTATCGTATCCGATTCATTTAGCAGTGGTAACGTCCACTTGAATACGATAGCCAATATGCGGATGTAGTAGTTTTATTTTGCTCACAGAACCTATGCAAGATGTATCATACCTTACCAGAACTACGTGTGTGATAGCTCTCTAAGCAAAGAGTCATCATAGCTCCGTCTATGTTTTGTACGATAGCCAATATGAGGACATAGTAGCTCTACAAGATGTATCGTAGCTTACAATAACTTTGTTAGTGATAGCTCCAACCAAAGGGACATGATAGCTCCGTCTGCGTTTTGACGATAGCTAATATGAGGATATGGTAGCTCTAGAATATGTATCATAGCTTATAATAACTTTGTTAGTGATAGCTCAAAGCGACATCATAGCAAATTTGTGATTGTAATAGTGACTACCACTTTTGCAAAAAAGTTTCCCTACTCATTGTAAGATATACTCTACTCTGACGCTGAGTGCCGAGCCGATGCCGACAGTTCACATCACACAACGACAACGCACAGTGAAACACGTATTCAATTTCATTCAGAGTTCAGAGCAGATGCAGAATTGCACAAGGAAAAGAGAAAAAAATTTTAACTCTCAACTTGTGTAAAACATCATCAATATCAGGTAATTTTTTTAAATTATTCTTCACAAAGTTATTTTTATAACCTGAAAATAACTCACTCTTTTTCGTAGAAGCGTAAGTTTTTGTTTTACTTGGTGCATCTTTGGCTTCGACAACTCCTACAACGAGATAAATTACAGTACGTACATTAACAAAATTAGGAAAATGTTCCTTAGTTGTTCCTTTGGCGGGAATGATGTTATTGCAAAAATTAAAAAAAAGGAAAAAGAATTTCAAGTCGAAGATTTTAAAGAAGCAGGTAAATATAAAATGTTTTCATCTTCTATAATTAAATAAAAACTAGAAATCAAAAACTAAATAGCTCTTATTTTCAAGTTAACTGAACCATGAAATTCAAATTTTTTGGACCAACTTGAACAGAAAGCAATTGCATTCCAGTTTAGTTCGTAACATTTTTATTCCATGGTTTAGTTTACTTGAAAATATGAGCTGAACTTTTTATCTTTTGTTTTTTAATAACCCTGTACATACATTTATAAGAAAAATACAAATTTTTTGTTAAAGTCTTTATTGATATTGAAAAATATACAGAATGTCCCACAGTTGGCTGGCTAAATTAAAAACCATGGGACCCTTTACTTTTAGGCATATTTACATTCATACTTTTGTTAAGTTATAATATCCCTGTGCTTACTTAAATTTCTTTTAAAGATAAGATAATTTTAGGTTGAAAGCCTAACTTAAATAATTTTATTACTTATAATAAGAATTGTATTTATTTTTAATAAAAATTTTTTCCTGATTTCAAACATTGAATTCAAAAATTCTGTAAACAAATATCCATATTTGACAAATTTCTTTTTACTATGAAAAAATAATTTTCTCAACAAAAAAAATTTGAAATGTATCTTTGTAGTTGATAGAATTGTTGTTCATAAAATAATATCAATAAAAAACTTTATGTCATGAAAAATTAAACATTCTATTGTTCGTATTTTAAATAGTCTTTAATGTAATATTTTTCTATGTCGAATTTATAGCTCTAGCAAAACCTTCATGTTGATATTAAAAGGATTCTAAGAGCTTGGTAAGTATTTATAACAGTTCTGTATCATCGATGGATACAATTCTTTTATAATATAAAATAGCTCTTTTTACAATCATAATAGCTGAAATTAGCACTTTTCACAACCCTTAAAAAGTTCTTACAGCTTTATCACTAAATGCGATGGCTCAGTAAATATATATCACATTTCTTTTAGTGATAACCATAGCTCTGTGAGTGTATTAAAAAACTTTATTACTTAGCTGATAACTTTATCAAGAGTTTAGATAACTCTTGACAAATTAAGCACAGCTAGATTTAAAATGAAGGGAACTCTCATTGTACTTATGATAACTGTGACAAAAACAGTAAGTATGATTACTCTGACAATAATTATGATGACTTCGTCGATACTGATGACAGCTCTGCTAGTACTCTTGGAAATTCTGTCACCATTTTTAAGGGCTCTGTTTATATAAATCATAGCTCTTTCAAGAAAAAATACAACTTTGTTATTAACTTTTATAGCTCCATGCTTAGTTATGGTAGCACTGTTAGACTTCTTAAATAGTTACGACACCTTTTTGAATATTTGTGGCAGTAAAATAAGTTCTATTGAGAACCTTTTCAGTAAGTATGATAACTCTGAAAATATTTATGATGATGCCGCAGATACTGATGACAGCTCTGACAGTACTTTTGGAAGTTCTATTAACATTTTTAAGAGCTATGTTAATATAAGTCATAGCTCTGTCAGGAAAAAGTAGAACTTTGTTATAACCTACCATAGCTCTCTACATGGCTATGGTAACTCTGTTAGACCCTCCTATGTATGAAGATAGTTTTCTAGACAATTGCAATAGCTCTTTGAAAGTTTGTCATAGCTAAATCAACTATAATGAGTACTCTTACTACTTTAAAGTAAACTCTGTTGATAACTGTCCACATTTACAGCAACTCTGCAAATCTTAACAATAGCTCTGAAATTAATTTTAACAATCATATCAGTATTTATAAAGACTCTATCACCATAAATGATAGCTTTATAAATATTTGCTATTAATCTTTATAAGTTCCAATAGCTCTGATGCTTAAAAATTTGCTTTTGACAATACATCCGATAGCTCTTTGCATATTTATTGCAGCCCAAATTTAAATAATAACAGCTCAAGCATCGCATTTGGTAACTCTTATTGCCAGAGCTCAGAGTCCCTAAAAAAACAGAGCTGGCGTGTTTAAGAGGTTACGACAACTCTTAGGATTTCTGAGTGTGACTACACCACCCCCAAGTTGATGTTTGACAATAATTTCCAAGTAACCATACCTTCAAGAGAAGCTTGGGAAAATGGCACTATCTTGGAAAATGAAGCAATACACTTTTACACCGATCGATGGTTCAAAAACCAGCGAAGGTGTTGGAAGTGGAATCTACTCAGAGAAACTGAATCTCAGTCTTTTCGTCCGCCTACCCGATCATTGTAGTGTGTTCCAAGCGGGAATTCTGGCGATCAAGGAGGTGCTGTCTTGGCTCAAAGAAAACGTCATATCCTCCACCGATATTCGAATTTTCTCGGAAAGCCAAGCTGCCCTTAAATCTTTTGCCTCTGTCTCTACAAAATCCATCACGGTCCAAAACTGTAAAATGTCTCTGAGAGAGATGTGAAATCAGGTCAACTTTCACCTTTCATGGGTGCCGGGACACAGGGACATAATACCAGGCAACTATATGGCAGACGAACAGCCAAAAAGAGCACGACCACTTCATGTAAACTCCTACTTATACAAGACGCTTCGAGGATGACAAACACTAGATGGACTGAGAGTAACAACTACCAAAAAAGTTTGGCCGTGTGTATGCTCAAAACGCTCGAAGAGTTTATTAGCCCTGAACCGCCTGTATCTAGGTTCTACCATAGGTGTTCTTACGGGACACTGTCTAATAGGAAGACACTCCAAAGAACTTGGTGTGTTTTCCAATGATTTCTGCAGAAGCTGCATGGACGAAGACGAGGAAGAAACAGTTCAACACCTTCTTTGCTCATGCCCTGCACTACTAATCGCGAATAGCTTCTGAAGGAAGAACTTTGTGAAAAAGTGTAACAAGACCTATTTTTAAAAATTAAAAAATAATGCTACAGAGCGAGGAGCCCTTGGGCCTAGCGCATTTCTCACAACCATGCCTTGTGAGGGAATCGAGGGGACCTACAATTTTATGCCGGATCCGAACGGCTAATTGAGAAAGCGCTTTTCATGACATAAATTTATTAACGGAGGACTTGCCAATTCCTCGCGAAAGGCGATACCCGGGAAAAAAACATTTTTGCCTCTGCTGGGATTCGAATCTCGAACCTCTGGGTTAGCAGATGGACATGCTAACCATCGCACCACGGGTACCACAAGACCTTTTTTTAGAAAATCAAATTTTCTTTAAGGAAAATGTTTCCATTTTTTTACATATTGACTTGTAGGTACATGAGTTCAGAAACTCCAAAATAAAAAACTAACATCAAGAAAACATACCATTTTTCAATGGTCTTAGAAATATAAAACACTATTGATAGACCTCTAAATACTCTTTTATTTGAGCTCAAACTTTTTTGGAACTTTTTTTTTAGCTATCCCGAGCAATATTTTCAATATGGTTTTTGAAACAAAAAGAAATAATTTTTTTTTGGCCCAGTCTAGTATTTATGTGTTCGTGACGTGTTTTCGTTTCTTCGAGTTTCAAATCACAAGAATTCTAAGAAAGACATCAAACTCAACTTGGTTTCACTGTTTGTGGAATTTCATTGAACCAAGTTTACTTTCACAGTGCTTAAGTTCTTACAGAGCTCTTTATGAATAAGTCGGAAAGGTGCTGTTGGTGTTCTTGTTTGAGGCACAAACATGAGCCTCCTTGCAACACTTTTTTGGTGTTATGGGTATATATACAATGTACATATACATTGTAGGTACATACATAGGTACTTAACATAGATTCAAATATCCAGCGTTTGGTGAGCCTTGTGTAGTCCTGCGATAATTCAACAAAAATTAGTAGGTATTGCAAATGCATTGAGATAAATTTGGCATAGCAAATAATAATTTTCGGATGACAATGCCAACATATTCGCTGCATTATTAAAGAATGGAACTGTCAACAACTTAGCAAATGAGCAGAACTACAAACGATGCTCTTTCCACAATGTTTGACAATAAAATTGTTGTTCATATTAATAACACCATTCAAATATGTTGATTGTCATTATAAATGCAACCAACAACAACGGTATTCGTGTAAATCGTTTTGAAAGTCAGCCCCAATGATTGCATTCTCACGTCACTGAACTGCTTAAATTTTCCATGCAATGCACATCCCATGCGAACGGTAATCGTGTTTTACAACACACACAAAAAGTAGGAATAAAATATTTATTCAGTCTGAACGTTAAATTTGAACGTCGTGTCGTCGCTCGTCGGTCGGTCGGTCGGTCGTAGTCGTACACACTCCTCCTCTCTATCTCTTTGTATAGAGTATTGGTTCTACCCGATTTCCTCTACCAGCATGATATTACATGACAACAACAAATATTTTCATTGTAAAGAGCTTACTGCTACTACAATATCATCTCATCGTCATCAACATCATGTAGTCCTGCAGCAGCAGCAGTAGCGGCATTTCTTTGGAGCTGATTCAATCGATATAAGTTCCTCTGGAGTCAGGCGAGAGATCGATTTTTTCAATTGATTTCCCAGCTGAACCTAGTACGAGTTGAAGGGTATTCGTAAGCAACTCTACAATAAAGGCATTGGTGCAGGAGGTCGGTTGTTTTGTTGGTCTTTCATAAATGAGAATCTATATAGCTACATGCCTACTCTCTCGAATAATATGTTATGCAAGAACTTTGAAAAGGATTATATAAACAAGTAAAACTTGTTTTCGTTAATTGAAAGGATAACCGAGCAGACACAGAGAGAACTTACAAAACATACATTGAAGGTAAGCAGCTCTATGATTTGTTTATCCATTTTAATAAAGAAACAGGTAGGTGTACCTGGCAGGGCCTAAAGCAAATAACGAGGCTGTGAAAAGCCTATCCTGTTATTTGCCACCTTAGGTTGTAATTGCCGAAGAAAATATAGAAATTCTTAGTGTGTTGTGTTTTGTGTAGTAAGGGTAGACAAACCAACGAATGTAGTGTCGATGCTTTGAAATTCGAAATGAAAGACTTAGAACTCTCTTAGACCAAGATTTACTTTGTGAGGTTTGAAAGATCCTTTTTAATTAGCACGTAGCTGTATAGTGTTTGTGTATCCATCCTTAACGACTACATTACTCGTATGTTGAATGAAATTAGTTCAAACTCTGACCCTTTTCATTTTACTCTATGAAGTTATTGTCGGCAAGCACTACCTACTCTTACAACGTATTTTGGTTTCATTGTTGATTTAGATTCGTCTTTAAAGTAAAATTTTGAAGATTGGTTTTGCTAAGCTCGTTATGCATGCTGTGCATAGATAGGCACGTCATGCTATCGTGATCAAAATCAAATTTATTTAAAATGTAATCTCAAAACAGTCCCTTCTGAGGTCACTGTGTATGATAAACTGGCTCCAGACCGGCGATGAAATTACTGGAAGTAGTGTGGAAGGTAAGTTCTCAGTTTCTACTCTTAGAAGGACAAATAGCTGTTCAACTTTTGATTGCAGTTTTGAAAAACTGCTTTTTTTTATGAAGGGCTCCTTGAAATCTTGGTTCGATTTCTTCCGGTCAGCAATTCTTACAATCCTGCAGAAAATCTGTTTTTTTTAGCTAAGAATATGTTTTATTCCGAATATGTTTTAGACAGTACGATGATAGACAATACAAAAAAGTGGGTCACGCAATTCTGTCTGTCTTTTTGTCCTTACATGAATCAACTGGCTGACGGATTTTCTTGAAAACTTGCAGTTACTGAGCCTACTGAGGCGAAGCCACCAGCTTCTATTCTGACCCAGGGTTAGCATAGAAGCTGGTGGCTTCGTCGTTGGCTAGCATTACTTCTACGTCCAAAGTGTTTATCACGCTTAAGTATCTTGGCTCAGGGTGTCGGTCCTCAGTGTTCATTCTTCTCACCAGGTGATTAGGGTGGTTACTGATATTTGCAGCCGTTCTAAATACAGTCGATAAGACGTATTGGTCCAAGGGCGTCATCTTGGCTGTCTCGTACAGATGCTGGTTACTGTAATGTCTCTGACGCTGGTGGTTGAAAGTGAGGCCGGTGCATAGTCTCAGAATCTTCCTTTCGAAAATTAGGTGCTCCTTCATCGCGGTCTTCGAGATTGTGAACCAAACTGGGCTTCCGTACCTACTTAATGACGGGTCTCAGCAGCTGCTTGTACATCAATAGTTTTGTTGGATGACTTAGTCCTGTCCTTCTCCTCAGCAAAGGGTACAGTCGGTGGAAGTCGAAGTTTGCCTTTTTAAGTACAGTGCATGAGTGCGGGTTGAAACTAAGCACCTCGTTGAAATTGATGCCTAGATACTTCGCTTTTCTTTGGGCAGCCAGTCTGGTTCCATCAGGTAGAGTAATGAATGTGGCTCTGCAGTTACCAGCAGTACGACCGCCTCTTTGGATTCTGGGCCTTCTGAAGCAGTCAAGCTCTGCCTTAGCTGAGTTGATCCGGATAACCCACTTACTATAATAAGAATATAGTTTGTGGATGTGAGTTTCCACTCTCCGGACAGCTATCGTTGGTGATATAGATGTGCTATATGTCAGAGAGTCATCGGCGTAAAGTAGGTTTTCGCTGTCCCTTGGGGTAGCGTGTCTGACGTCATGATGTTGAAGAGGAATGGTCCTAGTTTTGATCTTTGAGCGACTCCTGCTCTGGTGTTCTTGGTGGCGGACTATGCGCCTTCTGATTTGGACGAAAAAGTTTCTGTGGGAGAGAAAAGAAAAACTTATTTTTATTAATGGAGCTGAAAAGTTAAGAAGATTTAGCTTATGGATGGAAACGCTATCAAATGCTTTTCGACATCCAAAAAGCATGCGACGGTGATACGATGGCTGTTAAGGTCTTCGGCGACGTCATTGTGTAGTTTCATCAGCGGATGCATGTTTGAAAGCTTTTTCCGGAGGCCGAACTGCATGTTTTTGATGATATTATTATCCCTGCAGAACTTTCTCAATTTCCTAAGTATTAGCTCCTCCAGGAGTTGTTGCTAATGCAGTTGTTCAATATGATAGCCAGAAAGATCATCACTGTCTGTGGGAGTCTTTTCAGGACGAAATTTGAGACATTGCCTGGGCCTGTTGATTTCTTGAGCTTTGAACTGTGTATTGTCTCCGCAATTTCTTCCGGAATGGACAGGTTCGGACAGTTGATTGGGTCACTCGACGGATTGTTGTTGCTGAATATTGCTACATCAGTGTTGGGCCCCAGGATCCGTTGGAAGGATATCTCAATTTCTTCCAGAAAATCAGGGTCATCCGTTGGTGTGAGCACGAAGTTGCCTTTGAAATGTTTAGCGAATGCCTCCGCCTTTTCCTGATCTGATCTGGCTTCTACGTCGTTGGATGTGCTGACTTCCGGTATTGAATTCTTTGCGCAAACTATCCTATTTATCTTTTTGAAAACATCTGGTCCAGGTTTTATGTTTTCCAGTCTCTTCCGGAAGTGTACGTCGTTGTAGTGCTGAATCGCATTCCGGAAGACTGTATTTTGTTGTTGATGTTCGCCCCAAACAGTCCGGTAGCTGACATTGGTTGTGTTGAGTTCCCTCTGGTATATCCTTTGCAGCTTTTTATGCTCTTCTTTGGTTGCTTTTGGCAGTCAAGTGCAGTGGAAATCGCTTTTTCCAACGACTCAACAGCAGCGTCGATTTCATAGTTCAACATGTTCCTGTTTTCTGCTAGTAGAATCAAAGCTTCTTCAACGTCTCTTTTCCACTCCTCAGCATCCAGTGTTTTGTAGTTTATGAAGTGTTCCGGCGGTTCCATGGCAAGAAGGAGTGGTTGGCGCATTTTTATGTTCACCTGAACTGCTTCGTGGTTCGTATCGCTGGGAATGAGGTGAAGGTGAAGTTTTGTAAGCCTGGAATGAGAAAGACAAAATTTGCTGTTATTAGGAAGAAATCAAGTGTAAATGGCGTTCTTGGGAATGTTGGTCTACGTTGGGATACAACGGTTAGTGAGGTGTGAGCGCTAAACGTATCCAACCGGTCTGTAATCGCCCTGCCTTCAATGTTTATGACCGTATCCTGCCAACGGGTATGCCTTGCATTGAAATCGCCGCTGATTAGCCAGAAAAAAATTCTGTTGGTGTTCGCACCACGAACCTCTCGCGTAACATGCAGATATGCTCAGCATTACGACACGGACACGACTAGGTTCCTAGAATTTCATTCAACTAATAGTAAAAATATTCATTTTTGTCCACAACACTAAATAATATGAATTTTAATGCTTTTTGACAGCCCCACGCCTTAAAACACACCTTTCTTAAAAAAGTTAGTGTTTTCAAATCTTTCTACCGATATAAGAAAACCATAATTTGTCAGACAACAAATCTGATCTGGCCAAAACTGGATCTCAAACGCACAAGACATTTGTTATCCCTTAAGGCCCTTCTCAACCCTCTAACCGCTTCAAAAGTGATCCAGGAATGCAAGAGCTCTCTGAATGCGTTTGAAAGATTGAATTCCTTGAGTCTCATTTGGGTTCCGGGCCATCACGGCATAACTGGAAATGAGATTGCTGATGAACTTGTTAGGCAGGGATCTCAGACAGCTTTCTCAGGGCCGCTAGGTCTGCCAGCGTCCTCAGTGAGGGCTTCAATCAACGATTAGATCTGTGAAGAGCACAACCGTAGATGGCATGCCTCCATTGGACGCAGACAAACCAAGCGTATGCTCCCCAACGTTGGTAAGGAGACTGCAACATTTTTGCTAGCTCGTAGCAGAAAAGACTGTAGAAAGCTTATTGGCTTTGCCAGTGGGCACTTATCTTTTGCCAAGCATTTAAATGTGTTAGGCTTAAGTGATACCACACTCTGTGAATCTTGTAGAGAAGATGAGGACACCTCAGAGCACTTCCTCTGTGAATGTCCTGCTTTTTCTCGCATGAGGTTACAAATACTCGGCGCAGACATGGTGAGAGCTGGTAACTTAGGCTCCATATCATAGCAGCGCCTTTTGGCTTTTCTCCGAACATCTGGAAAGCTATAACTAATAGAAGGTTGCTATCTGGTAGTACAATGGACCGGTATTTAGGTCTGAGTATTTTAAAAAACCTCAAAAAAAAAAAAAAAAAATGTCCCTTAAAAAATTGCAAAAAGGTTCCATAATCGGTGTCATTACCGAACATTGCCTTATTGGCAGACACGCCCAATGGCGCAGCGCTCTATCAACTGAATTCTGCAAAAGGTATTTGGACGAGGAAGGTATTTGTGGAGGAAGACGGGATGATACCACATCTCTACTATTCCTACTCTCTCTTTCTCTCTCTCTCTCTCTCTCTCCCTCTCTCTCTCTCTCTCCCTCTCTCTCTCTCTCTCTCTCTCTCTCTCTCTCTCTTTCTCTCTCTCTCTCTCTCTCTCTCACTCTCTCTCTCTCTCTCTCTTTATCTTTCTTAAGCGATGACTTCACCTAGGAGATGTCTTCGTCGATGATCCAAGCGATCCTCCGTTACATTAAGAACTGTAAAAGGTACTGTTGACATTCCTTCGTCATCATCTCTCGGGTCTGCTGTTTTGCTAACAGCCATTTAAACCTTACCTCACCGACTTCTTCCATATAAAATCGAACTATATTTTAAGTTGTTATGTTGTACCTTAGATTGTGTAGGTTTGTCCAGAGACCGCAAACGCCTTCCTAATTATGCATGAAAACAAATTAAAAATTAAAAATTGCCAAATTGCTGGTTTGATCTATAAATTCTAAACTCAATTATAAAATTTTTGTTTTCCATTAATAGAAAACTCTATTAAAATTTAAAATAAACACCACCATGCTGAAGCTGGTGAATATACTGCTGATGCAGAGACTGCAGAGTCCGTTTCCAATATGGAAAAAACCAAATCGAAAAACAACACCAACCAATGCAATATGCAGATTTATAACTCTCAATTATGTTCATTGCCACACGTATAATTAAAAACCTCAAAGTCTTCTCAAAATGTGCTGTCCTACATTTATTTATATTTTGTGATTACAAAAACAAAAATGCATACATATTTATATATATTCCATTTTTTGCTCATTTCAGATCTGATCCATTCAATTAAGTTGCCCAACTTTGCGTTAAATGACCGTTGACAACGTTGACAGCGTAAACAGTATTATATCCGCGGATAATAGAGCCAAAAGCCTTCCATAACAGCAAAGCATCATTGGATGCAAACAATCAGTGCCGTTGATTTTGATTAATCACCAGTTAAAAATATTATTAAATTATCTTTACCGTCAAATGACCCATGTATTCTACTCTAGCTCTACCCGCCATATAAAAACATATGATGACTTTTTTGTTTGTTTTTATTACTTTTATTAGCGGATGCTGATTGACCCTCCGGTTCAAAAGCAATTTTAATGATTCTAACAGCATCCTCGATAAGTCGAGCATGATTTTAAATTGCTTAAAAATGAATTGAAGACGAAACACCGAAATAGGCCGACAACAACACTCCAGCTAGAAGCGGTGTATAGAGTAGAGAAGAAGTCATTTACAGAGAATTAAACTGTAATTAAAAGTAATTCACATCGAGGCAGAAAACAGTAAGCAAATTTACAGTAAATACCTCTACCGGAAGGAGAAGAAAAAAAAACTAGATTAATGCAAAAGTACTTCCTCAAACAATAATAACAACGAAAACGTTTTTCTATAGGATTTCCGGATCAAAATACTTGCCCGTGTGTGTGTGTGTAAAGTTTGCTATAGCAGAATAAGGCTAGAGACCATTAAAAGGCTGCTGCCAGTGATAAACCTTTTTTCTCATTTGATATTTCTTCTTCGTTTTTTTTTTTTTAATTCGTTTCTGTCGAACCACAATGAACATTTTTTCACGCAAAATGGCAGAAATAGCAGCAAAGACGGCTAAGAGAAACCCGTCAACAAAATCAACAGCTAAAACTGCAACGACAACAACAACGGCAACTACAACGATAAGAATAACGGCGGCAACAACAACAGCGAAAGCAACAACCACAGCAGTATCAGCGAGAATGAATTGCCCCATTTTAATTGTAATTAGCTTCAGTTGCTTTTTGCATCTAGGACTTTTGCTAACGTCAGCAGAGGGAGCCATTTCTACTCGAGGTAAGTACCTAGTACCTTTACCTACCTAACTTAATTCCATACCTCGGTTCTTCTAATGCATTTATATAATGTGCAAAACATATTTGTTTGCATTTGCAAATGTATCTTCTTGGTACGTTTAATTTCTTTTTTGTAAAGATACGGTTGATGTTATTTCAAATCGTCTGAGTTACAAACGAGATAAATAATTTTCCGGAAGAAAGTTGAAAACACCTTTTCAGTAAAAATTAAGTATACTCGTACTGAACTTTTATTCATAAGCTGTCCTCTATCATCGTTTCATTGAGAGTCTTAATATAATTAAGGGGTTTTCCCATGGACCATGGTTGTATTTTGATCTTTGGACTTTTTGCTTTATATGACTGTTGGATCGCTGGTCACTGCGCAAGTTTGTCTCAACAATTTCTTTTCAAAAAGGGTTTTCGAGGGGATGTGTCAAGAAAATCTAATTAACAAAATTACTGCAATCGTGAGAATCGTGCACTGCCGGCTAAAAGTTAGAGTCCAACGTAATAAAAACTGACACTAAGTCTGACGGTTGAGTTTATAAATAAAGCATTGTTTTTTGTACTAAACTTAATGCCTGAAAAAAAACTCAACAGTAACAGGTGGTAAAATTTGTATTTTTGATCAAGATTTTTTAAAAAGAGGCGTTGATAAGGACGCACTTTTAAGACCTTACCACTGGAAGGGGGCTAACGATAGCCTGAACTCAATAAATTAAATTAAAGATAAAAGTAACTTTATTGTTCGCAACTTCAATGGTTATGTGCTCACTCTTATAAATAATAATTATTTATTTATTCAATCTATGCTGACACAGTTTGTAAAATAACTCTCATACCCACAATTCAAAATGAACATGATTCCAATAACACAACGCTACTTTTTGTTGACACAAGCATACAACAAAAACAGCTCAGGCGTACTTACTTACTTGCTTACTTAGGTGAGCATTACAGTTCGGGGTGAACATGGGCCTCAACCAACATCCTTCTATAACGACTTCGATTTCGGGCGAGCTCTCTCCAGTTTCGCACTCTTAGTCGGTTGAGGTCTTCATCCACTTAATTGCGCCACCTAAGACGAGGTCTTCTTCTTCCGCGATTACCCTCCCTGCAATGTTCTTTCGAACCCGTCGAGCCGGAGCGTTTGGGTCTATTCGCTCTACATGACCCAACCATCGTAGCCTCGCGATGCGTACTCTTCTGGCTATGCCCATGTCGCGGTACAGCTCATACAGCTCGTTGTTGTATCTTCTTCTCCACATATTGTCTTCGCATATGGGACCAAAGATCATTCGGAGAATTTTCCTTTCGAAACGACCAAGGGTTTCCTCATCCACTTTCGATAAGGTCCATGCTTCCGCGCCGTAAAGCAGGACTGGGATGATCAAGGTCTTAAACAAGGTTACCTTGGTTTTTCTGGAGAGGGTTTTGTTTCTCAATTGCCTTTTTAACCCAAGGAAGCAACGGTTGGTAAGAGTTATTCTCCGTTTGATCTCCGCACTGATGTTGTTGTCCGTGTCTACAGCGGATCCTAAGTAGACGAAGTCCTGTAGCCTGTACTACCTCGAAGTTATGTCTGTCTATTGTGACGTTTTGTCCAATTCGTCGATGTTCGGTGTCCTTGTTTGATGACAACATATACTTCGTTTTGCCCTCATTAACCATCAAACCCATTTTTGCCGCTTCTGTTTCAATACTCGCAAAAGCACCTATGACAGCCCAATTTTTTCTTTTCATTACGTCAATGTCGGAATCGTCAAAAAATTTTAGATCTCCTCTAGTTTTCATATTGTCAGAAACGCGCTTAGCCCCGGGGTTCACCGCTCTGTTGCGCCACATTATTTATTTAGGTATTTATTTTTATTATGGGTCTTCAACGGTGAAATCTTTATTGTTATCCCCAAACTGAAGATTTTTACGTAGTCAACCCTAAAGGACTATTCACATGAGCACGACCAACGAACGACGAATAAATCAAGAAATTAGATTTTAAGTACCTTACTAGCATAAATTCCTCACGAATTTTTTTGGAAACGATGGAAACATAGTTCATACTTATTTTTAGGTGGATAAACTTTTATGTTTCTGCCTAAAATTAAAAAAATTGAGAAAAAAAGTTTATTCGTTACGAATAAACATCTAGTAGGTACGAACTGTCAGACTTTATTCTCGTTCCACATACAATCCACACTCCAACGAATAAATTTTTCGCGCGTGCTTAACCTCAAAATCATTCCCCATTTTTGTTTTGCATGTAAATTTTGTTCGTTATTCGTGACGAATGTAAAACACTTATGTGAATGAGATGTCAAAATTAACGAATTTTCGTTCATTCGTCGTTCGTTGGTCGTTCTCATGTAAATACTACTTAAAAGCACCTTACCTGGAAATCCAGGTCCTTTTGGAATCTCTTGCAGCATTATCCCGTGTCAGTACTATGTGGTAAGAATTTGAGAGCTAACTTTGGCACGCCATGAGCTCATCCGCCATCATATGTACTTCAATACCCGGTTCTTAGTATTAAAATAAACCTTTAAGCCAAATATGTCGGATTTGCTAATTAAGGGCTTTGTCCTTTTGACTGCGGGTCTCCACCGATTACTTTCAAGTCATATTTATCCGCTGTGACATTCCCCATGAGCTCTGGCGAACCACTGAAATTTGTACAGTCAGTCATTACTCATAGAGATGGTCAACACTCTGGTACGAATGCAAAAAAAGTGTTTTTTTACGCTGAAACCCCAACCCGAACCCCTTCCCCTCTTTAAAATTTAAGAAGCGTATAGTAAGTACTTAGCTTATGAATATATAGTGAGTAAAGTTCATTAAAAACCAAAACCACTAATCCTAACCCTGATGGATGAGCTCATTCAACAGATCTATTTGCATCCAATGCGACCGAGTCCTTCGGAAATACAAACATTTAACTTTTCTATATGAAAATTTAAAATAATTTGTAAACAAATTTCCAACACCCACAGTGCCGTCTAAAGTAAGGATTAAAAACAGTGCACAAAAGATTACGTTGAACCCACACTTTGCGGGTTAATTCACACCATTCTCACCTTAATCTCCAATGTTTGAATAAAACAAAAAAATTGCCGTTTAAGTTTGAATATGAAAATTGCCAAGCCATTGTTAATTGTTTCTATACCACGTATAGAGGAGAAGCTTCCTCAAGCTGCTATTTTATTCGTTAACGTTGTAGTACTGTAGAGTGTAGATACTTAAACTCGCAGACCGCAAAAACACACCGTGTGGATGTGCATGGTGCCGCAGTGGGCTGCCTTCTCTTTGTTTAATACATACATGTACACAAAAAAAAAGAAGTCTCAGTGGCTTAACATATTCCCTGTTTTACCATTTGCGTGTGTGATGTGCACACACATGATACCGGAACAGGGCCATGGATAAATAATAAATTTATGAAATAATGAGGATATTGCTTTAAGACTAATGAGGAAAGAAAACGAAAGGAGATGCTAATTAAAAGTAATAAATGAACAGGATTTACTCACATAAATAAAATATGCAAATAAAAAGTATAGCTGTTGGGGAATTGTTGTTGTTATTTCGTAATTTGTTCATTCTCCGTATAAGGCAACGAAAAAAGCAACAAAATGCATGGCGTGCGTGTTTGAAATATATTCTACAAAATTGTATAATAGAATAAGAGAAGTTTTTGTTTTTAGAATAATTTTCAATTGTTGGTTATAAAAAAGGGCGTTCTTTTATGTCAGAATGGTCTTGAGACTGAAACTCATTTAGTGCAGAGAAATGGTAAAACGTTTTGTCTGAATGCCAATATTCCTTGGTACCTAACCTCCTGCAAAAGATTCGTGTTGGGGTTTATTCGTTTTGTTTGGGTAATTTTGAGTTAAGCTAAATTTTAACTTTTTAGTGTCTGCAATAAAGAGCTATCATGGCCGTTTTTTTTAATATTCGAAATGTGAAAGGGTCCTGCAGAAATTGAGAAAGTAAAACTAAGAACATTCGCCAGCCTACCTCAAAACATACGAGTACATACCACAAGACACCCTTGCCAGCCATAGCTTTTTTCTTGTGATTTATAAATAATATAGGGTAAACGCACTAGTAGCCGGACAGTGTTAGTAGCCGGACACATTGACCTTTTTTTGCGATTAATAGATACATCACTCAAAAAAATCCACAAACAACAACATACATGGGTCCTTCAATGTGTCCTATACATGCATGCAAAGTTTCAGGTACTCGAAATGCGTACTTTAGGAACTACGCATCATTTTATTGTTTAAGGTTTGAAGGTGCGGTCTAGTTGTCGATTTGTGTAAGAAAAAAATAGTGCGAACACTTTTTAGTAGAAAGCAATTGAACAAGTAATAATCAATTTATTGTCATGGAAAGACATTGGTTTCGTTGGAAATATGATTAACTAAAACAATTTGCAAAAAAAAACCTAATTTAATAAAATCTTTGCCATTATTTGTGGTGTCCGGGAACTAACACCAAAATTGAATATGTTTTTCAGTACCCAGACATGCTGTCCGGGTACTAACACAGTGCGATTATCATGCATATTCAGTACCCGGACAGGGGTTGTTTCTTAAAATTATTGTGTATGGACACTGAAACAAAAGCGTTCGGATACTAGATCAGTCATTTTAAGAGACTTAATCATTGAGAGATTTGATCATTTTAAGAGACAAGCCCTGTATGGATACAAAAAATGTGCGATTGTCTTATATTTTCAGTACGCAGACATGGCTTGTCTCTTAAAATGATTGTGTACGGGTACTGAAACAAAGGCATCCGGGTACTAGATTTTGCTGTACGGGTACTAACGCAAATGGAACTTTTCTGAATTGTTATTTTATTAATTTTAACAATGATCTCTTTGCAATTTACTTGAACGCCATATTATTGAGAAATGTCTATATTCTTACAATCAATAAAAGTTTCCGTGGTGGCATTTATGGTTACAAAATGGTTTGAAGTCAAAGTTGAGAAAAAAGTTAAGTGTCCGAGTACTAGTGCGTTTACCCTATAACTTGATTATAACTTGATTAATAAAGCAAGACTCCTTCCTATAGAAATTATTACTTACGAAGGGTATGGGGTTTTTTGTTGCACGAGGCTGAAATATACAACTGGTTTATACTCTGCTAATTTATATTTGGTACCGGTGGCGTGGTGGTTTGCATCTTTGTTGTTAACCCAGATGTTCGTGGTTCGAATCCCAACAGAGGCAAAAATGTTTGTTTTTGTGTTCAAGCCAAAAAAAACTCGGATGGTTAGAGGGATCTTTACTTCCCTCTAGTCCCCACTCTAAGGCCGAGGCCACGCAGTCAGCGATAAGCGAGCGAGCGAGCGACTGAACGACATGAAAAAATTAAAACAAATGAAATTGCATTGAACTGGCCATGCATCGAGCGAGCGATGAGCGATTTTCTTAAGCGACTGAACGATGTCGCTCTGTCACCAAACTTGTTCTAATTTTTAGTTTATCGCTTAGCGTCAAGAGCAATAGATGGTTGGTGGACAACAAATATAAACGTAGTGCTCTTGACAACGGCATTTTAACAACTAATCGCTAAAGAAATGTCGCTCACGAAAAGGCCACTCGTCGCTCGACTTTGTCGCTTAATCGCTGATCGTTCAATCGCTCGCTCGCTTATCGCTGACTGCATGGCCTTAGCCTAATAAGTGTCGTAAGTCATCGCTTAAGGTATATTTTCATAATGGTATTCGTACGAAAATATCTAAACTGTTCAACAATTCAAGTCATCTTGATTGTGATATAATCATTATCGTCGAAACATGGCTATACCCAGGTATATCTTCGTCTGAACTTTTTGATTCTCGTTATTTTGTTATATATCGACGTGACAGATGTAGATCTATCTCTGATCGTGGAGGAGGAATCCTAATCGCTGTTAGTACAAAGCTTTGTTGTACGGAAGCTACCTTACCTAATTTGTAGGCTGAACAATTATGTTTTTCTATAAAATTATTCTCTACACATGATGCT
This sequence comes from Melanostoma scalare, assembly GCA_949752695.1. Lineage (NCBI taxonomy): Eukaryota > Metazoa > Arthropoda > Insecta > Diptera > Syrphidae > Melanostoma > Melanostoma scalare. Next base: position 174,452,260 of record OX456985.1, on the reverse strand, counting down.
TTCTTATATTTTATTGTTAGCTACATTCCATCAGGAAGTATTTTTGAAACTTATGAAAAACACTTTTTAAATATTGATGCTATTAATAACACTTGCTCTGAATTCGATAATGTATGCTGTTTTGGTGATTAAAATTTATCAAACACTAAATGGAACTGGTCAATTGGTGATAAAATGATGCTAGCTTCTAATATGATAAGAGATTTTGATATATTAGATTTAATCTTTGTATGTAATGAGTATGTTAGTTATAAGGTTTCGACAGTTCCATTTTCACTTTTAAATGAATCCATTCATCACAAAGAATTAAATGTTGAAATTGAATTATATGGTTTCTTGTCTCATGAATCTGACAAATGTTTAAAATCTTACAACTTTAATAAGGCTAACTTCATCGAACTAAACAGTTTTCTAGAATCTATCAACTGGTCTCATGAATTTAAAAATTTAAAACGTAAACTTTAACACGTGTACTTGAAATTTACATCAATTATATTTGACAGTTTTTCCAAATTTATTCCACATTCTCTTCAAAAGAAACAAACAAAGCTACCGTGGTATAATGATCACTTAAACGTAAAGCTTTTAATAAATATAAGAGCTCTAATAATGATTTAGATTATGCTAATTTTAGCAATTAATTAATAGTTAAAAAAATAAAATAATAAAATTTATTAATAATTAATTTAGAATTTTCTATTCTTAATAAATTCCTTCACAGGTGCTAGCTATATCATGAGTATTGAAAGCAACATCAAATCTAATAGTCAGCTCGTGCTGACGGTATACCAGCGTTATTTTTAAGGAACTGCGCTAGCACACTATGTTATCCTTTGCTCTGCATATTCAACAAACCCGAAGGTATCTTTCTAAATGAATGGAAAATATCATATCTCATTCCAATTCATAAATCTGGCTCTAAGAATTTGATAGATAATTATAGAGGCATTTCGAAACTGTCGTCATTACCTAAACTATTCGAAAGCTTTGTGAAAACAAAATTAGAGTTTTTAACCAGTGAATCCATTTCAAAATTACAGCACGGTTTCATTTCTGGGCGCTCTACAACAACAAACATGTCCCTTTTTTCATCGTATGTCATTAAAAGCATTGAGAAAACTGATGTAATCTACACCGCTTTCAGCAAAGCTTTTGATTCGGTTAACCATTGCAGTTTCACTCGTAAACTGAAACTATTTGGCTTCCATTCATCACTTTTAAATTGGACCTCATCATATGTAACTGGTAGATCTCAAAAATATTTGATCAGTAATTCTTTATCAAAATCTATTAATTGTATTTCTGGTGTTCCTCAGGGAAGTCATTTGGGCCCATTGCTCTTTAATATTTTCATAAATGATATTGCTTCGGTTATAAAATATTCACATTGCCTTCTCTATGCTGATGACATGAAATTATTTCTTAAAATCAAAACTGTTGATGATTGCTCCCTTCTACAATCAGATATTAATCTAATATCCGAATAGTGCGACTTAAGTTGTTTAAAACTAAACATAAGAAAATGTAACGTTATTTCTTTTTAAAGGACTCATACACGTACATTAATTTTCCTTACCAAATTGATTCAAACATGCTCTCGCGTGTTGAAAAAATTAAGGACCTTGGTATAATGCTGGATTCAACTTTCTCTTTTAAAAGCCATATTGACTATATGGTATCAAGAGCAAATTTATTCGTTGGTTTCATTAAGAAAAATTGTACAGATTTTAGTGACCCACATGCTTTACTTTCTCTCTACACATCGCTTGTTAGATCGATACTTGAATATGGATATATTTTCTGGAACCCAGCTATGAAAACTTTTTCTGAACGTATTGAAAAAGTACAAAAAAGACTTTCTAGATTCATATTTTATAAAATGAAATGGACTTTTATCCCTGAATACAAGTCCCGTTGCCTACTTTTGGGAATCAAATCACTGGAATCCAGAAGGCGTATGCATGATATAACGTTTGTGATTGATATTTTGAATTATCACGTTAAATGCCCTTCCTTACAATCCAAAATACTAATAATACGCAACATCAAGGGTTTTACGTCCAAAAGATTTGATTTTTGAACAATACCACAGAGCAAATTATGGTTCAAATGAACCCATTTGCAGATGCATAAGACATTTCAATGAAGTTTGCCAAAATGTAGACTTAACCTGGACAAAAGATATGTTCAAATAAAAACTTTTGTTAATATTTATATTTTAATAAATTGTTTTTATTTTGTATAAAATATGTATTTGTAAAGAATTTTCTTATTACTCTAAATACTGTCTAAAATTACAATATATCTTAATCTATTAGCATAAGCTTGTAGATAAATAAATAAATAAATAAAAAAATGTTTGTCCACGGGTATCGCCTTTCGCGAGGAATTGGCAAGTCCTCCGTTAGTAAATGCATTGCCATGAAAATTTCTCGATTAGCCGTTCGGAACCGGCAGAAAGTTGTAGATCCTCTCCATTCCCTTACAAGGTATGGTTGTGAGAAATGCGCTAGGCTCTGGGGCTGTTCACTCTGTTGCGCCACCCTATTTTTTTTTTTTTTATTTAAATTTGACTTATAATCACCCATTTGTAAAAATTGGTGTAAAAGTACAATTTTTTTGTTACAATTATGCTAATGCGAAATGAAAGTAATACCGGTTTCACACTGCACCGAAATCCGGACTTCGAGCGAAAAAAGTAGTAAAATTCCGAAATCTCTAAAAAATAGACTAGTTTCTTCATACAAACTCCTACATTTTTTTGGTCCATTTTTTTCGGATTTCCATAAAACACTGGCTCTAAGCTAAAAGCGTCACTCTGCACAGTATTAGTTAACTATTCTAATTAAAAAATTCATTACTTCTACAGAGTTGCAGCCTCACAACAAGCAACACTCGGGTTATCCGATTGCACGCACTCGGCGAACCATGTTGCAACTTTAATTCGTGCCCAACCATTTTTCAGTGCATTTTGAAAACAAGAGCCATATCTTTTCCCGAATCGGCAAATAAAGAGATACAACTTCGTCAGAGGCAACAACTAGATTTTATAATTATTTTATAAATATAATATGAAACGAAAACCAATATTAGCAAATTGTGCTTAACTCAGCTGCCATTGAAAAATGGTTATCGTCGTAGCCGTTTGAAAACGATTACAGCCAAATAACAAAATAAGTACAGCAATCCATTTCAATAACCTGCATGTTCATTTACCAATAAAACAAGGTTAATTTAAGATCATTATGTTTTTTTTAACTATACCAAGTTTAGTGGTACGCGTGGCGTAAATGGTTAGCTTGTCCGCCTTGTTCCTGTTTCTCGAGGAATTTGCAAGTTCTCAGATAATAAATTTATTGCCATGAAAAGCGGTTTCACGATTAGCCGTTCGGAATCGGCCGAAAATTGTAGGTTCCCTAAATTCCCTTACAAGTTACAAGGTATGGTTGTGAGAAATGGCCTGGGCCTCGGGACTCCCCGCTCTGGCGCGCCACTTTAGAAAAAATATAAGCCTAGAAAACACCTTAAGTTGCTTGGTGTTTATTTGCGCTGTTTGTTTAATGTTATATGCACTTTCTTTATTTGTTTTTTCTTGATTTCTTTTTTAAAAGGCAACAAGTGAAAGTGAATCAATTCTAAATTAACAAAAAAAAAAAATGCTTCGTAGTTTTGCTCTAGCTTATGAACCGACCTACCTTTACTGTATTTTTTAGTTTGAACTCGTTGACCCAGGCAACCCGAAAGCATTTTTATAAACAAGTGTTTTCGACGCTCAATAAAAACAAAACTCGAAAATTTAAATGCACTGTATTCATAACATACACTTTATAGGTACTAGCGATGTAAGTTTCGTAATCTATATTCAATCTTTTAACATCAGATTCGAATTCTTATTAGAACGGTTTGGCCATCTATTAAGATGTTTCTTCATTGAAAAATTTGTGATATGCCCTCCTTTGGCTTAGTTGGTTCCATATGTTCCTTTATCTTCCGATGATACATCTATCATAGTCTCCACACGAAATGGTTGTTACAATTTTCTTTTCGCGAAAATTAACTTTACGATGAATACGATATTATTAAACTAACGCGATTGGATTTTCCGGATCCAATTAATTAAATGAAGCAAACGAAATTTAGAACGATTAAAAGAAATGCACAACCGGTGTGCCGCGAGGTAAACAATTCAACTGTCAAACGCACTGATAAGAAAGTGTAACTCTCAGCAGGTATAGGCTGGTGAAACCACAGCTAAGCTCAGCTGGGCTGGGTTCGTAAACAAAAAAAAGGTTGCGTAGCGCGATAAAAGACAATCGCGAATAAAATGACCGATTAAATAATAATTAAAAGAAGAATTAAAAGTTTTTTCTAAGTACAGGGTGTACAAAGAAAAAGTGGGCGCCAGGAAATTTTTAGGTGAAATTTCCAAACCAAGAATCAAAGCTGAAATATTAAAATCAAATGAAAGCAATGCAGTTAAATTCCCAAAGGGATTTAAAGCTATTTATTGTTGCTATTTGGGTTGGGAAAACCGTACAAAAAGTTGGATTTAAAACCCAAGTCTTTTCAATTATAAAGTTACAATCGCAGACGGTTACAGGAACCGTTTAGAAAGGTAAACAAATGAAAATAACCGGAAGATTGAAACGTTAAATGTTCTTTCCCGAAAAGAACAATTAATAAGAATTAAAAAGGGTCGCGTGTCTCACACTTTTGAGAAATTGCGGTGGCAAAGATCAACCGAATCTTAATTTGACAGCACTTGCAAAAAAACCTAAAACACTCTACTTATCTTTTTTCCTGCTTTTCTTTCTTCCTTCTATGTTCGCAATTTTCGTCCGTCTGACAATTCCTTAAACTTCAATTTTCGCCTCCCACTGACTCTACACTTTTCTCAAATCTTTTGTCTAGCAATTTTAAACTTCTTCAAAAACAATATCTTCAACTTTCACTTTTCTAACTTTCTTCTTCTCTCCAAAACAAATTCCAATCGCAAGAAAAACCACTTGTCGCTTTTTAGGTCAACCAAGAAGTGCTTGATCTTGACAATTTGTCCTTTCTCGACTTTCAAATTCACCCACACTTTCATACAATCGGCCAATCGTGTCCCGAGGTTTTCGGTCACGGTTCTCTAGCACATGTAGCCTTATGGCTGACAAGTACCTCCGTTGTCGAATTCCAGCGAGACCTTTCACTCGCACAATTTTCCAATCACACTGAACTGAAAAAGTTGTTGGGGGTTTGTTCCCAAAACTTATCCAGCTCATTAGTCGAGATCAGACCCCTCCCATAAAACATGTTGAGAAAAATGAAAGTTCCTGAAAGTTGAAAATAATACTTCTGGGCATTTTCCCAGTAACTCTACTATTTAATCTACTGAGTCAGGGGAAGGATAAAATTCTCTGTGTTACAACTTTTCGAAAATTGAAGAAGGGAGGAAAAGCTACCAAAACCAAAATCAACTACTTTACCCTATTCGGTGGATCTTTGCGCAGATTTGGGGATAAGGGAAAACTATTAACGTTTCATTCTTATGATTCGGTTTTACAATAATAAAAGTTAAATTTAGGGTGTTTACACTTGCAGCACTACGCTGCACAGTGTGTCCCATAACGAAGTATGGCGTTCACAAGTGCCATTTCTATTGTTCTCCTCTGTGATATGTGTATGTATGTGTATAGTGTTGTGTATGTGATATCCTGCTTGTGTAGTGTGTGTAATGAGATGTGTGCATGATGATTAGTGGAAAGATGATAGTTGTAATGATGATAAAGGGTGAATGATGGTATAAGTGAATGAATGTAAGCATGTGTAACTGATGATAAAGATGTGAATGTCGATAAATGAGAATGATGATGTTAGTGAGTGACGAAGTATGACATTCAATTTCAGTAAATGGTGTGCGAGTCTCCAGAGGCTTCTGGCTCGGCACACCAAACGCCGACATCAGTTCAGCTCATCCGCTGATTACGACATGCACCTATTTTGTCATTTGCTCAAAGCTATGTTTCGATCACATTGCTAAGAGCAAACAAAGGAGAAATGATGGGACGAAGAAATGATAGGGAAGAGTTTGAGGAAAAGAGAGGGATATCGAAATGTAAATATCTAGATGTAAGAAAGGTTTTTGTTGAGGGAAAATTTACCGTAACAAATTCCACCCTTACCTACCAAAGAGAGAAACTGGGCTTTTCGAAAGAAAGGCCGAAGTAACAGGAAAAGAAAAGGTAATACAACACAACCAAATGGAACACACACTAGCAGACAACACAACCAGAACTCAATCGCTCCTGGCGAGAGTATGAGCACATCACAGAGCTATTACCTACTGCTCTCAGTATCTCTTTGCGAGCACGTCCTTGCTACGCGACTACCTTACGCTCTCTCTTCAGGGTCGTCGGAATAAGGTTTGAGGTCCTTGACATTCCACGTTCCTCGAGAGACACCATTGGCAGTTGTGGTTGTGCTGTAAACATTCTGCCTTCCGATAGGGTAGCTTTCCAGCTTTCTTGAGAACCTGAAACTCAATATCGGAATCGACAACGTTTGTCTCGTCATGTTTCAACGGCCTACAAAATAATCGAATTCCGATATAAGAAGCTATGGAAATGACTTAATTCTTACCTTCCAGGGCCAGGGTCGGGGTTTTAACAATTCCATATGATCGGCATATGTCTCGGAGATTTTTTCATTTTCGTTTACCCGCATTCCGCATATGAATTAGAGTTTAAGTAAACGTGTACACCGATTCAAGAAATCCAAAAATAAATTCAATTGCTTTTCAAGTCGAAGTAACATTATTGTTACATATTAACACAACCACAAATTGTTTCTGCTTAATATTTGGTTATTTTAAACGTAGTTTTCATATTTTTACTTCAGAGAAAGTATAAATTTCTTTACTATTTTAATTTCTATTTTTTACTTTTTTTAAATGGAGCGCACAGAAGTCAAACAAAATCTACTCTAGTACTTCGCCGCGGTGTGAATGGGTTGAATCTAGTACCACCCAAATCAAAATCAAAATCCGGATTTCCGTGCGGTTTCAAAAGGGCATGAAGGTCTTTACTTTTCTATCTGGAGTATTTTTGAAACTAAAGTAACCAAAAATATTTTTCCACATTGAGTATTTTGATACTGAGTGCCAGCTTCATTCAGGATGCTTTCGCTTTTATCAAAGAAACTTTGATGAGATCGATTTCGAATACTTGTCATGCTCGCTTATCGCATGACATGGCTTTCTGAAGTCGCTTTCCATTGGTCGAAAAAACCGTCCAGGAGCGTTAAGGAGCATTTTCAAACCGTTCCTTTGGCCCAAAAAAATCTACTTTATCCACAAGGACTTAAACTTTTTTGAAAACGCTTGGATATAAGGAGGTCGTTTTGTTATCTTTTATTTATTTACCTTGTTTTTAACTGATGTATTAAATATAACTTTATCATTTGTATAGTTTTTTAACTATACAAGTGTACCATACTTGATGCTAATTTAAAATTTAAGAAAAAAGATAGGAAAAGAAACTTGGTTGAAAGATTGGAGAGATACAGAGACGTAGTGAACAGAATTTTTCCGGGAGAATTTGTGCAAAAATCGAAAGTATTTCCTGCTGCCTTCGCTTTATGTACCAATTTTGCACTTAGGCATAATTGGTGTGAAAAGTAGGGAGCTAGATAAGAAGGGTTGAGTGGATCAGTATTCATGTAAATCAATTCATAACCTTTGATGGATGAAAATCATGTCAGCGATACGACACCGACACGACGAAGTGTAGTCAATTAGTTGCAAAGTTTAGTTTAGTTTAGTTGGTTTTCATGTCGGGGTAAAATAAAGAGACCAAACCAAGGGTAGTTACGAAAAGCGAATCTATGAAACCATCGGAGAAAAGCTTCAATTGTGTTCAAATGTTTTTCAGGGAGACAAAATTAGACTGGCATATTCAAGAAAAGGCCTGACAAATATGATGAATAATGAATAAAGGGTTTGGAAACCCCTATAAACTAGCCTTTGTTAAATTCAAGGAAAAAGTTTGCTTTATTGTGGGACTGCTTTATCACAATTATCCCAAGATCACGAAAAGACGAAATTTTAAGGACAGGCATACTGTAGAATGAATGAGTAAAATACTATATTACTAAAAAAACAAGAGCTTACGCGAGAAAGTCGCATGACAGACATTTGTAAACCTTAAACTCCATAAACTTTTTATTACACCAAGTAAGAAAGGTGTTGGGTCTTGTTCGAAAAGCGAAGAATCTTGGGACGATGAGGTAGCTTTTGTTATTCTATAATGTAGTTTGGCATGCAGGCACATCTGATTCCGCCAACGTCATTGGTGGGAAACTTAAACATTAGTGGACCGAGATGGCTACTTCTTTCTTTAGATACTCTATGGTATTTTGGAAGCTCTCTATCTATTTAAAGTTTTACCCAAGCCCAAGTATGTGTCGAAGATTTTCTTCAACGAGAGGCTTTTGAAAAGTGTAAACCTAATCGATGAAGAAACTAAATTCAATTTCAACATCTTCCCCACCCTCTTCCAATTTCTGTGATTAAATCTTTCAATTTATTTCGTCCCTCATAACCAGCGGTCATATTACCAAAGACGTAACATCACAAAATTTAATTATCAAGCCAATGAATCGTGATCTACATACTGTTTCGTTTATGGAGTACTCTTTGAAATATCTCACAGCATGTTTATTAGCCCCAAGACTTGATTAAGTGTGCTAAGCCCAATTTGGGTTAATTTTTCAAACCCGGTCCACTCTGAACTTTCCAATAGCTCCCATCTATTCTCCAAGTGGATGACTTTATCTGTTCTAAAATTAAATGTCCTCATTTCGATGTGTCAAAGGGATGTCCCTATTCCTCTATCAAATTCACTTTTCTGGGGTGTAAGGGCGTATAAAGACAAACTGTCTGACATTTGGAAAAAAGGACTTCATCGGAAGGACTAACGACAAAAGAATCGTTTAAAACTTTCTCTTTTTTTTATTTTTGTTGTTTTCTGTTATAATTCTTCGATAGGTCCTTTTTTTCTCTTCTTCAACAACTGATTGATGACGGGTCTTCGATGACCCAAATTTATAGATATAGGTAGCAACTCGTTTATTTGAAATATGTAGTATCGTTGTATTTGGGAATTGATGTTCCGCTTCGTTTGGGCTATTTGAATTGTCAATGAGGCGGTAGAAAAGAGCTGTTTTATTTTTGTTGGTATTGATTGTATTTTAGGCTCAATTCTTGAGTTGTGGGGAGAGCGAGAGAGAGAGAGAGATAGAAAGAGTATAGAGGAAGAGGCGGAATTTTTGTTAAATAAAACATTGAATTTGATTGTTGATTTGGGTGCATGATTGAACTTTTTCTTGTCCTTTAAATTCTTTTTATTGTCTCTTATTGTGGGTAATTCCATTATCCTTTTTTGACTGGGGGGGAGCCTTTTTTTTATTTTGCGTTGGATAATTAAAAAGACGAACTTTTTTAATTCGACCCCATCTCTTTAAATTTGTTTCTTTAATTGATAATGGAAAAGGTCAAAGATTTCGATTTTGTTTTGTGTTCTAGGGACAGATCGCAATTAAGTTGATATTGGAGGTACATAGCTATTAAAACAGGATTTTATTTAGGGGTTCATTATATCGAGATTATTTCCTTTTTTTATTTTTAATTCTTACATTTTGTTACTGTCGCATTAATGTCAAATGCGGAACGTATGTTTGGAATTAATTTAATATCCGTCTCAAATTAAAACGACCTTTGTTTAAATAGAGAAACATAGAATTTCAAAAAAAAAAAAAAAAAAATTCACGTGGCACAGAATAAAAATTGCTTTAGAAGGTAAGCTTGTAAGCTTGTGACTTGGAATAGGGAAAGTATTAAGACAAAGTGCAGCGGAGTGGAGTCTTAACAAGAATGAAGTTTATTTGACATGAAAAAAAATAAGTTGGCATTATTTGATGGTTGTAGTCAGTACATAAATTGTACGGGTGTGTTCAATATTAGTTTTTCATTTTCAACAGATAGGAATGGAAAAAAAGACATGAAGTGTCTGTCGTATGACACCTGTAAGGAACGAGGCTCGAGCCGAGATCAGCTTTCAATTGTGTTTTTGGATGGGAACTTCTTTCGACGACTTTTATATCGCCGTTCAACTTCTCAACGGCAGGCTCAGAGTTCCGAAGACGGATAGGGAGATCATGGGAACGGTAAACAATGACCCAGAAACCTCACCTGTGAGCCTTACCACATCCACGTCAAAGTGCCGTATCAGAAATAGTCGCTGAAGCCGAAAAAAAGAAGGATCATAATTTTCCCGATATCGAAGCGTTCCACACCTGAAGGAATAGGGACGCTCGCAGTTGCACTTGTTGGAACTGCAAAGGTCGGGGTAGTCCCTTCATTGAATATCTACATCCTCAGAGGGCCTTTTTCTACTTTAGGTGTAGATGGGAAAGTATCTCAGACTCAGTATAACTTGGCAGTTCGCTTAGACCCTTGCCCAGTCGAAGTAAATCCCATCGCCAAAATACTGACCTAACGGCCACCCAAGCGTTTAAAAATGACATCCTCAAGGTGTATATTTTTTTAAATGGAAATTTTTTTCTTTTTAGTAAAAACCACTGATGATTTGCTGATAAAAACGAGACAAATTGTTAAAAAAAAATTCAGTGCATATGAGATATGACAAACAGTACCGTTAAAATAAAGGGTCCACTAAATAACTTTTTTTTTCAAAAACAGGATGTTGGATGAAAAAAAAAACGAGGAAAAAAAGTTTATTCGCAAACGGACCAACTGGCCGAATGCGCCGAGCGGAGCGGTGGTTCACAGGAAAAACTTCTCATCACAAGGTCCCGTAGTCCAAATTATGCTTGCTTTCTTTTTCTTGACCAAAAGTCCTTAAGTGTTGCAGAGCAAAATAAAAAAGTGTAAATAATGGAAACGTTTGTTTGGCTACCTAGAGTTGTGTTGCACCCTATGTTCATATGGAAGATAACGATTAGTGACAATTCTGTTGTGATCTCCATTATAAGAGAACTTGGGTATTGAGCTTTTGCGTGCGTATACATTTTATTATCGTTTTATTTATTGTTATTGCTATCAGTAAAATTTTAAATGATATGATGAAAATGGGACTGTTAAGACTCTAACTTTTATTTACTCGGAGCCAATAGATACCCCACTAGAGTATGGGAGTTATGACAACTCTAAAGTAATTTTTACTATTTTTTTAAACAACGTGTTGTTCTGTGACAATGAAAATCTAATGCCTGGAGCGTTTTTTCAGTAATTTAAACACAAAAACAAACGAAAAACCAAGCTAAAAGTGCTTAGTACTGATTTGATATTGTGATCAGAGATCACACTGCTGAGCTGACATGATTGCTAAGTTGCGACAAAAACGCACCTACAATTGAACCTTTCTAGGTTAGGTGAGGTGGAAGTAGCTGTCAGCCAATGAGTAATACCTACGTATGTACATTGCCTAGGGGCGGCCGTGGTGCAGTGGTAGAGTGTTTAGTAGATAGGCCGGACGCGTGGGTTCGAATCCCGCTCTGGGCATCTACTTTTCTTTCAGCCTCCCAGTTTCATATGGACGCCGCCCTTGAGGTTATATAATTATGTGAAATTACTAACAACTTATTTCCATCTACTGCAACACAAAAAAAAGGGAAAGGCTGCTACTCTGGTAGTACAATGGACCGGATATTAGGTCTGAGTTCTCCAGATTAGCATATAAGCCTCCTCTTTTTATTTAAAAAAAAAAAAAAAAAAATGTACATTGCCTAACACACTTAGGCCGCAAGAGCCCATTGTGATACCATAGAGATCAGCAAGTTAATCGCCTACTGATCTCAGAAACCCGATGTAAGATTAACGAATTGATAATCCATTTATCTTCCATTACGGGGCTAGCCGGTTAATCACCCGCTAGTCGAACCAGGCGGAACTTTTAATGTATTTTCAAAGGCTTTATGGGTCTTTGTAAGCTAAGTCGCTAGTATCATCGAATTCACCGAGATGAGTTTTCCTCCTATGAAGTAGTGCAGGGCATGAGCAAAGAAGGTGTTGAACAGTTTCTTCCTCGTCTTCGTCCATGCAGCTTCTGCAGAAATCATTGGAAAACACACCAAGTCTTTTGGCGTGTCTTCCTATTAGACAGTGTCCCGTAAGAACACCTATAGTAGAACCTAGATACAGGCGGCTTAGGGCTAACAAACTCTTCGATCGTTGAGTCTACACACAGCCAAACTTTTTTGGTTGCAAGGCAGTTGTTACTCTCAGTCCATCTAGTGTTTGTTATCCCTGAAGCGTCTTGTCTAAGTAGGAGTTTACATGTAGCGATAGGTACACCTATTTTGTTCCATTCTGAGCGTAGGGAAGTGGTCGTGCCCTTTTTGTCTAGTTCGCTCGCCAAACAGTTACCTGGTATGTCCCTGTATCCCGGCACCCAGGTGAAAGTTGAACTGATTTGACATCTCAATTAGAGACATTTTAGAATTTTATACCGTTATTGATTTTATAGAGACAGTGGCAAAAGATTTAAGGGCAGCTTGGCTGTTCGAGAAGATTCGAATATCCGTGGAGGATATGACGTTTTCTTAGAGCCAAAACAGCACCTCCTTGATCGCCAGAATTTCCGCTTGGAACACACTACAATGATCGGGTAGGCGGAAGAAAAGACTGAGATTCAGTTTATTTGAGTAGATTCCACTTCCTACACCTTCGCTGGTTTTTGAACCATCGCATCGGTGTAATAGTGTATTGCTTCATTTTCCAAAAGAGTGCCATTTTCCCAACCTTCCCTTGAAGGTATGGTTACTTGGAAATTGTTGTCAAACACCAACTTGGGGGTGGTGTAGTCGGATCGATTCGGTAAGAATCTAATGTTATCTAGAATAGTAGTGTGACCGATTTGATTATTGGTCCACTGTGATATAGCTCTGAGTCAAGTAGCTGAGATAGCTGGGACTTGTTTGCTGAAGATATCTAAAGGGTGTAAGATTTAGTAGTACATTGAGGGCGCCCGATGGGTTTGTCCTCAGTGCGCCACTAATACACAGACTAGCCGTTCTTTGAACTTTGGCCAGCTTGTTGTAGTTAATCATCTTGTCTAGTGCGGTCCACCACACAATCAACCCGTATGTGAGTATCGGTCTAATTACCGAGGTAAACAGCCAATGGGTGATTTAGGGGGAAAAACCCCATTTCCCACCAGTGGCTTTTTTTCAAGAGAAGAGTGCCACGTTGGCTTTATTTACTCTTTCCTCAATATTGGTTTTCTAGTTCAGTTTTTTTGACAAAAAAGAGACCTTGATATTTAGCCTGATTTGACAGTGTGAGAGTTACCCCCTTAATAGTGTGGGGTCTGAAGTTCGGAATTTTGTAGTTCCTCGTAAAGAGAACTCATTCCGTTTTGTGTGGATTGATGTTCAGACCACAATCTACAGCCCAATTGTTAAGTTTGTTAAGTGCTGTTTGTAGCAGCTCAGCTAGGGTTTGTGGGTGCTTGCCTGAAACGGCAATTGCTACATCATCGGCATAGGCTATGATTTTGAAACCTTCGTCCAACGTGAATAGACAAACACAAATTTTGCAGGGATGTTAAAACTAGAAATGGCTTTCTACTCCTCGTTTCTGTTAATGCTCTCGCATAGGCTCCCATGAAATCTATATGACAACGTGATGGCCTTTATCGATACTGTTCTCTTATGATGCTTGAGACGTTCACTTATTGCAGTAAACAAGATCTTATATGTGACTTTAAGGAGGCTTATTCCTCTTTTGGAACAGTAGTGAGAGTCACAATTTTTTAAATGAATCGGGCATTCTCTTTTTCCCAACATATCATGCAGATCAGCTGGTGCATGCTTCTTTCCAACTGATCTTCAGGTTTGTTGAAAAGTTCGGCGTCAAGACGATGTACACCTGCAGTTTTGTTTGATTTAAACTTTCTTGTGGGAGATGTCATTCTTGATCATCGTCGAAGTTGAATGGGTCATTTTACTGACGGAACTTCTTTCTTTATCGCCGTTGAGCTGTCTGCGGAATGGGTTTTTCTGGATTTTGGATCCTCAGTAGCGACTGCGTGTCCATGACTTGGTTTATTTTTTTATCTTTACAGGATCGACTTTGAGGCTAGCAACCCTTAAATTATATTGTTCTCTTTTGGTTACACTTACGAGTCTATTACCCATCGTCTCAATTTCTTCAAACGAGCGCTTCTCATGCTCCTTTTCTTTTTGAGCAGTTAGGGTTTTCTATTTTCCTTTTTTTTCACTAGGTTTGTCAACCGTGAATTCATTATAACAATCCAAGGGTTTTGGTTGTTTCATAACTTTTGGGATCACATAGGACATAAAGGTCTGTATATTCTGGAGTTCTTGCAATGGCTTGCCATCAGGAGCTCATTCGCCACCATCTTCATTTCAAAATCATGCCTTTGTATTGTAAGACCTAAAAACCAAATATATCGGATAGTAGCTCATGAAGTCAATCGTTTTTTCTATAAATTAATCCGCTGTGCCAGAACAGTGCGAAGTTTTGACAAATTGACGGAGGGCAACACCAGCAATTACTAGTTTAACAGGTCGCCTCGGTATAGTTCACACCTACCTCTTCCTTTAATTTTATGATGTAAAGTGTAAATATGAAGTTACTATTAGCTCAGTCCTATCAAGAGATGCAAAAAAGCACTCTGCCAACACCTGCAGCTTTACTGAGCCCAAGGATATTGTAAAATCTTCATAACTGTACACTTTCATGTGGAATTAATTAAATTGAAAAACAACTGCCCTTTTTATTGAAGCTGGCAGTGCATAAGGTAACTATTTAACAGACCATTTTTGTTTCAGTAAATTTCTTAGGCTTCTCTTTGTGCCAACAAAATGACCATCAATCCTTTCGCAATAGAGACGCAAAAAAAGGATCATTAAAAAAACTTAAAAGAAGACGAACGTTTTGGGGATTCGCTGGCGATGAGATTCTTCGAAAATTAATTATCATTCTTTTCCCTTTCCCGTTTTTTTTTCTACTTCTTCAAATACCACAAGCATAAACGCTCCAAGGCTAAAAATCAGCTAAGCAAAAAATAAAATGAAAAAAGAAAACGATAACTACAAAGGATCAGCTCACGAGGAAGAAAAAAGGGGGAGAAAAAATATAATTGCAAGAAGCAAATTCTTCCCTCTTATCGTTATCAAGTATATAGAGGAGGATTTTCTTTCGAGGTACAAAGAAAAAAAAAAGTCTTTTTATTGTTGTTGTTGTTGCTTTGTTCGTCTAGGGAAGTGTTTTTGTCTTTGGAGCAGCAACCAAAAGCGCTTCTTACAAAATTTTCCCAGCCAAATCAGAATAGCCCAAGGGTGGTAGGGTGAGTTTAGAATGAGGTTAAAAAAACATCGTTTTCCTAAAAAATTTATGCAAAATAACACACCATCATCATCATCATCATTTTTTTTTTCAGAGTTTTTCCTACTGCCTTTATTAAACACTGATTAAAGGGATAATAGCGGTTTTGGGAGTAAAGTTGCTTTTTAGTGATTTCGTGTAAGAAAAGCGCTACTTTTTCGCTTTGCCACCCTTTAATTGGTTTTTTTTTTTGGCTTCGTGCCGGTCGCCCCAACCGCATAAGAAAATAAAAAATGTGTTTGTAATGTCCTGCAAAAAGATAAACGATTTAATTTGGGTAAGAATCCCTGGAAGGGATAACCAAAAAACAGGTTAAAGAGACGAAAACAATTTGCCAACTTTACCAAACAAAGTCAGTTGGTTAATATTATTTGCTTTTTTTAATTAAGCGCACACACACGTACACGAAACAGAAAAAAAACAGAAGGAACAATTGATAACTTTGTGTGTGAGGCTGAAGACGGAAGGGGGGGTGTTTGGGGTTTAAATTTAAACGGAAATGACATGGTGATATTTTATTTTATGGAAATTAATTCATTTACAATGGATGTTTTTTTTTTTGGATTTTAGGCCAAAATTTAGCTTTTAATTTAAATTACTGTAATTGAAAAATAAATGACGACTGGGCAATTGTAATCATACGAGGTTCTCCCAAAATACTGTAGGTTATTGGGAGTTGAGATTTAGGGGTGGGATAAGCTGTAAAGTGTTCAAAGTGTTGTTTTTAAATATTAAATGACTGAGAAATTTTTGCGACATGAATGCGGTTATTAACCATTTTATTTTTTGTTACTGCGATTGACAACATTTCTTGGTACAGGGTGGAGTGTAGGGTGAAGTGTAAATTCTAGGAAGTTTAACTTCAAAAGAACATGGGAAACCAAAAAGCTCAAGCGGTATAAAAGAAAGCGTGGAAAGAAAAGTGGAACGAGGAATTAAGGGAGGACGGCCTTGCTTGCAAAACGTGGCTATATCGATCGTTCCTTCCATCGCCAAACATATTGTATGATACATGCCAAAACAAATTACATATTTACATTATTGCTACACTCATATGTTGTTCCAATTGAGAAAAAGTGTCGGTCTTTTTTGTTGAAATGCTTTTAAGTCTATTGTGACACTTTTTTCTCGACGAAACGAATCCAAGCCGAGTCCAAAGCTTGGATTATAGTAAACTAATGCGTCAATTAATCGTACGGATGATTAAAAAATTATCTACAGACGAATTAAAACAAAATATGCACACCGATGTGCCGCGGCAATGTTCATCGAGTTTAACTTAAAGATGAACTGTCAAATGACAGCTGGTTTGGGTTCAATGGGGAAATAATGCAACAGGTTGCAAGATTATTATGCTGTAAATGCCAGCTGCTCAGCAAGTGGTGGTTCGTAGATAGTTTTATTAGTAAAGTAGGTGACCCGCCCGGCGTAGCTCATGCCCTACGTTTATCAAATTGAAAGTTAAGTAAAGTAGTTTCGAAGTTACCATTCTAGTGGGAGAGTGGGGATGAAATATAGTTCATGATACTCAGGGACAATTAATCACTTTCACGATGACATCATATTTGGAATCGGTATAGTATTTTCCAAGTTCCCGGATATGTTCCAGTTCCCGTTCCTTTCCCATATGGGGATGAAATATAGTCTAAGTAGCATCGTATTGTAATGGCGAAAACCGTATTGAAATCAGTACAGTGGTTTTTGAATTCCGGTTGCCGTTCCTGTGGGTAAATGTTGATGAACTATAATAGTCTTTAGTACTCAGAGACATTGAAGAACTCTAATAATGAAGATATTTTGGAATTGGTTAAGTACTTTCCAGTTTCTTGACTATGTCACCATTCCCGTTTACGTTCCCGAAAGAATGTGTAAAGAAAATAATTATAGTCATTTCTACTCAGGAGCAATGAAAAACTCTAACGTTGAAAATTCTTTGGGAATTGATCCAGTATTTTCTAAGTTCCCGCTTATCTTCTTGTTCCCGTCCCGTTCTAGTGGGAATATGAGGACAACATCGTACTGTAATAGCGACAAAAATTTCAATCCCGTTCCCATTACCGTTCCTGTTGGAATTTGGGGATGAAGCTTAACCCCCATTGCCATTATCCATGAATGGTACCTGCATCCAATAAACCGAAAAGCTGTCATTACTTGGTATGTGTGTAAACGATGATCTTCGTTGGAATGACCACATATTAAGGCTTCTTGAGACGATTTTAATTTAATTTTGGTGGGGCTACCACCCCATTTATTAGCTTAATACAAGCTTAAAATAACTGAAACATACTAAACTTAAACTAATTAAAACTACGATGCAGGAAGTTCGTCACCCCTTCTGATCTGGCTACAATTTATAAGGGTTTTATCCGCCCAAAACTAGAGTATAACTCCCATATCTGGTCAGGTGCTCCACTAACCGCTTTGCGCCTGCTTGATAGCGTACACAACAGAGCGTTAAAATTGATGGTTGATAGTTCAATCGTGGAATCGATTGATTCTCTTGAACATCGTCGAAACGACACCTGTCTCTCTCTCTTTTATCACTTTTTTCACAAACAGTTCTCTAGTGAAGTAGCCAGTTGCATTCCTCCCCTGAAACAATTTAGCCGCAACACCCGTCTCGCTAGGAATGCTCATCAGTTTTACCTTGAGCCCAACTTCGGACGTACAGTCAAGTATAGAGATTCGTATTTCAGTCGCACTACCCGAATGTGGAATGCTTTAACTGGCTCTGTATTTCCCCTGCATTACTTTTCACAAAGGTTCAAAAGCAACTTTCTTAATGCTCGTACTGTGTTGTATAACATTATAAAGTTAGTCATAACCCCTTGATGTGTGCGCCAATATTATAAAACAAACAGAAAATATGTCTATGGTATTCAGGGGCAATAAATTAAAAAAACTTAAATTGTTATTTTTATCAGTAAAAAAATTAAAAGAATTTTTCAAAAAAAATCCATCCAATAATCTTATTATTTTTATTTATTATTTGAATTTTTTGTAGTCAAGAACGATTGAAAAAAAAATTATTGTTTGAATTTAATTTTTAATTCATTACGGTTAAGAATAATGAATAATGAAAGTGGGACTTTAGGGATAAAATATAGTCTATGGTACTCAGGGGCAATGCAGCACTCCAGCGGCGAAAGAGTTTTTGGAATCAGTCTAGTATTTTTCAAGTTCACGGTTATGTTTCCGTTCTCGAGAGAATATGTAAAGGAAATCTAGCCTAAGGTGTTATTTCTCAGGTTCTAAGTCATTTTTGTGTTCCAAATTTCATTCAAATTGGATTAATAGTTTTAGTGGCTCTTCAATACAAACACCTAGCTCTCGTTAACGTTCCCATTCCCCTTTTGAGGTTACGTAAGTCACGCAATGAAATAGGAATCAATAATTATAGTCAGCGATTTATTGTCAAAAAAAAAACTGCAATAATTTATTTATTTAATACTCGTTGCATTCTTAACCTATCCACTCCATATCCACTCACTGTAGAACGTATTTGTGACAAACTTATACGATTTTTTTCGTTATACTGTCTCTCGCTGGTCATCAGTGCGGTTAGTACGTGATGTTTCTCTTCGCACATTTGATTTTCTATTCACATATAAAGCTACGCCGGGCGGGTCAGCTAGTGAGATTTTGATCACTTGTTGAAGTCCTGGGAATATATGAAAAATTGTCTGGATTATAGTAAAAGTAACACTTTAAATAAAAAAAAAATAAATCTTTGTTCTTACCATCCCAGCCAAAAATTAAATTAAAAGAATACTTAGAAACAAACAATTCAATAATCATATTATTTGGTATTTATTTTTTTAATTTCTCATTGTCAAAACAAAAGCATTGTTTTAATTTAATTTTATATTCATTACTGTTAAGATTAAAGAAATTCTTACTTTTACTTTATTTCAATTCCTTTTTTCATATAAACTTATCTTTTAAACCTTCCCTTGACCTCCACGAACATATCAAGACCAAGATAAGATAAATCCGTTCAGCCGTTCTCGAGTTTTAGCCAGACTAACGAACAGCAATTCATTTTTATATAACATGGAGAGTGCTTCCTTGTCCCTGAGTAATATATTTCATCACCATTTTCACGGGAACGGGAACGGCAATTCAAAAACAACTGTTCTGATTTCAATACGGTTCTCACTATAAAATACGGTGTTATTCTCAGGTTACATAGATTATATTTCATCCGCATACGAGAACGGAATGGGGACTGGAACAAATCAGGGAACTTGGAAAAAACTGGACCGATTCCTAAAATTCTGTCATCGTTAGAGTGATCAAGTGCCCTGAGTAACATAGACTATATTTCATCTCCACTCTGCCACTAGAATGGAAACTTGGGCCTGAGCTACGCCGAGCGGGTCAGCTAGTGAAATAATAAAAAAAAAAACAAAGCAATTGTTTCCAAGTTCAGAAAACTTTTACAGGTGTAGGTATAAAACCTGAAATCTTTTCGTTTTCTCCAACAAATGATAAATCGTCTCCTTATCAGCTTCAAGGTAAGAAAAGCCTCCAGTTTTGAATATATCCCCGTCTGAGCTCTGAGGTCAAACAAGTGGAGTTGTCGTTGCATTTGTCTGTACCACGAGAATATTGTCGTCATCTACAAGAAGCAGTCCTTAAGCATCGATCATGAACTTCAGGAACCGAATCTCCTGAGCGTTTTTCCTTCTTCGAGCAACTATTTTGGAGATTGTTGACCTTTTATTCAAGTTGCTTATCATATTTCTTGAACAGCTTAGTCTGCAGGTGGGGGTATAAATTCTCTCTGTGTTTGCTGGGAGTTCGGCGAACTTATTTTTCACTTCCTTCATATAGCTCCTGTAATCCCTTTTCGAATGGTATAGATTACACAGTACGAATTTTTTGAGGTGCACTTCTACCTCATATTATTGCCTCTTACTGCTGAAGCTTCACAGTCTGAATCTGAGACGAAGCCAATGTGCTCTTAGGAATTTTCGAGTTCGCAGCAAATTGAGCTGCCAGCAAATTGGCTTTGTCGATGGAGTTGACATACGAAGAGTGTTGGGACCGATGGCGATGACGAGGTTTAGTTTCTAATTTTCTTATCAAAAGACCAAAAGTTTTCGCACAAAAGTATTTTTTGCCTTACTTTTTGGTCATGCAAAAACCTTCTGAATATGAGCATTACAGATATTTCTAGCCCGTTTGAACAAATTTCGGATTAGATGTGAGAATTAGGGCAAGAGTGTTGCCCGCTTGGCCTTCAATATCTGGAGCCCTATTGGGCTCATCAAAAAATTGAGTCAGATGGCTCAACTCAACAAAAATCTCTATGTGTGCTCATTTTTTGGGATAGTTTTTATGTCTTGCGGTTTACGTTAGACTCGCTTTGATGGAATGCTTATATGTATCTGATTTCTCTTTTTATATAGCTTCTTAAGCTAAGTACGCTGCTGGTGCAAAACGAAATTTTTGGTTGTTCTCCATCTCCACATTTACGACAAAATCTTGAACGAACACTCAGTAGAATGTGCGTAGAGTATCTATTATCAGCTGTTTAAGAAAAGTGACAGTCAAAGTCAAGTGTTGTTCCCACTAAACCTATGTAATTAGGAAATTAATTAATTTATATTAGCAAAATTAATTTACAGGTCCTTTTTTCCGAAGTAATTTGTTTTTCGTGGCTCATTTTTTTATTTATTTTGCTTTTGGGAGATCAACTCTTTTTCCAAAAAATTTTCTTCCATTTTGCGAAAGTTGCTATTGTTGTGGCCTAAAATAAGAACAAACAATTAATTGTCAAAATTCCACAAGTTTTTAGTGTACCAGGAGATAAATAATGAACGGAAAACTGTGGAGAAATTTAAAAATTTTAGTAAAAGATCTACTAGATTGATTTGTGGTCATTTTCTAAGAATAAAATTAAGTCTGGAATTAGGTCTCTACCATCAGTATTGACAGAGAAATCGAATTTAACACAGGTCAGAGTACACCAAATACCTTTGGTGTACTCTGACCTTTTTTAAATTGTCAAAAATTGATGTCAAAGTTGAGAAACGGACTTTACCGTATAACAATTTTTTTCTTAGAATATGACCAAAAATCACATCCCAAAGTATGTAACACAAATTACGGAACACCCTGTATATACAAATAGAACCCGTTACACCAAGCAGCAACCAATGCTGTCGAACGTACTGCAAAAGCAATATTTGTAATGCCTTAGCTTGGTGCG
Organism: Melanostoma scalare; assembly: GCA_949752695.1. NCBI lineage: Eukaryota > Metazoa > Arthropoda > Insecta > Diptera > Syrphidae > Melanostoma > Melanostoma scalare. Next base: position 174,430,631 of record OX456985.1, on the reverse strand, counting down.
TACTGCCGTACTGCACACTTTTTTGTTATACTGCATTTTCCTTTTTGTATTGCCACTTGTATTGCTTTTTCGAATTCGTTGTTCATAAAAACAAATGTCGAAAAAAAATGTAGGGATGGCATCACTTTACATATTTTCCAATGAAAGTTCGCCTAAGGTATTAAAAATATCTTCAACTAGGTGGCTATCGCTTGAAAATATTATGTCACGAATCTTCGAGCAGTGGGTTCCGTTGAAACATTATTTTTTCACATATCAGCTAGAACAGAATTCAGACTTAGCTCATAACATTTACGCACATTATGACCGATGAAATAAAATTATACTTCTATTTCTTGCAATACATTTTAAAACTAACAAACAAAATTAACTTTTGAGTACCAGTCCGACGAACCGCGTATTCACGTTTTGCTTTCAACGGTTTTACCGCCGCTAAGATCACCCTTAACTAAATCTACTGCATTTGTTACGAACCTTCTGGTACCTTTGAATCTTACAATCTAACTTATATGTAACAAAATAATGATAAACAGTTTGCACTATAAAAGACAGAGTCTTATTGTACTTTTCATTTAATGTAATAAATTGAAATGTCACTTCATTTATTTCCGTTTTCTCGCTCTACACTCTTCACTCGAATAATTGTTAAAGATAAAATAATCTTAGATATTTATTATAATCATTTGGTTTCAATACCAAAAAGTAAGTAATCGAAACAATATTTGAGCTAGTTTAATAAATAATAACTTTTTCAGGAATTTTAACCTACCTTAACCTCGCTCAAATCCACATGTGGTGGAAGGTTCAAAATCTTCAAGAAGCCAAATGCTTTAACCCAACAAACGGTAAAAATGTAATTCAAAACTATTTTGTCGAACTGTTTCAAAAACGAGTTTATCGATGACGCCTCTCTGAACTCAATTGATTTTTGCAAAAAAATGGCATTTTAGACTCAAAAGAAATCTACCTTGGAGCACAAGCTAACATTTTAATTGGCTCTGATGACTTAACACTTTAACAGGTGAAGTTGTAAAAAATATAAGAAAAAGTGTAGAGATTACTACATTGAATTATGTAAGAAAATTAGAAAAAGAATAAAGTCCCAAGATAATGTTTTAGAACCCGTACAAATAATTGATCCACATAATAAGTTCCTAAGCCTTAAACCGCTTATAGAATTGTTTCCCAATTTGATTCAAAAAGAGCTTGTCGATAACCTTGATGATGAGTGGAGGGCTCTTTCACATCAAAATATAGTATGAGCTTGAAATTCGAAAATTTTTCGAGCGCTACATTTAATTTAAAAAACGCATTGAATGCTCCAATGTTTCCCTTTTTAAAAGCATTTGTTGGGTCCATTTTATGCTTTCCGCATGGCAGTGCGAGTGCAGAGCACATATTTTCGCAAGTATAGCTTTGATAAAAGCTAAAAAAGAAACTCCTTTCTGACATCCACAGTCAATTCAATTTTAAGGGCAAAGGAATCAACAAGGCATAGCAGCGCTATGGAGTGGGCTCCAAGAAATTTTATCAAATTACAAATAGTATAAAAAACGCAATTAAAATTTTTTGTGCTTCAAAATTATTACTATTTTTTTTTACCTGAATTCTAATATAATTTTTTGTTAGGGCTTTGTTAAATATTCTTATGTTAAAATTACATATTAAAATGTGTTAAAAAATTCATAAATATAAATTGAAATCAGCTGCAATATTTGTACTATAACATATATTTATTTTTATTGTAAAAAAAGTTTCTATTTTACAAAAAAGAAGTGAAATTAATAATAATAAGCAATTAATTTAAAAGACTTATAGATAGACAAAGTAGATATGAATATAAGTTTATCTTTTGTCATAAAGAAATAGTTAACTATCAAAAAAAATATGAATAAAAAAAAATTATATGCGTATTGCTTTTGTCCAAAAATTATGCAAAATTTTTTGGAATTTACTGCTTTGGACTTTTCAGAAACGACAGCACTGGCAGCAACGTAGGTACTGCTGCACAACGAAAAGGAGAGCGAAATGTTTTGTTTACGATTCCGTCCTGTAATGTTTGTATGGAATTTCTCTTTTCGTTTTATCAGCGTACTAGGCTTTACGACGAGCGGAGAGGTGCTGCTGTGGTTTTCCAAACAGTGAATGTTGTAAGTGTTCCCATTTAATATTTCTATTCAATGATTTATATATGATTATTTTCTTCGAAAACCATCTTTCGACAGAGCATAGCACCAGCTCGTTTTGATGTAAGGATGAAAACTTCGTCCTCATTATTCGTATGAATGTATACCTATATCCACGAAAGCAAACAGGAAATGATTTCCTTCGAACTGTTTGTTTTAAATTCCACCTATTGGAAAACAAGTAAATTATCATTTCCTAGAAAATTGCAAAGCTACCAAGATTCCCTTTTTACTGCTGTTAACTTCATTTAAAATTCCCATGCGACCCTATTTGCAACATGAAATTATTTTAACTTCTCAGCGAAAAACAATGCGCCTTCCGGGAATCTTCTTAAATTATCGCATTTTGTATAATGGGTTTCCTTTGAAGCCATTAGGTCTTTAAATTATATATTCACCGAACAAGTCCACAATAAACAGCACCGTCATGGCTCCGCACAGTAGGGTGTGCCCCTCGTTGCTGCCTGTTGAGTTTCGAAACACAAATCGCCTTTCAATCAATATACCACTTAATGGCAATGTATACCAATTACGTAAGAAACGGCACTGTAGACGCTCCGATGAGCAAGGCTAGTAAGTAATACCTAAGTATATCTACATAATATAAATTCTTAACTTATATAATATATACTAAACTTAAATAAACAACATCAAAAAACCACACCACATCGCTCGTTTATAGAAAACTTAATCCCTTTAATTAACACACAATACTTTCCCCGCAAATGGTGGGTATTGTAACCAGAAAATTGCCCGCGACAAGAAAGGCCTGAAACCATCTAAGAGAGATCCAGGAAAAGAAGAAGAAGAAGAAAAGGAAAAAGAAGTGGAATCCATCAATAGCTAGCAGCTATACATACCAGATACCAACCAAACCTCCATTGCGGTCCTCGGGTATAGTGTAACACCACAACCAACATGTAAGACACCTCTACCACTGCTGCCTCTATCACTGGGCTGGCAGAGGAAGCTCATGGTTTAGAGTTCAGCATTATTTGTGTAAAGGGAATTAATCGAATTAGAAAATTGAGGTGATTTGGAGAGAAATTAAGTGAAGCTCGATAATTGAAATTTAATGAAGGTTCATTCAATGTGCAACGGGGTACAATGACGACACACCGACCGCTGCGCTGCCGCCGCGCATCACCATCTCTTCGGCAAATGCTATAGAAAAGGATGAAGTTCGTGTTGAATTCCTTTGGCTTAGCTTAGCTGTTCAACCATCCATCAGTCGTCACCATAAGCCAATCTTTTCAACGCCACTGCCTTAAGGGATGGATGCTCAGGACTTTGATGGGTATTCTTCGATTGATTTCCAATCACATTTGACAGTTTTTTTTTTCTCCGTTAGCTTTGGAATATTTCTTTACTTTTTTGCATAGCTGGAAATGACTATCTAATGATTTCTCATTCATGGACCTTTCATGAAAGCGATTTTTAATTAAATTATCAAAATAAAATGAAAGAAAGAAATAAGTAGACCCGCAGCGGCTACCATTTGATGGTTCTGCTTTACTGCCTTTGCCTTTTGGCGTTTGCTGTGTCATACTACCGAAAAGTATTGTGTAGCTGACATGGATACCTACACAGATTTCTTTTCTTTTTTAATTCCGGTCAGAAAGGTCAGGGTTTAGGTATATCGATCTATAACGTTGTCGTAGTCATCTTATTTTGTTTGCCATTTTCCTCTGAAAGCGAAAGGAGGTGGATTTAAACTTTCCATTTAATTTTTGGAGATGAGTGTGATTTGCATATGGTTGTAGGCCTGGTATGGGCTCTTCGTACAGTCAGATTAGTCAAAGTTGGTTAAGAATTCCGGAATTCAAGATACCCAGCTTTTAGCTCTTATAAACTCGTACACATTTTGATATCCTGAAAGTTGTATAAACAAAGCCCATAGTACCTACATTGCTTTTTGGATGGCTCTTTTCCCAAAATTTGTTAAAGAAAATTTGTAATTTTCTATAAACGAGCGATGTGGTGTGATTTTTTAATGTTGTTTATTATACTACTTGATCCCGAACTAAGATGAAGCCTTTCTCTGTCACGTTGTCCATGGGGGTTGGAATCGAAAACTCGTCGGGCTGGTGCGTCGATGTCCATGCGCTCCACATAGCCTAGCCATCTTAGTCGCTGTTTTTTCAGCTTTTTGACTAGGTCGATATCACTGTAGAGAGTAGAGCCCGTTAAGTTCGTGGTTAAATCTTCTCCTCTACTCTCCACCAATGCACACTCGGCCAAACATCACGCGAATAATCTGCCTCTCAAAGCTGGTATTCATCCGATTTTTTCAGTTTTTATGCCTCTCCCCATACAGCCGGACTGGGATGATTAAGGTTTTATATAGGGTCTCTTTAATTCTTTAAGACAGAGGGCTTTACTACTTAAATGCTTTCTGAGCCCGAAGAAACAGCGATTAGCAAGTGTGGTTCTTTGTTTGATCTCAGCACTGATGTTGTTGTGCGACGTAACAAGGGATCCCCGGTAAACAAAGTCTCTGACTACTTCGAAGTTATAATTGCCCATGGTGGCGTTTTCTCCCAGTCGAAGTTGTTGGGCTTCTCCTCTCGATGACAGCATATACTTCGTTTTCGTCTCGTTGACAGTTAAACCCATCTTCGCCGCTTCCGCTTCATTACTTGCAAATGCTGCACTGACAGCTCTCGTTGTTCTGCCCATGATGTCAATGTCATTATACTTCTGGTGTTGACTTGTCAGTTGCGTACAATTGCTTCAAGCACAAGCACAAACTTCCTCAATGAAAACCAAATTATTGCTAGGGGTCTTAAAATGACACTGTATTGTATACCAATAGTGATAAGTAGAAAGAAGGTGGGTTTTAAAAAATGGTCTAAGTTACCCTTAAATTGAAAGAAGTGAAAAGGCTCGTTTCACAGAGAAAAACAGAATAAAAGGAAAGAAGTACCTAGTTCCAACTTCAAGACCAGAACACTGTGGTTATCAGGAACTGGAAGAAATTTCTTCGCAGGCTGCTGATGCAAACCAAGCTATTCAGGAAGCAATTTAGTCGCTCAAAGAAGGAAAAATTCTCATGAGATTCGCTCGCCAAATTTCATTAAAGATGCTGAAGGACAGCTTCGGATGCCACAAAGAACTGGAAACGTGGCGACAACCGAAACCGAAAGCGCTTTCCAGAAACTGGACCATGCTCAATGGAAATACTCTCAAATGAAAAAGTTTGTTAATCGGTTAAGAACTCTTTACAAGTCAATGGTGCTGGGCCAGACGCATCAGCTGATATGATATCTAACGTTATTCTCAACGGCATGAGAAATTTTGTTCCTCACAGAATAAAGAGTATCATCCCCAAAGAGAATTCGTGGTTCGATTCAAGCTGTAAAGAGGTGATTAGGGATAGAGAAAGAAGTTTTCGAAAATCCAAAGATAGCAAAAGGCTAAGTTTTTACATGACCAAAAAGGCAAAAAATACTGTTGTGTCCAAAAGGAAGCAAAAACTTTTGCTCTTTTGTTAATAACGTTAAGAACTCGACCACGTCATCGGTCCCAACGCTCGTTTTCAATGACTTTCCGTATGTCAACTCCATCGAGAAAGTCAATTTGCTGGCAGCTCAATTTGCTGCTAACTTAACACTTCCTGATAGCACTTTGGTCTCACCTGAACTTGAGACAGTAAATTCTGCAATGAATCAGATATTTTTTCGAACTCGCTCGGTTGCGAGAGTCCTCAAACATCTCAATATACATAAATCCGCTGGTCCAGATGGTATCCCCGCCGTTATTCTGAAGAGGTGTTTTTCTACGCTGGCAAAACCACTGCGTTAACTTTTCCATCTTTCCTATTCTGCTGGGCTTTTCCAAAGCAGATGGAAAACTGCATTTGTCCACCCAGCCCCTAAAAAAGGCTAATCTTCCTCCCCTTCCAATTACGGTCCAATTACACTAACGTCCCTTTTTTCCAAGGTCATGGAAACGTTGATAAACCGTCAACTTATGAAATATCTTGAAGAACGAAAGCGTCTTAATGACCGTCAGTACGGCTTTCTAGCAAACGGTCCACTGGTGATTTGATGGCATATCTCACCGAAAAGTGGAACCAATCTTTACATTGTTTTGGAGAAAGTAAGATTATTGCGCTTGATATTTCTAAAGCATTTGATAAAGTTTCACATCAGGTTCTATTATCAAAATTGCGTGCTTTTGGTACCGATGAGTCTCTTCTTCGTTGGATTAGAAATTACCTTTCCGACCGTTTAATACAAGTTGTATTTCAAGTTGTGCTTCAAGTCATAAATGCTGGTGTGCCCCAGGGCTCCGTTTTGTCTCCGACTCTCTTCCTCATTTTCATAAATTACCTCTTGTCTGAAACTTCTAATCCGCTTAACTGTTTTGCTGACGGCTAGACCCTCAGCTTTTCATATTCGTTTCTAAATTCACATCCTTGCTCTTCGGATGTGGAACTAGAACGGTTGCGTATGATAAGCCCATTGAATTCTGACCTTGACATCATTGTTACATGGGGTCATAAGAACCGAGTAGAATTCAATGGTTCGAAAGCCCAATTCTGTCTCTTGTCGTTGAAGCTTAACATTCCCCCATTGTCTTAATCCATGAAACGTACCTGCATCGAAGAAACCGAAAAGCTGTCAGTACTTGGTATGTGTGTAAACGATGATCTTCGTTGGAATGACCACATATTTGAAGTCGCCAAAAACGCTGCTAAATACTTATATCGTTTTTCATTGACGAAAAGAATTACTCCTTTTGTGAAAAGATCTACTCTTTTCCATTTTTAATGTTTCATTGAAAAAAAGAGTAGTTCTGGAGTTACTCTAAACGCCAAAGATCTACTCCCAATCGGTTGGGAGATCTACTCTGAAAATGCAAAAACATATGTTTTATCAAACGTCAAATGGAAAAAATGTTGTGAAATTTGTTTGGTGATTATTAAAATTGAAAAGAAAAACGAAAGTAATTGAATTTGAGTGCAGAAATATGTAAATAATTTAGAATTTGATAGTTCGCTGCATTATTTGTTGTCATCTACTTCGTCGTCATCCCTTTCCATCCATCACCTACATGGAGTTAAAAAAAAGATTGAAAAGATGCAAGTGGGCGTATTCACTGCTTTAGTAGCTACGTAATCAAGTCATAAGAAACAACTGCGAAATGAGTTGAAAATTTTTCACCCCACGTAATGTAAAAATTTCAGATATAAAGTTAATTTAGAATCATTACGACGTTTCACAATCGGCTGTTCGGAAAAAATACGAAAGATTACAAACAAAAAAGGATTTACTGTGTTTGTAGTTCAATTTTGCATTCACCAAACTAATTGAATTTTGACTACATAGTGACTACAGAAGTGAATGCACCCAATGTATTCATGACAATTGTCACCAATCCTACGACAAAACTGTTTAAAAACGTTTCATTGAAAAGAGTAGTTCTGCATTTGAGAGTAGTTCTTTCGGATTTCAATGAAAAACGCTATTAGGTTTCTTAAGACGATGCAGGAAGTTCTTCACCCCTTCTGATCTAGCTACAATTTATAAGGCTTTCATCCGCCCAAAACTGGAGTATAACTCCCATATCTGGTCAGGTGCTCCTTAAACATCTTTGCGCCTACTTGATAGAATTCGAAATAGAGCGTTAAAATTGATAGGTGATAGTTCAATCGTAGAATCGATTGATTCTCTTGGACATCATAGAAACGTCACCTGTCTCGCTCTCTCTTTTATCGATTTTTTCACAAACAGTGCTCTAGTGAAATAGCCAGTTGCATTCCTCCCCTGAAACAATTTAGCTGCAACACCCGCCTCGCCAGGAATGCTCATCAGTTTTACCATGAGCCCAACCTCGGGCGTACAGTCAAGTATAGAGATTCTTATTTCAGTCGCACCACCCGTATGTGGAATGCTTTACCTGGCTCTGTGTTTCCCCTGCATTACGATTCACAAAAATTCAAAAGCAACATGCATCGGTGTCTCCTATTAAACCCTCTCCTACTTCCTAAATGCTCATACTGTGTTCCGTAACATTATAAGCGTAGTCATAACTTCTTGATGTGCGCGTTAAGTATACAAAATTTTTTTTTTTAAATAATTAAGAAGTGTTAAGAGGCATGAATGTGGGGAACAGTCAGCAGGACCTTTTCTTGAAATGAAGCTGTCAATGAATTTGTATTGCTATTAATTGAAGTTTAAACGTTCTGGACGGCAAGCTGTGTTGTCCTTTTTGAAAATAGGGTCGAAGGCTATGGAAGTCTCTGGGCCCAGCGCATTTGCAGGAGAAAAATGGCATGAGAGGAGTTGGCAAATCCTCAAAGACTTGTTTATCAAGATTTGCCAATTAGTCGCGAAAAGCGATGTGCTTGACAAACATTTCTTGTTGTTTTTGGTATTCAGACCTCGAAGCTTTCACGTTATATTAAAACCAAATTTCGTCGATGCTTAGCTGATTGATGGCGTTCGCCATTCATCTCAATTGCAGCTTCTTCCTCATATCGAAAGAAATAAGAACTGATGAACATGTAAACGCAAATTTTTTGTCTTCTTTGATGGTCTGGAATGAAGAAGTGTAAAATTATTGTCTTAACGATAGTTAATGGTCATTCCATGCTGATATTTTAACGATTAAAATTTTTCTACGTTTTTAGTTGTTTTATCTTAGTTGTAAGATTTGTAGATTTTTGCATAAGGATTAACAGTTTTATGAGTCGAAAAGTGTTAAACGACTCAATATAAATCTTCAAATCTTACTGAACAGAGACTTCAACGATGTTTGACATTCTTGTCCGCTTAACCATACACGGACACTTCTCATGTAACTAAAAGAAACCACCCTTTTCTAATTTGTACGACTTCTCTCCTTAGACTTCTTCCTTATTCATTGGTTGTTGTCTCGCTCATCATGATTAAAGTACCATTGTACCTGCTAGCGCTTTGTGAGTTCTGTTCAATAGCTGCTTAGGATGCTTTTTCATATCCTCTGACATGGAAACCATCGATTACATTCACAATCTTATTTTAACAGCCGTTTGACTCCGCTTGAGATTGCTTCCTTTTCCGTTTTCGCTTTAACATGATCGAAGCCAGTTAGCCAGTTGACATTAAAATTGAACCATCCGTCGTTTTCATTATGGTATTAATCAAATATGTCGGGATCAAGGGCTCCTAAGAGGCGTTCGAAATTTCTTTTCCAAAAATCATTTCAACATTTCATCAATTGATTGTGATACAAGCTTTGCGTGGTTCAATATGCTGTTAAGTGCGTTTTATTAAGGAGTCAAGGTCATTAATATTTTTACTTATCCGTACCTTACCTTCTAATCAGCGTTCTGAGCCTGTGTCTGATATTCAAATTTACTAAAGGCATTTTCGTGACCAACCAGGCTGACTGCCAACTCTTCTTGTACTAAAAATGGGTCATTATTAAATGAATATTTGCCCGTCTATGTAGTTCTCTAAGAAGGGCAGCTCGATTTCAGCTTAGGTCCACGACAGTTGATTCGGAATGCAGTTTTTTCTCATTCACTAAAATCTTCGTTATTGATCGCGATGAAACATCATATCCCGCATAAAATTGCTTCACAACGCTATGCCATTATTTGTGAATGACTGCATCTCGTAAATAGACAGACAGTTTCACAAAGTAGATAATGTTCGAGGCCATGACGAAAAACTCGTAAAACAAAAGCATAACCTTTCCCCACGAACAAGAAGATAGACTAGGAGAGATTTTATGAGTTTATTTCCGACCACCCGAAATATAGATAACGATTCACTCAACAGCATGGGCAAAAAGTGAATACACACAAATTCCATTAGAATACAATAAAAATTTTATATCAATCAATCGCTAATTTTCCCAATGGTCTTCCATCCCCAAGTACGAGTAAGTGTATTACGTTTACGTACTTCTATTTCCCTTCAAAATCCACTTAGAATCCAGTTCATAAAGTTGAGAGTATATCATTGACTCAATGATTCATTGCTAAATCCGGCAACAAATCTTGGTTTAAGTGCAAAACTATTTGCAATAAATTCATAAGATTAAATTGCAAAACTTGTATCCTACATAAGCCGCACTCCAGAAGAGTGGTATACCATGCCATGCCATCGTGTTACTTATCTCAAGTACATTCGCATAAAATAAACAGAAATCCTCTCCGAAAAATTTGAATGAAGATTTAGCGCAATTAATCTAGCCACCCAATTTGTCAACCAAATTCTAAGTCGCAAAACTATTCCCAACATTCAAAGTGAAAATATTCCCTGTGCATTCTGGGACTGGGACTGTTTCTGTTATGGCTGATACCTACTACCAGTACTGCCCTTTATTTAAAAAACTGCGAGTTTGTTGGAAGAAAGGGGACTAGGGGGGAGGGTGAAATCCTTTTGCGTGAAATTTATTTGCAAATATAAAATATTTGAAGTCATAAATCAAACGGAAAAAGTATATATTATAGAAGGAGCGGAGCTTCTGCTTTTTTTGGGCGAAGATTAATGATATCCAAAGCAAAGTCACACCCACCACTCTGTTTTCGTTCTGTCATGCAGTACTCTCGCAGAAGATACTCGGTACATCGTACATCGCAACAGACACACAACACACAACCCTTATGTCGAATGCCAAGAAATTTGTTTGCTGAATAGCTGAGTGAAATTATTCTTTAATTGCATCCACTCCACCCTTCCCACAAACTGATTTATTTTGTCTCTTCAACAGATGAGAGAATGAGAGGGAGTGGGCATGAGGAGCATTGTTCAACAAACGCATCCCCTCCCCTCACAACAAACAAATGAATGTGAATAGCTCTAGCTAAGATGAATGAAATTTCGAAAATGCAGTTCCATAGGAAAGAACAACATAAGAAAACAACTCAGTAAGAGTTTTCAAATTTTCGTGAAAATTGCACTGCCAAAGACTTAAAACGTGCAAAAACTTTCTTATTCAAGTTATTATAAGGAGAAATAAAATGAATAAAAATAACAGCGCGTTCGGCATCCATCCTGTGTAGACACTGCTAAGTGAGAAGATAAGTTTTTCGCGTTCTTGCATCTTGCTTTGGCATAGCTAGCTATCATTGTTTGTAGAATGTTTGTTGTACTTCCGGGAATAAGTTCAAGAGTTTAATGTTAGTTAAATTCTTTCGCCCATCGTTATCATCAAAATTCTCTTTCTACTGAGGTTTTAATTGAAGGAGCGCGGTTTTGGTGTGGTGTGGTGTGCGGTGGGGAAGTGGTTATCCACCCTCAATTTTCATATACTTTTTGGTTTCAAATTTAATGGAATTTTATTTTTAGCAGTGAATGTGACGGGATGGGAATGAAAAACAAAAGTCCTGATTTTATGGAATCAATTCTGAAAATTTTATACTTGACTTTTTGATTTCAAGCAGAGGCGGTAGAGTGCTCTTTGAGGTGAAGGCGTGCTAATTTCAAGCACGTTTTTAATTGTGATTATGTTTTCTCGTATTATGCCTTTTATAAAAGAATAGGTTTCTGTTGGATATAAGTTCTATAAAGTGTTTTACTTTGAAATAAAGTAGTTTTTGTTTTGAAGTTTGATTTAAGAATTCGATGAAACGAAAATGCGTCACGATAAGGAAGCAAGCACATTAATGTAAGCGGGAAACCAACGACAACGGTGCGAGAGAATGAGATATAATACATTAAACAATATTTTATATTCTCGTACTTCTCTTTGTGCTATGCCTCGTTAGGTTCCCACCTTTCTGTCTATAACCATTGTCTATATGTAAGCGCCTTGTATAATCGGGTAGTGGGTTTATCTGTATATATACAGGCTGTGAGTACAGTATTGCGAGAAAGCGATCCGAGATGCGATATCAGATTGCGAAAAAGTAAACACAAAGCTTGGAAAACTGTTCAAAAGAGTTCTTGTGTTGGAAGCTTTCGAGTACCTTCGCTTTCACTCTACAGCGCATGCGCAGTCTAAGTTTCTCTTTCAAACTATCGCAGCGCCTGATTTATTTAAAATATTGCAAATAGTTCGTGTTTTATAAGTGTTTTTGGGGCTGCATATTAAAATGCTTTAGTTTGAAGCTGGTGGGCTGTATTATTGAAGTGAAACTTTAACTAAATCATTACGATTGAGATTAAAAACAAGAAAGCTTATTTGTGTTTTTATTTAATATACTGAGTTCATGCAACTACTACCCCCCACCAGCGGTAAGGTCCTCAATAAAATTAAAATTCTTAAGCACCATCTGACTTGAAAATTCAATGAAATAAAATGCGACACAAAACAACTATGCAGGATTCAGTCTGTGAAAGAATGAGGTAGAATACAAGTTTGCCAATAATCATCGTCTTTTTTTCGTTCGGTTTTTCGTAGTCGCTTTGTATTTAGTATCCATTTCTCCAAACAAGACTCGAAAACTCTCTGCTTTTTGAGCTTTCTCAAATTTGTTTTTGAAAACTCGCACAGCCAATGCGGTCTCTTTCTGTACTTTGAATCTTCAAACTAAATTAAAAATATCAGCGTTTAAAGTTCTTTATTTGGTTTTAGTGTCCATAGATTTTGGTTAACAAATGTGACTGACTTTTTCGACTTCTGCGAATTCTTTGCCCACCTCAGCGGAGCAGATTAATGTCTTTAAACTCTCTCCTGCATAGTCGAACGAAGTTTGCATTGATGCCAATATGAAACATTGCTCTGTAGAGCTCGTCTCTATTTAATACTGGCATACGACGGTAGAAATATTGTGTATAATAATGTTGTACTCCTTGGTGTTTCTAAGAATTGCAATAATGTTAGAACTTGGTCGGCTGTAGACTTATCTGGTCTAAAAACGCACGAATGAATGACGTGGAGTCTCAGACGTTCACATATTACTGCAGACAAGATATTATCTGCGACGTTGATAATTCCTCTACAATTTACGCAATAGCGAGGGTCTCAATTTTTTGTTCCTTTCAAACAGATTCCCAGCTTTCTTAAAAAGCTCGTCAAACAGGCCATCTGCACGTACAGCTACACTTTTATTTGATTCAAACTTGCATAATTGCAAGCCTTACTTCTTCATAGTCGGGAGTACGGCATTCTTGAACATCATCCAAGTTGATTCGGACTCCTTAGCCGAGAGTTGATTTATACTTTACCTTCAGCGGTAAAAGGCACTGTAGATAGTAGTTATGTTCAGGCATTTAAGTTCCGTCAGGTTCCCCACTAAACGACAAAAGCCTGAAAAGCTAACATAACATAGGAAAAAGAGGAATCTAGAGCTCAATGCGATGCGCAGCAGCTGGCTTTTACTGGCAACGAATCATTGGGTTCTGATATCTTGGATCTTGAAACTCCTATACAGTTCTTTCTTTACCTATTTCCCCCAGAACTTATAAGGAACATTTCTGAAGAAACGAACCTCTATTTGGTACAGATAGACCCCAACAACACTTTTCATGTATCGGAGACCGAAATTAAATAATTTATTGGTCTGGTATATACTACGTCACTATTCCTGGATGCAAGTTGTCAAACGAAAACGAACGAGGATACTCAGAGGAATAAGCAGCTAACATCAACTTGGTCAATGTTTCAGCGGTTGTATGGAAGGATAATAAGCTATAGTTACATTATCTTCCACTTTTACTTGGCAAAATCTCATATCTGAAGTACGGAAATATGGTAAAAAGAACTCGAGATATATCTACATCTCGCGACCCAATGTTGTGGGCGAGTATAACAAACACATGGGTGGTGTTGTCCTTATCGACAGTATAATTGGTATCTACAAGATACGACTGAGGAGCAAACGATGGCAGATGCGACTGTTTTATCACTATTTAGACCTTACGATGGCTTACGCATGGCTGCACTACAAAAGGGTGTGCAAAGATAAAAGTCTTGCTGACAAAACCGTCATGGCACCCGCAGATTATCGCCTAGAAGTTGCTGAAAATCTGTGCAAGGTGGGCTAAGAAACTGGCTTGACAACAAGCCGATCTATAGAAGGTGATATCCAAGCAAAAAAACATAAGGGAACTGCCCAACACGTATACCACCACAAGCAGTCCACCAAGATCAAGTTGGTCACTGTCACGGGCCGAAGATAAAATACGAATTTTCAGTGCTAGATACTAGATTCACTCATACCTACCGTGTGCGAGAAGTGCGGTGTAGCTTTATGCTATACCAAAAACAAAAATTGTTTTAGGAATTTTCATCTCTCCTAAATCATTTTCTTTTTTACTCAAAACATGTTTCTTATATTTTCACAGTTATCTTTCCCAGTGTTATTCATTGTTGCCTATAAGCTCCCTATTTTGTAAAATAATTCATGAATAATAAATGAATTAAAAATTTTAAAAAATACGTATATTGTCTGTTCTGATTCCACCAAAAATTTTCATTTTGAAGATCTTTAGTTCTAGAGGGTTAAGAACCGATAAATGTAGGATTGTATTCAGGTTTTCAGCATTTGATAGAGTTTATCAAGACATAAAATCGATTAGATTTTGGTTGCCATTACGAGCGATGAATGAAAAAAAATTAAGTAGGAATTTTCAGTGCAAGAGAATAGGTATATACAAAAAAGAATTAGATTTGAACTCATATAACTCAGCTTCATAAAAGAATGAACACCGAAAATAAATTAAAACTTAATTTTGTATCGCTTTCGCTGCGCGAAAAACAAATTGACTTTACAAGAAGTTGAGACAAATCAGCAAGCAGAGGCATCACAACTAATTTCTCTTTGTCAGAACTCCAACCCACTGAGACTAAGGCCCGCACCACGTCAATACACTCCTGCTTATGGGATTCTGTTCGCCCATCCACACTGAATTTTGAGTACAAAACTTTTCCCTTACAAACATTCTCTGTCAAGGATGTTTGCTTAACGCTAACTCAAATATCAATTGTATCCCGTCTTCTTAAAAACGCTTAGATTTGAACACAAACACACACACACGCGCATTTCGTATACGCAGAGGTATGAGTATACTTATACCAATATGTGCAACGGTTCTTCATTCATCTAGCTCAATTCAAATCCACCGTTCAGAGGATTTTGAGAATATGAGAAATGAGAGTATGAGACTTATGGAGTTGGGCGCAAAAGACTAACAAAAATTGTTCAACGTTTTTGTTTGTTGATTTTGTGATGTTGAAATTTTGCTGATTTCGCTTCAATCACATCATAACTTATTTGAGTTCAAGTTGTTAGACGAAATGCTACACTGCGTTGGAGGACGGGATGGGGTTTATACTTTTGTTAGGAGTCAAGTCTTGGATAAAGTGAACAGAGAATAAGGCCCTACCCAACCGCACATCATCTTTTCCGGAGTGTGTATTTCCACGTGGGCTTTTTATGTTATGTATATTTTTTTTCTTTGAGAAAAAAAAGTTTACTTTTCAATCAATATTGATTTAATCCTTATACTGTTGGAAATTTATTCCAATGAAATTTTCCCTACTCACAGATTACTAGAATCGAGTGTTGGTAAGGGGGTGGAAGGGGGAGCGGTGCGTGGTGGCTGTATAACAGGGGACATCCAGGCAACGGTAAAGTTTCTTATGAATTGAATTCGTAGTAGCTGCGCCTATTTTTGGTAAAAGTTTCTTCAGAAATAATTTATCACGTGTTTTTTCTTGGTTTTTTTTCTTTTTGTTGCTTTTGCAGGCATTGAAGGTGGAGACTACCGACGACGTGGGTTGAGAAGAGGGTAGTGTAATTGATTTCCATTTATTTATTAACATTGGGAGTTGATTTATGAATGAGAGATTTTCCACAGTCAGAGTCGCACGCAGTAGTAGGGGTGGTGGGTTAGTGAGGAGTTTTTTTTTTTTACAAGAAATGGAAATAACTTTGGGATGGCAGTAAAGTTTTTGTATAGCTACATCGATCGAACCAAGGAGGCATAACTTCATAACTTGTTATTTATAAACAAAAATATCTAATTTTTCAATAGCTTCATTAAACATAGGTTTGTTATGACTATGACTACAACACTACACCGAAGGTACACCCCCTCATCAACTTTGAAAACACAATATTCAAAAAGAGGAGGAGGAAAATAAGTTTCAAACTTGATTTGGTTTCCTTGAAGTGGATTAGTTCAACAATTGGCGGTTATAATGAGGGAGAGTACGTAAACCTTCTTAAAAAACTTGTTATCACAACAATTTTAAATGCAAAGGGGAGGATATGGGGATGATTTATGTTTCGAATTTTCTTGAAATTGTTTTAGTAAGTTCCCATCAATGCCTATGAGTTTCAAGTATAAGAAAACAAGGACTGGGGGTTTAAGAAAATCGGTGAACTGATCGGGACTTATAAATCTTATGGATGCCGGAAGTGGGTATTGGTGATTTAGACTGGGGTAATTAGAAATCACATTTATTCAATTAGGATGACAAATTATGTTTTTGAATTTTTGAGTTGTTTGATTGGGTGGTAATTTAATGAATTTGGCAGTGGAGATAATTGATGTGTTTTTTATCTAATACTAGCTGACCCACCCGGCGCGGCATACCGCGAGCCCAGCGGCGAAGTAAATAAAGTTTAGTTTGCATTCAAATGGGAAAATGAGGATTTAATTAAGCACTCTAATAGTGTCAGAATTTTTGGAATCGGTTCAGTATTTTCCAAATTCTCGGTTATGTTCCAAATCCCGTAAGAATATGGGGATTCAATACATAGTCTAAATAACTTGGGGATAACACTGTGTTGTAATACTATAATATAATATACAGTGAAATGTCCCTTTACGGACACCTCCTTTAGGCGGACACTTCCCTTAGACGGACAAATCTTTTTGCACGGACATTGCTCCATATAAGATTCATTGTTTTCAGTTTCCTTTAGACGGACACTCCCTTGGACGGACGCGGACAGAAATTTCACGTATGAAAGACAAAATGTTTTCTCTTAGACGTACACCAGAGCAGGATTGAACATGGCATCACGCTGATAATTTTGGCAGCGGTATTTTTTTTTAAATTGCAGTTTTCAGCGAGCATAAAGTTCTTTGAAAAATATGTACATACGTGCCAGTTCCGAGTCCAGAAACTCTATTATGTATGTGTTAATTTTGTGTAACTGTTGAATGAGTATTTGATTTGAAGGATTGGCATGTATGTGTTGGATCTTTTAATATATTTATTCTCTCATAATATAAAAAAAATCATACGAGAAAAAGCAACAGAATTTAAAATAAGAAAAACCCAAGTTGCTGATCTATTGAAAAAAAAGAATGAGCTTTTGAGTGAACGGCAGTCAAACTACAATGCAACTCATCTTAAAAGACGATTTATTTCGTCAAACTGCCTTGATAAAAATGTTTTCGAGTGTTTCAATGCATTTCGAAACAAAGGGTTTAAGATATCTGGAAGAGCAATTCGACATCAGGAAACAGAAGTTGCAACGCGCTTAGGAATCACAGCATCAGCAAATTATATTTAAAATTTTGTGTTTTAGTTTGATTTCCCTTAAACGGACAACTCTCTTAGGCGGACAAAAACTTCTGCACCATGGCTGTCCGCCCAAGGGAGATTTCACTGTATATAATAATAATAGTAGAATTCGTTTATAACGACCACTCACGGGAGACAAATTTTCCGTCGTTATAAGCGGATGTCGTTATATCCGAAGGAAAAAAAACCCATTTATTTAATATCTTGTTTAATATTTGTATTTTTATTTCATTTAAATAAAAGTAATACAATTCATTCATTATTAAAAAAAACAATTATTTTTTATAATAATTTAAAATTCAGTTCTTATGAAAAAATCTGTGATAGTTGACTGTTTTTTGTTTTTAAGGTATAGAATTTCAATTTCTATTTTCTATTTCCATTACATTTCTTGTTAATTCTGGTGTTGTGTTTGCAAAAAAACAAAAATCCTTAACAATTCCTATTGCGTTTAATGCCTCAGCAATTGACGGGCTTGTTTCGTGTACGGGGCCGTCATCGTCATCAGAGACCTCAAGAACTACATTTTCGACAGCAGTAGCACTCACTGTTTCTTATAAATTTGAATCATCTGAAGTTAAAATGTTGTCATCAACGGTAATGTACTCCACCCACGCTGTTTCTGAAGCGACAATGTTTGAATTGTTCATCAGTGCAATCCATTCAGAAAGAGGCCAATCATCCTCTTCTTCAAATTGTTATTCATCTCCAGAGTTGTTCAAAGCTTGCAAACCAGCATGCTTAAAGCAGTTAGCAATAGTGCTACTGGTAACACGATCCCAAGCTGTGGCCACCATGTTGTCAGCGTCTAATAAGCCAATGGCACATTCTTTACCTGCTTCTAGGTCCCGAATAATTTTAAGCACAAGTTGTTTGCGGAAATTGATTTTAAGGCTTCTAATAACACCCTGGTCCATTGGTTGCAATATCGATGTTGTATTGGGCGGAAGAAAAGCAAGTTTTATTGAAGAAAGGTTTTGGGTGTGGGGATGTGAAGGGCAGTTATCGACAAGCAACAAAATTTTCTTTTTCTTTGTTCTCAGCTCTGCATCCCATTTTCGTAAAACTCCCTCGAAAATTTTGGAAGCCATCCAAGCCTTTTTGTTTGCTGTGTAGTGAACTGGCAAGCACTTTGTACCTTTAAAACATCTGGGATTCTTGGATTTGCCAATAACAAGGAGTTTTCTTTTTTCCGATCCGTCCATATTAGCACCAACGAGCACGGTTATTTTTTCTTTAGACATTTTTCCGCCTATGCACCTTTCTCCTCTAAATTTTAATGTTTTGTCAGGTCTTAGTTTGTAAAAAATTCCAGCTTCGTCCACATTAAAGATGTCACTGGGTCGATACTCTTCTCGAACAACTGGCCATACTTTTTGTAACCAATCATCGCATTGCCCTGGCTGAGCACTATTAGCTTCTCCTGAAATTTTTCCAAACACAATGTTGTTTCGCATGCGAAAACAGTAGATCCAACTTTCAGTACATTGAAAATCCTTCCCAAGAAGCTGTCCAATTTCATTTGCCTTTGTTTGTAGTATTGGTCCCGTAATGGGAACATTATTGCTCCTCTAAGTCTTAAACCATTTCAGTAACTACTCTTCAATGTCCGCATTTTTTGAGGAACGAATCTTTTTAATTTTAATTGATTTCGCTTCAAAACTTTTTTGTATCCCCTGCTTCGGGTCTCCAAATAATGGCAGCCTTTTCCTCAATCGTGAATGTTTTTCTTTTTTTAGATTCCATTCTACAGAATAAAGCACTTTGATTTACATTTTTCTTAAACTAAAGAATAAATCGCTTTCTTACCTATATCAACTAAGTAGTACCATGAAATTAACACTTCTCAATGAAAAATAATAGCACGTCTGAACCAACTTTTTATCATACAAAATAAACTCTTCATTCAAATAAACCTACAAAACTGTATCATGTCTGGACAAGGCACGCTGGAACAACGAAATTTGTTTAGCAGATTCTCTTTTATTTTGTTTTCGGTCGTTATATCCGAATTTCCTGACAAACCAATCCCGTAACAATGGTCGTTACAACCGAAATGGTCGTTATAACCGAAGTTGTTACAACCGAAAGATATTATTCAGTATTTAGTGACAAACCAAACTTTAGGTTCAAGTTTCGTCGTTATAACCGAAATGTCGTTATAACCGAAGTTACTATAAACGAATTTAACGTTAAAAAAAACTTGAAATCGGTCAGTGGTTTTTGAATCCCGGTCCTGTTCCTGTGGGAAAATGGAGATGAAATACACAGGGTGTTCCGTAATTCGTTTTACATACTTCGGGATTTGATTCTTGGTCATAGGTATTCTAAGAAAAATTTGTAAAGTCCGTTTCTCAACTTTGACTTCACTTTTTTACATTTTAAAAAAAGCTAGCTTTAGTGTACCCTGACCTGTGTTAAATTCGATTTCTCTTTCAAAACTGATGGTAGAGACCTCCCTTTGCAAGTTGTTGCAATAGATAGATAGATAAATAGATAGATGATTTTTATTACTTAAAATTGTTACATACAATATTTCGGTTACATTTGATTTGAATATAAATTTGGTAATAAAAGTGTTTTGGCAATGGCAATGCCGTCTGCCAGGTTTACTATGTGTTTTCAAATTTTTTCAAAGAAAATGTTTGCTATTTAACAAAATGTAAATGAACAATTGCAAAAATTATATAAAGATGTAAATAGGGCTTTCAGTTTAGGTAAAACAAAAATAAATTTCTTAATAGTTAATACATAATTGTTTGGCAAAAAAATTAACAGCTTTTAATTTGGCAAAAAACAAAATTAAAGTTGAGTAAAAAATTGATTACAAAAATGAAGTTCTTTTAGTTTGGCTAAAACAAAAATAAAGGTTATTTGAACCCATTAAAAGTTAAGCGTTATTTAAAGACTTTTAGTTTAGTTAAAACAAAATTTCAATTATTAAAAATCTTCTATACTTATACATACATATATAAAATAGGATGTATGTATGTATGTCCGGGGTATACTCCTAAACCACCCAACGGATTTTTATGAAATTTTCAGGGTAGACATAGTTCAGTCCAGAGATAGCTCCTGTCATGGTTTGATCCCCGTATTCAAACAGGAAAACGGTTGGGAACGGAAACTTAGAATCTACGGGACAGATTTCAAAAATTCTTTTAGCATAAGGAGTGCTACATTATCCACCTTCATCAGTAACTTAGACAATAATTCATCCCTATAATCCCACGGGAACAGACACGGGAACTAGAACGGGAACATTAACGTTACTTGACCGGTTTCAAAAAGTCTTTCAACTCGAGGATGTTACATTATCCCTCAGTGACATAGACTTACATTTCATTCACATATTTCCATGGAAACGGAAGATCTCACTGGAACGGTGTTGGGAACGTAAACTAAAAAACTACTGGACAGATTTCAAAAATTCTTTCAGTACTGGGATGCCACGTAGTCCCTCAGTAACTAAGCGTATATTTTATCCCTATAATCCCACGCAACAGAAACAGGCACTATAACGGGGAAATTACTTTAACGATTTCAAAAATTCTTTCAACTCTAAGATGTTGCATCATCATTCGGTGACATAGAATTATATTTCATTCACATATTTCTATGGGAACAGAAGATTCCCATAGGAACGGGGTTGGAAATTGAAACTTAGAAACTACTGTATAGATAACAAAAATTCTTTCAACATTAGGGGTGCTAAATTATCCACTTTAACCCTTTATCAGTATAAATATATATACAGGCATACAGGGTGATTTGCATAAGGTGTGACAAAAAGATAGGGTGTGTAGGTTGGACTTAGACAAGCAAAAAATCGTATGGGAGGGGGGGGGGGGTTCATCCTCATCATTCATCCCCCGTTTAGGCGGGAGGGGCAATATAAGAAAAAAATCACTTAAAACGGAAAAAAATTATTTAAAAATAACGGTAATACCTACAGAGTCGTGCTATAGCATTTTGAAAAGAAAAAACCTATACTTTACTAATGAATAGTTTTTGAAATATTAATTTTCAAAGTCAAAAATTTGAAAAAAAAAACATAATTTTTTTTTTTCAAACCATTTTTTTTCAAAATTTTACGTAATTAAGTAGTATTTTTCTGGCTTATTTTCAATGCTCTTATTTATTTTTGATCAAACGCTAAAACCGGGTGTCAAAATAACCTGTAGTTTTTGAGAAAACCAAAAATGACCAAAACTACTTTTTTCTGAGAAAAACCTTTTCTTTTAGTTTTTACGTTATTGGAGGATAATCAGGTTAACTTACGAAAGAAAGGATTAACTTTATCTTTTTCTTTTTTTTATTATTTTTATTAGTCTTAAAAACATACAATAAAGTGACAAAGTACTCAATGAACCACATTTCAGACATTTTTTCATTGAGAACACCTGCGTGAGAGCATTGGGTTGAAATTGACCTGTGCCAACTTGTTTTTATTACGGTGGGGTTTTTAGATTATTTAATTAGTACTTACACTATTTTGTAAGTACTAGAGCAACGAGGGCGAGACAGTGCATCTTCCGCAGACGTGCACACAGAGGAAAGAATTTTGGGATTGGTCCGACGAAATCCCTCCATTAGCACAAGGAGGATAGCTACTATGCTTCATTTGCCCCAAACTAGAGTATGGGGAGTGATTCATACCGACAAGTTGCACTCGTACCACACTACACCAGTTCAGGAGCTAACTGCCAACGACAAGATATTAAGAGCTGCATTTTGCCGAACATTATTACTAAGATATGAAACTGACCACAATTACTTTCGAAGGATATTCTGGACGGATGAAGCTCAATTTACCAGAGACAGAGTAACAAATTTCCACAATTTACATCACTGGAGTAGCAGCAATCCGCATAACAAGAAACAAACCAAATCTCAACACCGCTTTAGCTGCAATGTTTGGCTTGGTATTGTTGGACAAACAGTTATTGGACCCAGGTTCCTGAGTTCAGTTATAAATGGAGAATCCTATCTGCAGTTACTCCCGAGACCTTCTGCCCGATTTGATTGACAACGTTCCATTGGCCATAGCAGACAATTTAATATACCAGCAAGATGGACTACAGCCGTATTGTAAGGAACTAGCTTGATGACCATTTTAGTGACCGTTGAATTGGAAGAAGACTTCCCACAGAATGGCCACCTAGATCACCACATTTAACTCCGTTAGATTTTTATGCTTGGAGATTCATAAAGGGCTATGTTTACGAAAAGAAAATAGAATCTTTGGCTGAACTGAAACAACGGATTGAAACGGCTGCAGTCAAATTACAGGAAAATTTATCAGGTATAAATTTATGTGCAGAAATAAGAAGGCGCTATAATCTTTGCCTTCTTCAAAATGGGGATCATATTGAAAATTTTTTATGAGAAGCTTTAGATAAAAATATTATAATAAATAGTAACTTAGTATTTTTATCTGAATATGCAAGTATTTCAATTTGGATTAAGATTAAGGCTTTCTTATTTCGCAATTGCATTTTTCTTCCACTGGCTAGGTAGCCCGTGATGGTGCATGATTAAAAAAACAATCACAAGCTAATTATAACCCTAAGTTCTAACGCAGGTGTTCTCAATAAAAAAAGTAAAGAGAAAATTCATTCTTTATTTCGTAAATTCACTTCAGGATCCAATAAGGAAAAAAAAAATTGAAAAAAGTTGTTTTTGTAACTTTTGGTTTTCTCAAAAACTACAGGTTATTTTGACATCCGGTTTTTTGTGTTTGATCAAAAATAAATAAGAGCATTGAAAATAAGCATTGAAGATAAGCCAGAAAAATACTAATTAATTACGTAAAATTTAAAAAAAAAATGGTTTGAAAAAAAAAATTTTGACTTTGAAAATTAATATTTCAAAAACTATTCATTTGAACAACTTATTTTAAAATTTAAATTAATGTATAGGTTTTTGGCTTTTTAAAATGCTATAGCACGACTCTGTAGGTATTACCGTTATTTTTAAATAATTTTTTTTTCCGCTTTAAGTGATTTTTTTCTTAAATTGCCCCTCCCGCCTAAACGGGGGAAAATGGACCCCCCCCCCATCCCATACGATTTTTTGCTTATCTAAGTCCAACCTACACACCCTATCTTTTAGCCACACCTTATGCAAATCACCCGGTATTTTTAACTGTTTTAGTTTTTTCCAAGTATCATACACATGTATGGGTTTTTGAGTGCACTAATTTATGAGTTTTTTTTTATTATTATTTTGTACATCTGTAAAAAATAAAGAAACTCTTTGTTTAACAGGTATTTTCTGAAAAAAATAACCTCAAAGTCAAAACTTTGCTTGAGGAAGAAAATTTGAACACCATTTAAAATTTAAAATCTGGCAACCCTAAACCTACGGAAGCTCAACTTAAATACAATCTTAAAGGTTGATTTTTCTACAAAAATTTAAGTCTAAGATTAGGTTTCTATCATCAGTATTGACAGAGATATCGAATTTAACACAAGTCAGGGTACACCAAAGTTAGCCTTTTTTTACATTGTCAAAAAGTGATTTCAAAGTTCGTTTCTCATCTTTGACATCACTTTTGACTTTACTGTATAACAATTTTTTTCTTAGAATGTTACCAAGAATCACATCCCAAAGTATGTAACGAATTACCGGACACCCTGTATATTAATGAAGCACTCTAACGGTGAACAAAAATTTCGAATCCGTCCAGTCCTGGAATGATCCAGGTTCACGGTTTTTTCCCCGTTTGCGAGAGAATATGGAAGGGAAATATAGACTGTGTCATTTCTCAGCTCTTCGACCACTTTTTCCAAATTTCATTCAAATCGGCTCAGTAGATTTGAAACCTTTCCAATACAAACTCTTCTCATGTACGTTGACGTTCCCGTTGCCGATCCCGTTTCCG
This sequence comes from Melanostoma scalare, assembly GCA_949752695.1. NCBI lineage: Eukaryota > Metazoa > Arthropoda > Insecta > Diptera > Syrphidae > Melanostoma > Melanostoma scalare. Next base: position 174,406,136 of record OX456985.1, on the reverse strand, counting down.
TGGGAGGATGGGAATCAATTACATTCAAACGGTGAAATATTTATAATATTGAAATCGGTCAAGCAGTTTCTAAGTTCCAATGTATGTTCCCGTCATAGTATGGATATGAAACGTTCATATAAAAATTTCTCTTTTATCACTATTAAAAAAAAAAAACCCATCAAAATCTGTTGAGCAGTTTTAAGGATACAGACAGCGGAAAGCGACTTCGTTTTATAAAGGGTCCGCCATCTTACGTTTTTTTTAACTAGTGCTTATTTCGTAAATGGTAAAACTTAGCTCATGTCTGATTTGACAGATAATTAGTTTTATCCTTCCGCTGAACGAATATGGTTGTGTATACGCTTGAACAACGCTGGGAAATATTGCGACACTACTTTGAAAATCATGGTAATGTTGCAGAATGTGTGCGAAAATTACGTACGGATTTTGGAAGAAGAGAAGCACCGTCAGCTCCGTATGTTCGTTATCTTGTGAAAAAAGTGAAAGAAACTGGCATCCTCATCGATAAACCAAAACGTGAAAATAATGATAATCAGAATAATAATCCAATCGCTAATGGACCTGCGATCGACTTAAAGAAGATGCCGATTTTCCAAAAAAAAATCATCTTTTCAGATGAAGCTCATTTTGACCTTGGCGGGTATGTAAACAAGCAAAATTGTCGCATTTGGGGCACAGAAAACCCGCACACATACATTGAAAAGCCGATACACCCAAAACGAGTCACTTTTTGGTGCGGATTTCGGTCCAGAGGCATTCTTCGAAAATGAGCAAGGAGTGGCCGTTACAGTCAATGGCGATCGTTATCGGGCCATGTTGAAGGAATTTTTGTTCACAAATATTGAAGAGGAGGATATTGGCAACATTTGGTTTCAACAGGACGGGGCTACGTGCCACACAGCCGAGGCTACCCTCGATGTTTTGCGCCCATTTTCAAGAAAGAAAAGTTGTTTGGCGGACCATATATAATCTGATCTCAGGGTTCTGTTCTGTCATCTCTTCTATCTTGAATTGTAAATCATTCTCTGATCCAACGGCTCAACGTCTTCAGAGCACAAGCCTCCGTCGATCCTCTTAAAAAAAAGTTGTCTTCCTCACTACCAAATAAAATTTACTGGTTTGACCCAAATTTCACTTAAAAGCAAACGAAGTCATAAAGAAAACTGCCACAGTACTGACGGTATTTTGACATTGTAATAGAGGTTTTTGGCATGGGGCCGATCAACGAATAGGAATCTCAAAAACTCTAATAAGACAAATCATCACCTATAAGTCAGTTGTCGGAACAACCTCTCACGTAGAAATACGTTATTGCTTTTTCTCGCCAATTATTAGGGCTCAGTTGGGCGTAAGCCGGTACTCCCCTCTAGGCATTGTTAAATTGTCTTCCTCATGATATTTACTAACTGGCTTACTTGATTAGTTTAATAAATGGTCTCATGGTCTCTGACGCAATTCGTATTGCACAGTTGACGATCTGACAAACAACCAATGTTTCGACGGACATCTAATGGATAGGCTGTCCCTGTCCGGATATGTATGGATATTGGATATGTTTCTTATTCGCTTTGAGCTGCTCGCTCAAGGCTCTTCTTCACACATTTATTGCTTCAAAGACTATTTACGAATGCCAGAGTTTCTTTTCTGAATGCGGTCGGAACATTAAATTTTTCTGTCAACGATAAAATCTGACCTCTTTTACAATTGCATTAAATAATAAAATGGGTTCGCGCAACAAAGCTGGAAACTAACGTATTTCAAGGACCTTCAACTTTATTTCGATTCCGAACATCTAATTGGGAAAGAGCTTATTGTGGCAGTTTTATTACGCGAGGAGGACTTGTCAAATCTCTAGAAAGCTAAATCAATAAAGTACTGATTGCTATCTGGTCAATTGAATCAGTATTTACGTCTTAGTGCTCCAATTATAACTGTAGTATTTAAGAAGCATAAAACGAAAAAGTATTGAGGAAACAAGGAAACTTGTCCAAAACCTATTAACCTCTTAACTCAACCCAGCAAGTACAACTACCGCCTTTCCCTGTTTATTATTTCGAAAGTTTGCTACGATTTATTCTGCCATCCACAAAAAGAAAAGAACATGGCGGCTGGAAACAACTCCCAAAGCCAAACATCCAGTTTATTATTCGAAAACTGTGAGCAATAACTTTGGGGTAATATCAGAAACACCTGCCATATGCCAGCTTTAACTTTTGTTTTTATTCACGTTGGTTTTTCTGTTTTTTTCGTACAATTCGTTGTGTGTTATGGCGAGTAGTAGGCAAAGAAGTAAGTACCTACCTTGGAACTATTGCAAGGAACAATACACAATAAATAGCTACGTACGACGAGAAATGTTTACAATTGCAGAGGAATTATTGTTGACCATGTTCCCTTGCTTATGGCCCCGAAAATTGGCTGCAGGGCTTGTACTCAACGCCAAAGTAACGACCAATTCGCAGGGCTGTCTTCACCTATTTTTAAAGCACATACAGGCAACAATACAATTGTTGTGGTCTTTGAGTATAGCAACTATGTATATAGAGGCATACAAATATACATACGTATTCCTTGTGCTATAGCTGTACAATTGTACATATTTGTCAGGGAATAAAGTTTACATACGAATTGTGTATGCTATTCAACTTCTCGAACGGACAATGGGTGTTTTCAGCTACAGCAAATATTTAACCATGACAATATTGACTGGTAGAATGTGTGTTGGTAGAACGAAATGAAAAATGTCCACTTCAAGAAATATTGTATCTGACTTTCATGAATTTCGGTTTTGATTCTTCTTCAGTTCAGTGCTCCAAACTTTTGAAAGAATAAAACTTCACATGATTCCTTCTTCACTTCACATGACCCAGCATCGGTAGGCAATTTTACAGACCGGATTTTTTGGAACCTATTTTGCAGGATTTCAGAATGGATATACGGATGGCTGTAGCTATATTTGAATGTTTGTCATGTTAACATTTTATTTTTGCAATGTTAGAGCGCGTTACGAAACGAGGGGATGTCGAATTATTGAAATTCGTTTAAAGCATTTAAAGTTAGTTAAAGCTTGGTATTCTTGTAGAACTTCGTAAGATTGAAGTACTCGCTTCCAATCACGCCAATGCGGTGAGTTTCTATTTTATAATTAACGCGCACCTCAAGGGGTTATGACTACCCTTATTATGTTACAGAACACATTGCGAGTATTTAGGAAAATAGGAGAGGATTTGAAAGGAGACACCGATGCACATTGCTTTTAAATCTTTGTGAATTGTAATTTAGGGAAAAAACAGAGTCAGGTAGAACATTCCACATTCGGGTGGTGGAACTAAAAAGTGAATTCGGAAGTACAGTAAGGTATAAAGAAACCTTACTGTACTTCCGAATTGGGTGCGAGGTAAGACTGATGAGCATTTCTAGCGAGGCGGGTGCGGATAAATTAATTCAAGGGAGGAATGGAACTGACTATTTCAATAGAGCACTGTCTGTGAAAAAAAGCGATAGAAAGGAGTAAGACAGGTAACGCTTCGACGATGTTCAAGAGAATCAATTGGTTCTACGATCATCACCTATCAATCTCAACGCTCTGTTTAGTCCCCTATCGAATAGGCGCAATGATGTTTGAGGAGCACCTGCACAGAAATGGGAATTGTACTCAAGTTTTGGCGAATGTATGCTTTATGAATTGCAGCCAGATCAAGGAAGTAAGGAACTTCCTGCATCGTCTTAAGAAACCTAAGCATTTAGCAGCGTTTTTGGCGACTTCAAATAAGTGGTCATTCCAACGAAGATCATCGTTTACACACATACCAAGTACTGACAGCTTTTCGGTTTCTTGGATGCGGGTACTATTCATGGATTATGACAATGGGGTAATGTTAAGCTTCAACGACAGGAGACAGCATTGGGTTTTCGAAGCATTGAATTCTACTCGGTTTTTATGACCCCATGTAACAATGCTGTCATGGTCAGAATTCAATGAGCTTATCATACGCAACCGTTCCCATTCCACATCCGAAGAGTAGGGACGTGAATTTGGAAACGAATATGAGAAGCTGACGGTTGAGTAGCCAGCAAAACAGTTAAGTGGATTAGAAGTTTCAGACAAGAGATCATTTATGAAAACGAGGAAGAGAGTTGGAGACAAAACGGAGCCCTGGGGCACACCGGCACTTACGAAGTGGGTATCAGACTTAAAGCCATCCAATAAAACTAGTAATGAGCGGTCGGAAAGGAAGTTTTTAATCCAATGAAGAAGAGATTCATCGATACCAAAAGTTCGCATCTTCTTAATCTTAATCTTAACATAGTATAAAATAAAGTCGTTTTCTCGGTCCCTATGTCCCTATGTACGCTTAGATTTTTAAAACAACGCAACGGATTTTGATGCGGTTTTTTTTAATGAATAGATTCAAGATTAAGGTTTATATGTATAATACATGCATATTATAGCAGAGAAAAGCCAAGAAATTTAAAGTCTTGTAATGCGACATACATATTATTTTACTAAAAAAAATTATTTACTTTTACTTTTATTTCAATTTTATAATTTTCAAAATCGGTTTGAAACTCGCACGAATAGTGAACAATTTTTTAAAGCATCGTAGTTTATATTGAAAAGAATAGGTATCTTTTGTTTTTGTTTCTGAATGGTAAGTATTCAGATATTTTTTACTGCGGCACATACTAATAATATGGCAATTCGTGCATAGGTAATCATTCATATAGAACTGAGAAAATTTTGTAAAGAAATTATAAAGTCATGTCTGGAAAACGTCGTCGTTCGAACATAGGTCGTAGTACAGTGAATGCCAAAAGAGTACGTTCAGCAAGAGATGAAGAATCGTCAACGGAACGTTAGGCTCGCCTTAGTCAGGCTCGGGATAGATATAGAGCTGACAGAGAGAGAGAATCTTCAGTAGAGCGTGAGATTCGCCGCAGCCGGGATCAAGGTAGGCATATGGTTCAGAGGGACAGAGAATCATTAGCACTAGTTACTAATTCATGGGTAAATAAAGAAAATTCTTCAAGAATTACGATTCTTCGATTTCTTACAAGGACGATCGTATAGTATCAATAGGTACTATGTCAATAGTGTGTGAACATTGCTTGGCATTGAAATTCAAGGAAGAATCGAAAGGCATGTATTGCTTACAAGGAAAAGTAAAATTAGAAGAAATTCTCCCACCACCTGAACCACTTCACTCTCTTCTTACGGGTGATCATCCAAAATCCAAACAATTAATTCGCAATATACGCCGCGCCGTTATAAGAACGCATTTCAAATGACCTCTTTTAAGAGTAAGCAAGTCGTTGAGCGTGGGTTCATGCCTACATTTAAAATTAAAGGGCAAGTGTACCACTTAGCTGGGAGCTTGCTACCACTTCGACCCGATGATCACAAATTTCTGCAAATATATTGTTCAAGTGTTGCACAGCCAATTGATAGAGATTTGATTAGATCTCTCCAAGATATGTTACATTCTCATAATTGCTACATACAGTTTTTCAAAACTGCAATTGAGAGTGTTCCAGCAGATACTCCTGACCTTAATGTCGTAATCCATGCGAATAAAGTTCCTGTTGGAGAGCACAAAGGACGATACAATGCGCCTTCCACGAGTGAACTAGCAGTGGTGATAGCAGGACAGCAATTTGACAAGAGAAATATTGTATTATAGTCGTGATGATAATTTGAAAAAAATTTCAGAGTTACACAGATCTTATGACAGCTTACAATATCCTTTGATGCTATGTCGTGGAGAAAATGTTTATGCCATTAATATTTCTCAAGTTGACCCAATCGGTGGTACACCTCTGCGTAAAACAGTGTCATGTATGAACTACTATTGCTACCGTATAATGACAAGACATAACAATTTCCACACTTTGCTTAGATGTGGAATGTTAACAAACCAATACATGGTAGATCAATATGCGAAAATTGAATCTGAGAGATTGACCTACATCCGTAATAATCAAACTAAATTGAGAGCCGAAAATTACGTTCATCTTCAGGATTCTTTACATGCGAATGAACACAGCAACGGCATTGGGCAGTTGGTTATACTACCTTCAGGGTCAAACCTTTAACGTTGCAGGCTTAGATTTGAGCGTTGACCGTTTTTCACATGTCCAACTGTATGTCGCTCTATCAAGAGTAACTTCCAGAGAAAATATGTTTTTATTGTCTAATGATAAGAAAGCTGTGAACATTGTATATAAAGACATTCTGTAATATGTTAATTGTTGTAAAAATAAAATAAATAGTTAAAAATGTAAAAAGTAAATAAGTAAGAATGTAGTGTATCTAGTATCATCATTGTACCCGTGTGAAGCCGGGGCGGGTCGCTAGTTTTCGATAAAAAAGCCTGATGCCAAACTCTATCAAATGCTTTAGAAATATCAAGCACAATAATCTTACTTTCTCCAAAACAGTGAAAAGATTGGTTCCCCTTTTCGGTGAGATAAGCCATCAAATCACCAGTGGACCGTTTGCCACGAAAGCCGTACTGACGGCCATTAAGAAGCTTTCGTTCTTCAAGATATTTCATGAGTTGACGGTTTATCAACGTTTCCATGACCTTGGAAAGAAGGGACGTCAGTGCAATTGGACGGTAATTGGAAGGGGAGGAAGATTCGTCTTTTTTAGGGATGGGCTGAACAAATCAAGTTTTATCTGCTCGAAAGAGCCCAGAAGAATAAGAAGGATAGAAAAGATAACACAGTGGTTTCGCTAGCGTATAAGAAAACTTTTTCAGAAAAATGGCGGGGATACCATCTGGGCCAGCGGATTTATGTATATTGAGATCTCTTAGGACTGTCGCTACCGAACGAGCTCGAAAAAATATCTGCTTCATTGCAGAATTTACTGTCTCAAGCTCAAGTGGGGCCCATGTGCTATCAGAAAGTGTCGAATTCGCAGCAAATCGAGCTGCAATTTGCGGTTTTGTCGATGGAGTTGACATAATATGAAGAGTCATCGAAAACGAGAGTGTTGAGACCGATGAGACGTGGTTTAGTTCTTAATTTGAGTGGAACTCTAGGTAAGTTCAGGCTAAGATGGCTGTCGAGAAAAGGACGATGCATTTAGACCATTAATGAGTTTAGAGTGACCCCACATAAGAATAAAGGGAATTAGCTCACTACAAATTGAAACTTTTTACAAAGATAAGATCGCTTGGATCACTGAAGTTCTAGTTCTAGTGTGATAATTTTTCCTCCTTTTTCTTCTTCCTTGTTCGTCTTACGAACATCTTGATCTCGAAAAAATTACAGCTTTCCTAGTTATCTCCATCACACTAGCCTTAACCCCGTGGGGTACGTCGCTTTGATTCCAGAAAGTTTTTGAATTGTGCCAAGTCTGACTCAAACCCAATGCGGATGCCATTGAATTTACCTGTACCAGGAGTGTTTCACAATGACGATACGACACCAGAATACCTACTAACAAATTATTCAATATTTAAAGCACATATTATACATTTTTCGAATAGTGAAATTATACGTGCTTATGTTCAGAGTAAAATATTAATGAATAACTTGAGTGTTTGCACTTTAGCAGATGCCGATATCAAATTTGAACTTGTTTATCTATGTTATGTCACAATGACGTGAAATGGTTATGTAGTGTGCCATGTACCTACATATGTACGTAACTCCCACTCCATTGAACTTTCCTTTGAATTGCGTAGAAACGGTGGGCGACAGTAGACCAACCGTTAAATATAAATGTGAAATGAGTTAACACAAAATGTTACTTTCTAACCACAGACAAAATAACAATCATCAATCAAAGTTCGAATTGAGGTTTTCAACATTGACATATTGAAAACTTAAATTAGTTTCGATTTGTTGAAAATTCATCGAATTCAATAGAAATCTCACCGCAGGGCTTTAAATGACAAGTCTGTTTCCATTGCTATTGTGCATGTATTTGATGCTGTTATATATGAACACACTTAATATGATGTTTGTAATGCACCCAAGGGACATCCAGGACATCAGAGGCCAAACAAGAATCGAAAGTAAACACAAAAATTTCAAGCTACATTAAATGTTAACAGCTTGCGTTTGAGTAACTTCAGCATTTGTCCTTTGGATAGGTCACCCGAGCAACTGACAAAAATCAATATTAACCTTCTGTTTCCGAATGAAACCAACCAACCAACCAAGCATATTATACATTCAAACACATAGAAACTATACTTCCTTTGAAAAATCTGCAAGTCAAAACCCGGTTATTATTTGCAATGTAAGGTATCCGCTTCGCTCGGGGTCAAATTGGCTATTTTATATAATCGAGGTCTTAGAATTTTCCTTGAAAATGTGTATAATTAAAGTGCGCTAACTCTTTCTACATACATTGCCCTCTCAGTCTACGACGTCTTAAGGTGTATTACAAAGTGGAAAGTACATAGTCGATTGCCGAGTGGCTAGGACTTGGGAAGAAGAACGCTTATATGAATAATTGAGCAGAGGAAATTTAAATTTTTAATTAAAATGTTGGCATATTGATATGAATCGGGTAAATAAGTCGCAATGAATCGAAGTGAAACAAAGTCAAATAGTTTTAGTCTATAGATGAGTGATTGAGTTTTATTTAAAAAAAAATAATGCTGTAGCTGTTGCTTGAATATTTGTTTCGAGTAAAGCGTATACATCGTAGTTCCCGTGGCGCAATATCGGGTTTTTCAATAAGAGCGCTACAAAAGTTTTTTTTTATAAAACAAAAACAATTTTGGATGTCAATGAAATTCTTTATTCCTCTGAAATAACGTTTGATGCCATTATGTATGGAACTCGATTTCTTTTGCATGGCCATCACGGGCAGGCTTTCAGAAGTCCAGACGCTGAACCCAATTTTCAACGGTTTTCAAGCATAAATCAGCCGATACTGCTGCAATTTCACTTTCGATATTCGTACGAAGTTCATGAATCGTCGCTGTCTTGTTGGCATAGACCATAGACTTGACGTAGCCCCACAGAAAATAGTCTAACGGCGTCAGATCGCACGACAGAGGCGGCCAAGCGACTGGACCATTTCGTGAGATAACACGTTCTCCAAACTTGGTTTCCAATAAATTGATTGTGACATTCGCTGTGTGGCTTGTGGCGCCATCCTGTTGGAACCACATGTACTTCAAGTTCACATCATCCAATTGGGGCCAAAAATATTTGATTATCATCGAACGGTAGCGATCCCCAATCACAGTAACGTGCCGTTCTTGATCAACACCGAAGAAGTACGGCCCATAAACCACACCAAACCGCAATTTTTCGGGATGCAATGATGACTCATGGAGTACGTGTGGACGCTACCTGACTAATACCGCATATTTTGTTTATTGACGAAGCCATTCGGCCTGAAATGAGCCTCATCGCTGATGATAATCTTTCGATGAAAATCCGAATCATTTTCAAGTTTCTGCTCAGCCCAATCCACGAACATATGACGCTTCTGGTGGTCAAGCGGCTTCAGTTCTTGCGTCAATTTAATCTTTTAAGGATATAGGCCAAGATCTTTTCACAAAATTCATCACAACGACGACGTCACAGAGATGCCCAACTCTTGAGAAGGACGTGTGAGGGACACATTTGGGTTTTCTGCAACTGAAACCTCAACGGCAGTAATATTCTCGACACTGCGGCTCAATTCGTCTCACTGGCACTTGAAAATTTTTGTACTATGCCTGTGAATTCAAATTTTTCCACTAGACGCTCAATTGTTGATCTGCGAGGACGATTCTGACGGCCACTGACTCCGAATTTCGGTAGTAAATTTTAATGATTTCGACTAGTTGTTGGATCGTATATCTTTCCATCATGAAATGGCAAACCTTACTGAAGAGAAACGTCAAAGAGCGCCAAGGAATATGACGTGGTTTGCTGTCCCTGTCGCTCTACTGTCCCAGTTGAAAAACCTTTTAGTAAGCTTGCGAGGTTTGTGGTTCGAGTCCCAGAAAAATCAAAGAAAAAGAAAATGCTTTTCACGTGTATTGCCTTTTGCGAAGAATTGACAAATCATCCGAGAGCAATTATTATATACTGCCATGAAAGGCGCTTTTTCGATGAGGAGTTCGGAATCGACAGAAAAATTATAGGTCCTGAAAAAGCGTTAGGCTTTTCGAGGACCTACATTTTTCACAATGCCGGGGATTAGCCAATTCCTCGCGAAAGGTGATACCGGTTGGAAACAATTGAATGTTTCTAAGACTCGAACCTTATATTCCCAGGTAGACCTGTAAATGGTTCACATTTTTCGTATTTCTATTGGTGAGCTTCTGAGCGTTCCAAAGTTGGTTTTGGTTAGCGTCTTAGCCAACGACGAACATGCTCGCTGAACTTTTTCATTTGCCTTCTCCCCTATACACGACGAACGCAATTGGCGAGTGAATGTCGATGTTTCTAAGTGTAACATGCGTGTGATCAAGAAGTTGCAGAATGTAATGTAATTGCTCGCCAGCATGGCCCTACAGCCTACACGGCAAATATGAAAGCCAACGAATAGTGGAAAATCGAAACTTTTCTCTAACAGCGAGCAGCTTTCGAACCAGCCCTTATACATGAGCAAGTTCGACCAACATGTTCGTCGTTTAGGGCTAGCTTTAATAGTGTTGCTCGTAATTCGCACTGGAGCTTTGAGGAACTAAAAAACAGTTCATCTATTAACTCACGGCTCACACTTTAACAAAATAAATGGCTAACTTTCCTTCAGCTCAGGACTGGTTCACTCTAGAATCTGAAAGGATTGATATCGGATCTCTACTGATGGTTTTAAAACCGATATTGCTTTTATAAAGATCAATGACATACAACTGCACACCCCTTTAGACACATAAGAATCCATCTTACAAGCGGAGACGCTATTCAAATGGCTACGCGATACGTAACGAAGAATGGTTGGATAGGAAGAATTTCTTGTGTCTATAGCAACAGTCAGTGCTTAAGGCTCTGATCAATCCTCTTACTACTTTGACAGTGTTCTAGAAACCTAAGGCCTCTCTGAATGCGTTTGAAACATTAAATTCTTTGAGTGTCCCTTGGGTTTTGTACCATTATGTTAATAACTGGAAACGTATCTGAATACAGATACTCAGCACAGCGTGAGAGCAGCTAAACTAAACTAAAACTCCGTCTTGTGGCTTCGCTCCTAGCATTTTGAAAATATATAGCAAAAGAAGGTTGCTTCCTGGTAGTACAATGGAGCAGAATTTGGGTCTGATGGCTTCACTTAGTATTTTACAAGCCTCCGACAGAGAAAAAAGGACGATGTTTGGAAGGTAGGCAAAAAAGACATGTTAAGCAAATGGGGTTCGTTTGCAGTTGGACGTATAACACATTCTACCATCTTGAAGTTATTCGGATCAATACTATGCCACTCTGACCACACCAACTCCCAACTGGTTTTCAGTAAGAGTTTCCAAGTCACCCTCCCACAAAGAATCGCGTGGATTTCTTACAAAACGATTCAATTCATTTTTACGCTGACGCGAAGACACTGTTTTGGCGATCAAAGTCATCTTAGAAACATAGACATTCATAGGTTTCATCGCTTTAGAGAAAACTCAAAATGGTTTAAATAAGGGGCATTTCCTCAAGTTTCTTCTCTCTCTCTTCTTCTTGTGGTAGCACAATGGAGAGGACCTAGGACCTACTATTGGTCTTAATGCGTCGGTTGTTTTCTTGGCAGATGATAACGTGGTAATTGGTATTACAATTGTAATTGCATATTAGATTACTAAGTTCACTCACAATAAACGGATATTGTGTAAAATAAACGGTTTGAAAACACAAAACTTTACTTACACAACGGAGTCCTAGAGACAAGTTTGCCCTCACAAGCCCTCAAGAAGTCATGTCCAGATTTCTGCACAGGAGAAAAAACAATTGCCCACCGAACTTTAGTTACAACTATAATGTTTACTTTATAACCTCTGCTCTTCTTCAACTGCTTCGTGAAGGGTTGTTGATGCAGAAATTCTGAAATCAATTCATAAAGTTGAAGTCAGTCCTTAGAAAAAGTTCTACAGACTTCTAGACAATCGTTGGCAGTGGATGGCCTTGTTGTTCGTTTGCTTTGCCATTGATCGATTCAGCGTAGTAGCTGAAAATGAACTCGAAAAGTATTGAGAAAGTGAAATGATTCATGTAAAATTGTGATGATCAAGTATTCAGAGCTGAGCAAAAGAATAGCGAATTCACTTCACGCTTAAACTTGTTTGTCCTCTCGTTTAATTTGCATTGTGTTGATGGGTTGAGTTGAGTAGGCGTTGGCTGATTGGGGTTACTCGTAGTAAAATATTCTTATCGCCGAAAGGCATTGTAATTTTCCAGAAGCATGTAGCACAGCTTCTGTGCTGAGTCCTTCCGTTTAACGACACAGCAGTAAAATGCTAAAATGATAAGAAAGGACTACCAACTTGAAGTGGGTTTGTGTTGTTGATTAACACGAGAGACAACAACAACAAGAACAAAAAAAAACCGTGCCATCGCCAGCCACGAGCAAGGCAAAAAAAAAAAACACATACAATATACAGAAAACAAGTACAATCAACACTACCGACGCAAACGACGACGACATAAATATCATAATTAGGTTTATTTTCGCCATGACTGAGTGTGCCTCTTTAATATTTATATAAGTGTGTGTGTGTGTTGTTGGCTTCGGCCTGTTGAGTGAGCTTTTGCTTGCATTACGCTGTTAGGTTTTCATTTCCGAACGGATGATGTTTTTCCTTTACATTTCTCGTGGAAGAAGTTTTGTCATTAGAAGTGTTATTGTCTGTGACGTGACAAGGCGAGTGGGTGGTTGAGAGCCAATAAAATATTCGTCACTGCTCATAAATTTTATCTTGACCCACCCTGATTGCCGCAACGCAACACGGAACCAGTAAGTCAGAAAGTTGATGCCTGTGCGACGACTTTGATGCCACGACAAGGCATAACCTTGAGAAATGGTCTTTGTTTGTGTATCTACCTAGATATTCCTATCTAGATGTTATGGGGGTAGGGAAGCACTGGCTTAATTGCCCGCTAAGAATTGTTAAATATTGCATTTTCAAAGACAAATACCATTTGATTTAGAAGATAAAAACTTTTAAGTTGTTATGTGTGATTGTATGTCCTGTAAAGTCCTAGTTCTGTGTTCTTCTTCTTTACAGTGTCTGAATTGAAGCATGTAATTAAGGGACCTTTATCGATGCTACAGTGAGGGGAATAATAATTTTTCTTTTTATAGAATTTTTTTGTGAAAAATGAGAAGGTGATAAAGAAGAATTTATTGGGCATAAAGGTGACACAATCTGGTGTTTTAATCGCATTACGCGGGCCAGATTGAATTGTTGGCTTGTAAAATACGGCCTTTAATTTAAGTATATCAAGTGAGTTTATTATACGTAATAGTGTTTGATGGGCTCGAGTTCGAGTATGGTCATCACACGGAGCCATAAAGATAAGATGTTTTTCTAAGAGCGCTTTGATTTGACTGAATATTGCGGTGTATGTAGCAGTTCGATGTTCACCTGCTCCGATTGCTTATTGATTCAGCCGATTTGTGAACCATTCTTCAATGGTACCTACCTATGAATGATACTTTATTAATTAATCTAAAAAAGAAATTTACTGTAGTGTTGAAAATTGACCGGAGAAGGGAAGTAGAAGATCTGGTAAAGTATAAGTCCAATGATGGGTGATGCAAATTTATAGTTGGAAATTGCTTTCATTCGAAGTACTTGAGGAACCCAACATTCCAGTAGTGACTTTGGATGTAAGGCTATGAAAGTGGGAAAAACAATGGTCACTCCAAGGTGGGTTGGCAGTGAGTTGGCTTGGTCGTAATATCTATCCACGGCATACTGTTGTTTACAAAATGAGAGGCGTAAAAACAGCAGAATGTCAGTGGAATTGCTTATTCGAAAATGGAAACCACCAAATTCATGGTAAGCCACTTGCTTAGCTTGCGTAACAATTTTCTTAGAAAAAAGTGCAGCAGGAACCCATCATTCAGCATTCCTTTCGAGGGGCACACAGCAGCTACTGATGAAGCCAAAGATATTGTGAAAACAGAAAAACTTGGAGATGCGGTAAAGCTTATTCGCCAACAAACTGGTGAGTTGGTTATTATTAAAATAAGTGTATAACTTTTATGAGTTTATTTTCATAAAAAATTAATAATTCCAGGAAAGAAAAGACCACAGTCCGGAACAATGTTATGCATGTACACACTTTCGATACTCCACCGATCGGCGAGACCACTACACTCGTCATGAAAAACATTCACAAGTACGGAAAATCATTTCAAAACTATGCTTGTCCGTAAAAGTTGATAAAATTTAGGTTAAATGAGAGGAGTTTAGAATTTGTATGGGAAAATGAAAGAAACGCAACAAAATGTTCAACTACAGTGTTCGCACAACAACAACAACAGCAAAAAAAAAAAAACCAAATATATTTTAGTAATATACATATAGGGGAATATTATCATCAAAATACTGTGCCCTACCTATCATGAATAAAATTTCCTTGGAAACATATAACTATTAAAAGTTGTAAATGTGTATATTGTTTCTTTTTATGGCAACTCGTCTTTCATTAGTTTGGCCACTGTAGGGCATGACGCATGAGTAACCTTTTTTATTCACTGTTTTTCGGCTGACGAAATACATAGGTTGCCCTTCACTTAAGTACCTTGTGATACACTACATTTTTTGTTTTATTATAAGGCGCAAAAACAAACACCGCAGATGGTCCTCCGACCCGTGAACATGCCACCTATAATTGACCATGGGAAAAACATGGATGTTCTAGATTCAAACCGCAAACTTTTAAGGATTGGCCTTGTGATTTGTTGATGGTCATGACAAATGCAAGACGGATCAGAAATTGAAGTCTTTTAAATTCAAACGTAAATTACATTTTTCATCAATTTTCTAACCACCAAACGCGTACTGTTCAATTAAATAATTCGAATGCAATTTTTATATTAAAACAGACAAATGTTTATTTTACACAAAAGATCGATTAAGTAACTAATTTCAATTTTTATATTAAAGAGACAAAAAATGTTTATTTGAACGATGATGTTCTGGACTCTAATAAAATGTTTAAGATATAATTAGCCTGACTTTCTTGGCCTCCGATTCCGCTGATTGGAATTTCCCTTCTTTGTTTTTCGTATCCTAATTCGTGTGCTAAGGAAGTAGTGATAAAGTTTACCTGCGATCCTGAGTCTAACAAAGCTCTGCAAGGGATGCGCATACCGTTGGGACATGCAATATTCACAATTGCGGTGGCGAGATATACCTCACGACCCCTAAACACTACTCCTAATGAGGCATTATTATTTTTTCCTAATGGAAGTTCACCCACCCGACCAACAAAACTTTCACACTTACCAGATGCTGGTCCTTTTTCCTTATCCCTTTTCGCCGGATAATGTAGTAGGGTGTTGTGTTTCCCGTTGCACATTTTACACCTTCGCTGCTGCTGACACGTTGACAAATGATGGCTTTGCAAACAGTTGGTGCATATTTGAAGTTTTCGCACCTTCTGATTGCGATCTTCAACTGAAAGGGAAATGAAATTTTTACAATTAAAAATCTTATGACTATTGGATTTACAAAATTGACAAGAAACTTCCCTAGAACTCTCAAAAGCGGTGGCTACCACTTTCTTCTTTTCGTCTGGTTTTACCGCCTCCAGAGCTTGGAATCTGCATTGCACAAATTCAAGTAGTTGTGTTAGAGTTGGCTGGCTTCTTGGTGATTGTAGCGATTCTTCGAATAAAATTCGGGTGTCCTTGTCCATTCTGTCCAGCAATAAATGAACGACTACTGGATCCCATCCACTGGTGTCAAATCCGAGGTTGGTGATGGCTTGTATCACTTCCTTTGTAGTGTCATGAAACCTCTTTAGACTTTTGACGTTGTCTACAATGATGTTATGATGGAACAATCGATTCAATTGAGCACTTAATAACAGTCTCTTATTGTTGAACCTGTCAATTAGTGTGTTCCATGCCACCTCATAATTACTATCCGTGGCGTGGAAATGTTGAATCAAATTATGTGCATCGCCAGTGACGTTAGTTTTAAGGAAGTATAGCTATTGTGCCGGTGCGATGGGTTGGTTGTGCACCATTTGCTGGAACAAGTCGAAGAACTGCGGCCAGTTAAGATAACTTCCGTCGAATTTTGGAATCTCTATTTTTGGTAGCTTGATTGCAGTTGGCTTTACTGGAGTCGGTTGACTTGCTGTTTCGTTCGACAGAGTGTTGTTGGGTAGGCAGCTAATCCTCAAGTCCAATTCGTCTTGAAGCTCAAAATAGCGCTCGATGTCGGCTACGGCGGCATCGTCCCCCAATCGTTTGTATGCAGTGGTCATCTCCTCCCAATTGGTCATGAGAGTTTTAGTTCTCTGATGAAACTCCTGCGGTGACGTCTCTCTTAAGCTGACGGGGCATTTATTTAATGCTGCCTGGATGATTTTACCAAGCAGGCGGAATTTATTTTCCGTTGTTACCTTTTTAACTTCTGAGCTGAGCTTTGTTGTCAGCCCTGCTGGAAGATTAAATTTTGGTGATGCGGTAGCGAGTTCCTTTGTAGGCCCTGCTGGGGGCTTGACTGCTGTTGGTCCTACATCCTCTTTTTGTTGTCTTGGCTGAGGATTGACTGCTGTTGGTCCTGTGTCCTCTTTTTGTGCCTTGGGCTGAGCATTGACTGCTGTGGTCTTTTCTTCAGCCTCATCAGATTTTTTAGAATCCGCATCACTACACCTCTTGCTGATGTCTTCTTTCATTGCCTCATACACCTTCTTCACCTCGTCATAGTAGCCTTTGGTGAAATATTCGTGGTCTATATCTAGTGGATAATTATCCCTTATCTCACTGTCCACGTTATCGAAGAATTCCCAGAGCTCAGTCAGTTTGACCCAGCGTGCATTCAAATACTACACAGTCTTTCTTTCCGGGCCATCCTTTCTGTAGTTACGGGCGAGATTACAAATCTCCGTGCCTACCAAATCTTGTTAATTCGTGAGTTCCTCGATAGAAGGCATTGTTTAATCACTAACTACACTTTGCTGGCACAAGTTATCTTTAGTTATATTTCTTTCTTTTGTTTTATTACTTCACTTGTCACTAGCTTTGTAGCTCTTTGTTTGTCGACTCACTTCACTTTTTATTTAAAAGTTATTACTATTCTCCTTTTTTTTTTACTTTTAATTTTTTGTTCAATACAGGCCACTAAACTTTTTTAGCTGGGGTCCTGTCACGGTCGCCAAATGTTCAATTAAATAACTCACAACAAATATTCAATTAAATAACAATGTTTATTTTACGCAAAAATGATCTTACTAATAGTGAAGTACAATACTGAGTGACTGGTTGACCAGCCAAAGAGATCGCAAAAGGCAAAGCACAAAAGGTGGCTAGTCAACATAAATGAAATCGAATGTCAGCGCGTGAGGCAAAACATTGAACTTTTATAGAAGATCACATTTCGTCTGGCCTCACGCTGCTGGGGAAGTTGGTTGGTAATAGGAATGGTAGGTTATATGAAAGGTGTGGGAATCGGAATAAATAATGAATTTGGGAAATGATAAAGCCATCATCTCCCATCGTGTCAGCATTAAAATATAAGGTGCGTGTGAAAGCATTGTTGGTCGGTTTGCTTAACACGTACCGTTGCACAGTTTTGGTTGGTTTATGTTTCGAAGCATGATTACTACGGAGCCAATCTTTTGGGGCAAATTGTGCCTAAGCCGAGCACATCCAAGGAGTTTAAAAATTCAATTGGATAGTAAGTGGCTTCATCTTTATTTGTGACGCAGTCAATTGATTTGAATGAATGCATTGTTCCAATGATCTTATTTTGAACTATGCAGTTCAGGTCATCTACATCTTTATTCTTAGCCGCTAAAATTGCTCTCTCACTCAACCATTCATTATTTTTGTAGTTTGAAATAATGTTTGGAAATACATTGTTGATAAGTTCGTCTTTTGATGAGACAAAACTACAGAAATTATTTGGAAATTATATCAATCCGCGATTCATCGACAGGTACTTGACCATTGCCGATAGTCAGCAAATGCTCAGAGAAATCTTCAGTAAATGTATCATCAAACAATGCAACTCTCATGTTTAATGTCAGCTACAGTTTCTTCACATAGCACCATACATTCGACGATTTGAGGCAAGCGTTTATTTCGTCGGCAGCCGTAGATCTTGGAATTATTGACAGTGTTTGGCGGAAATCGCCAGACAGTAAAATCATTGCTTCTCCAAAACATCTCGAGTCATTGCGTAAATCTTTCAATGTTCGGTTAAGTGCATCTAATGCACATTTATGCGCCATTGTGCATTCGTCCCAGATGATGATTTTTGATGCCGATACAACTTTGGCCATTGCTGAGTGTTTTGCAATATTACACGTTGGTTCTTCAATAGTTTGAAGATTTAACGGTAGTTTTAATGCTGAATGAGCCGTACGGCATCCTTCTTACAATGTGGCTGCTATTCCAAAAGAAGCAACTACAACCGCTATGCTGGATCTCGCACGAACAGTGGCTAAAACTGAATAATGTGCGTATCTGAATTGGAGATGCAGAGATAATGGCTTCAGCGATTTTCGTATCCCAATGGGTATCATTTTCTAATTAGTTCAGTTCTTCACATGCAGCACGATATGTTGGGAATATTACACCATTAACAGTCCGTAGTGTTTCAAATGGCGTTGGCCCACGCACATTTACCAGCAACAACCGCAAGTAGAAACATTCATCATTATTTGGATGAACTGTATACAAACGACCTAGAGTATCAGTGTAAAGCACATCCGGATACCCAGGAACCGCATCGCCTTGCTTCCGTCTTTGAAAATTTTTCGATGAAGCATTCCAAGTATAATAACGTGGTATCTCCGAGTAAAGCAAAGCTCGTGCAAACGGAAATATACTCGTTGACCATTCTCCAGATGCACCGCCAAATGCACTTCACTTTATTAAATAGGCTATGGCTTTATTTAATAGATTATATTATATTTATTTAATATTGTTTTAATACAGAAATCAAATTTATTTCTCACGATAAGTCAATTTTTGTTTTGTTTTTTTTTTCTTAAAAGAAATGTTCTTTTCTTAAAAGAACAGTGTTTTGTCAATAACGAAAACTAACGCATTGCATTGATGTCGTTCATATAGGGATACAAAGTATCCTATGTCCGTCTCCTGGTCCTAAGCTCCCTCCCTATCAATTTTCAGACAAATCGGTTCAGCAGTTCTTGAGTTATGAATAGTGTAACTAACATGACTTTCTTTTATATACATATATATATATAATTATACATATTATACGTATATAAGATGAAAGAGTAAATTTTTCAACATATGTAATTGTTTCTAAAAATGTCTATAAATATTATTGATAAATATTCCTTTCTACTTTCAGGTAAGTTGATGAAACAACAGTAGTTACTAACAGCCTTACAGATTTCGTAAATTTCAGGTTTGTTAAAAATATGTTTAATTAATTATCAAAACAATTTTAAAATTAAACTCAGTTTGGGCAAACATTTTCTTATTTTCGCGATAAAAACTATTGTTAAAGAAATTTTTTCTAAAATTCGGAGGGAATAGTACGATATGTGTGGCGCCGCAAATTTAATTTTTGAAGTTTTATCAAATTAAAAAAAATTAATTTGTCTGAGTATTTTCCAAACGTAGTATGTATTTGATTTTTTAAAATTTTATTCTAAAACATTTTCATTTTTTTATTTCTTAAAAAAGTGAAAATGGAAAAACTTTTATGTGTATTAGAAATTGCAAAAAGCGGTGTTTTTACATTTTCGGCAGAAACCTTTTGTTTAATTTTTTTCAATGTCTTGTGAGACTTTGTTCAGTTTTTATAATTAATGTGGCAATCCTGTTACACCAAATATATTAAGAAGGGCGAATACTTAAACCTAGAACTAAGCCTTGAAATTTTTAGCACACAGTCACAACTTCTTGGGTGTTGGAAAACATTTGGGATCAAGTCTTCAGGAAAATCCAAATCCGCTCTTTCTTAGTTGGCCTTCTTGTTTCGTGATCGCTGGCGAAGTCTACATCACTATAGCAATAAAAAGATTCAAATTTGTTAAAAATGATACCCAGTTTCTTAGTTGTTTTTAGATATCTAATAATTCTCTTAACAGCTTTTATATGATAATTTTCTGGATTGTCTAAATACCTGCTACCTGCTTCGGTCATTGTTATCTGGAAGTTTTTTTTTAAGTTCCTCTAAAATTTCTACTGCATCTCATTCATCTTTGTGGTAGAAGGAAGCAGAACTCTTTTACTATCTCAATTAGAGGAGAAAACACAACGATCTGCCTTACGTTCAATGAATTCCAAATTTGTTAGAAGTTTGGTTAGCTAACGGTTCCAACATCATGACTGTATTCAGCCATTAATGCTTTTTCAAAGATTTCCCACTCTACCGGTAAATACTTCTTCTGTTAAATCACCGATTGAAAATGCGGTCTTAACATTAAACTACTAAGTTCTCTTTACCTGCTATGGATAAAATGGAACGAATAGACGTAAACTTGGCTTCGGGAATAAACGTCACTCCTTACAGTCCCAGCTTTTGATTGAAGTCTTTGGCTACAAAGCGAGCCTTGTGTCGTTGAATTGTGTTATCTGGAGAAAGTTAAACTTGATAAACGCATTTAAAAAATACCTAACTAAAAAGAGAAATATTACTGGAATGCAAGGGAATCAATACAGGAAAATAATGTGAAGCTCATTTAACTAGTTTCAAAAGTAAAACCAAAAATCTTGTTATTAAATTTCATCTCTGCTTTATTGGCCCTTATACCCCTAATCAAATTCAATACAGAAAAATAGTTCCGCTTCGAAAGCACTTTTTGAACAAGCAACTAACCTAGATCGTGGATTGGGGCGTGAAATTTGTAGCGCACCAGGGCGGGGCGTATTTCTCACAACCATTGTGAGGAAATCGAGGGGACCAACAATTTTCTGCCGATCCCAATGGGCTAATCGAGAATACGCTTTTCATGACAATGAATTTACAATCGGAGGACTTGCCAATTCCTCGTAAAAGGCGATACTCGTGGAAAATCATTTTTTGGTTTCTCTGGAATACGGAACATGAACCTCTGGGTTAACAGGCAGGCAGACACTCTAACCACTACTCCAAAAGGGCAAAGGTTTTCGCAAAGAACATAAAGCTAGGTTATGTTTTATGTATCACTAGAATCTTAAATCATAAAAGTGAGCCCAACACATTTATAGCTAATGAGTAAATGAATAAAAATAAAACTTCAAACAAAAAATCACAAAATTAAACAATTCTCAGAACTTCTCAAAGAAAAAAAAAGAACTTGAAAGACAAATCTTTTTGAAATTCCAATCAAATAATTCAACTAGACACATTTGCCTATCGAGCCATCAATCAATCAACAAACAACCCGCATTTTAATTGAATCTTTACAACTTTGACCCTTTCATTTACACTCAACATTCGGCAACAGAGTGCCTTATATTAATTTTACAAGCAGCAAGCCTTTATAATTCTTCACTGTTTGGGGGGCTATGGCATCCTTAACCAATTTTCCCCAATCCCAATATCCAACCCTCTGTACTCACACTTAATCAAATCCATGGCCTGACCCCATAGATTCGCATTGTTAAGCTCAATTTACAATGTCACTTACCCTCTCTCTCTCTCTCTCTCTCTCTCTCTCTCTTTCTTTGTGCCTTTTATAACCAGATATTAACTTTCTTTTGAAGTAATAATTCTTCCTTCAGTTATCCTAAGGGACTATTATATTTGTATACAAAAATAGATGACGGCAGAAATAGAACACTGTTTTAACTTTAACATCCCCATGACTTCAATTTTTGGTACAAAACTTTAACAATCTGTATACGCTGGTAACTAGGGACAAGATTAATATATAGTATATCTCTATCAAAGGGTCTTTTTATGTACATAGAGGCCTTTTCTATTTATTAGATAGCTATATAAATCTGAAGTGACAACAAAACATTCGGCCTTCACTGTGATAGCTTAGGTACTTCAAGGAACTGAAATATTTATTATGGTGCTGAGAGTAAGGTGGTGAAGTAATTGTCATCACACACGTTTACCTACATGTTTGTATTGAAATGGGCAGAGGACAGAGCTTTATTCTATTTCTGATAAAGTTACTTCAAATGGCAGTCTCTATCTGTAGGTACTCATGGCCTATTGGCTTGGCAGTGTGCATTAAGGACGACAAGTACGTAAATCAGTCAGGAGCGTAACAGCTTTAATTTTTGTTTTTAATGGTAAGATGGTTTTTAGGTTTGTTTTCTCATAGCAAAACTGTTAGGGGTTTTTTAGCACTAGTGCCTGTGAGTGACATGTTTTATAATAATAAATAGCGACTTTTTCCTTTCGAAACATTATGGTTCTAAATCTCGGCCCAGTCTCCGTAATTTTTAAGACGTTTGCCGCTTGGTCGTCTATCGTTGAGAGTATCGTCACAGGATCGTTTCAGGTATTTTCGCTTTTAGCGATTGTAGGATAGCTGTTTTATTATCGTCTTACAAAATTTTATAGCTTTTTGAGGTTTTCGAACACGTTTTTCTGTATCTAAGATCTAGACGTTAGCCTATTAAGACATTACGGAATGACCGTCCTAGACCTGGGTGTTTTCCAACATATTAACAAGAAAAGCAACAGAGAATTGATTTGTTCAGTAGGGGTTGAAATATAGTACATTGTTTTTCTTCTGATCGAAGTGGAAATGAGAGATCACATCAATAGAAATTCTTAAGAGGGCAAGTTGATCTACGGAATGATAATTATCCGCTTCTGATTCTCTTGTAGGAGGTCGAAAGTAGAGACGCTTTTCCAATTGTCACCCATTAGGTAGGTTAGGTTGAATGAGGGGTGCAGCCACAAGTGGCAGCACCTCACTCGGATCTCAAGAATCCATTGTGCTCCCCGGGAAAACAGAGGATGAGAAGGTGGGAGGATTGGAGAGGTAGAGGGTTGGCCTGGTGATTTGTTTATTGGGATAGGGAATCCCCACTGAACCATTTGGAGCCCTGAGTAAATTGCAGGACGTTGCTCCGAGGGTTTTTTCCTAGTGTGTGCCAAGCTAGGACACTTACATAGGAAGTGGAATGATCCTTCCTCTGCCTCCTCATCTTGGCATCCTCTACATAAGCCGGATGTGCTAATGCCCATTCTCATCACCCAACGAGTTTTGGCCCGTGTGAATGCCAATCAACAGAGAGAGCCGAGGTCTGCTAAGCTGGAGTAGAAAGTCTGTTTTTCTCTTTTAAATATCTGGCCAATTTCGGGTGTAGTATGTTTGATTGTCTAAATCTGTATAGTTCGTGATGGTTCTATGGCCTGATATGCCTCTTTTACAATTATTGCATTGTTTGAGTCGCAGTGCGCTTTTGGCCGCCATCTCCTTAGTAAAAAGATCTAGAGGGGGCTAGCGACAGGAAGGTTTTCAGAGCTGCAGTTGGCGTTGTTCTCATGGCACTAGTTGAGTCAATGCATGCAAGCCTTTGGATTTTGGTCATGGTCTTATGGTTTGAAGCCTTCTCTAAAGATGGCCACCAGACCAGACAGGCATATGTGAGGATTGGTGTTATTATGGATGTATACATCCAGTGAATAGTTTTGGGACCAGGTCCCCATTTTTTTTCCCAAAAATTCTACTACAAGTGTAGAAAGCGATTTGAGCTTTCCTTTCTCTTTCTTTTAAATATTCATTCCAGTTAAGTTTACGATCAAGGACAATTCCCAGATATTTTCCGTACCAGATAAGTAAATTGGTATATATCTGGAATGTTACGTTTTCTCGTAAACAGAACAAGTTCGGTTTTTGGTTTAGGGTTGGAATTTAGCCCACAGTTGTTTGCCCAGCTGAAGAGCCCGTTTAGAGCTGTCTGAAGGAGTTCATAAGAAGTGTGAATTTTGTAAATTTTCTTGAAGTCATGATGACGATATCATCAGCCATACCCACAAGCATACAGAAAACCCTAATTTAAACCCTAATCATGTACTAGAATGAGAACTTACGTATGAATCTAATACTCTACAAAGTTTGGGACTTAAAATTTTCTACCGGTTCCGAACGGCTAATCGAGAAAGCACTTTTCATGACAGTGAATTTAAAATCGGAAGGCCTGCCATCTCCTTGCAAATGGTAATACTAGTGGAAAAACATTTTTGTTTTTTAATTTGATTTTTCTGTTGGAGTTCGAACCATGAAATTCCCGCGTAACAGGCTGACATGCTAACCGTTACCCCACGGGTACGATATGAATTGTGTCAGTTCTTATGTACAAAACAACAATAAATTTACTAAATAGAATCACTACGATTGAAATTACAATTAAAGCAATGCTTCTTTGTGTTCTGGTTTGATTTATTGAGTTCATGCTATTATTATCCCCCCACCAACGGTAAGGTCTTCAACTGGTTTTGCCAATGACTATTTGCTATCGAATGCTCATATATACTCGCCGCGTAAGTTTTACACTTTTTTTTATCAACCCTGTCTAATTATCGTAACTCATAAACCCATTCCAACTGATAAAATAAATTTAACTTATAACCTTAAACGACTGATTTCTTTCGTTGACGCATCACCTGTTATTATATTTATGGTAATTTTCGACTGCATGAGAACTTTATTCCTCACTAAAAGCATCACCTCCAAAGGGAATTTGTTATTCGATTCGAACCGTAAAGAAGTGATTTGATATAAATTAGAAAGTTTTCGAGCATTTAAAGACAACATTAGCGTAAAACGGGGCAGACATACCAATATTTGCGTAAATTTGATAGTCTTTCTAACCATCTAATTACCGTCCAATTGCAACAAGGTCTCTACTTTATAAGGTCGTCAAAACGTTGATAAACCGTCCATTCATAAAATATCTTGTAGAAGTAAATCTTCTCAATAGACGATAAGTTCGAAAAGGTGCACTGGTAATTTGATGACATATCTAACCGAAAAAGTAAACCAATCTTATATCGTTTTGAAGTAAGATTATTGTGGTAGATATTTCTGAGTTATTCGATACAGCCTCATGTCAAAGGTACTTTTATCGAAAAAATTTGCTTTTGGTATCGATGAGTCTTTTCTTCATGGGAATAGAAAGAACTTTCCAATCATTCAATAAAAGTAATGTTGCAAGTTTGATACTCACTTTATAAATGTTGGTGTGCCCCAGGGTTCGGTTTCGTTTTCAACTTTCTTCCTTATTGTCATATCGATATCTTTGTCTGGACTTTTAATCCCATTAACGATTTCGCTGACGACTCAACCCTCAGCTTCTCATATCCTTTCAAAATTCACGTTGCTGCTATTCGGATGTGTAACTGGAACGGTTGCCTATGATAATCTCATTGAATTCTGACTTTTAGAGCATTGTTACATAGGGTAGTATATCGTCGACCGAGAATTGTTTTGTTGTAAACGCCAAAATGCACTTTTTTAAAGTGGGTATGCAGTAATATGTTTTTAAAGGTCCTTGTTCGATCTCTGCAATCAGAATTGACCTATCATTTACCGTTGCTGAGATAAATAGCATGGACTTTGTCGTATATCCTCAAAATACGCATACCCTTAGTTTTGTTTTGTCGTAAGCGCCAGTTTTTGGCATATACGACAAAAATTCCATGCATTTTACCGCGATTTTTTCTTTAATATTGGTTTGTCGTACGTCTATGGGCTTAAGACATACGATCGAAAATTTAAAACAAAACATTAAAATTGCTTTGTCGTACGTGTATGAGACTCACATAGAATGTAAGACTGATCTAATAGACATACAACACAAATAAAACAAAAAAAAATCCGGTTTGGTTTGTCGTACGTGCATATATTTTTTGGTAAATATTTAGAAGTGGGGCTCCAGCCCAAATCGGTCCAAAAAAATTTTCTAACAATTCTGGATTATTTTATAGTATAAAAATAGATGTTTTGAAGTGGGGGAAGACATTTTGCTTACAGAAAACAATTGCTATTTCCATATTTAGCATGAGCAGCCTAATTCTGCGGAAACAGGGTTCAAATACTGAGCCCCGCGAAGCGGGCCATGCGGAAAGCTGTTGCATACGGAAATTATTTGCTTTATTATTTCCGTATGCAACAGCTTTCCGCATGGCCCGCTTCGCGGGGCTCATTATTTGAACCCTGTTTCCGCAGAATTAGGCTGCTCATGCTAAATATGAAAATAGCAAATAATTTCCGTATGCAACAGCTTTCCGCATGGCCCGCTTCGCGGGGCTCATTATTTAAACCCTTTTTCCGCAGAATTAGGCTGCTCATGCTAAATATGGAAATAGCAATTGTTTTCTGTAAGCAAAATGTCTTCCCCCACTTCAAAACATCTATTTTTATACTATAAAATAATCCAGAATTGTTAGAAAATTTTTTTTGACCGATTTGGGCTGGAGCCCCACTTCTAAATATTTACCTATTTTTTTACTGGAGGTGCAGAAAGTATAAATACCAGACCGATCAAAAAAAAATTCAGTTGGCTGCAAAATATCGTTGAGTAAGGTTGTGCTTCATCGTGAGCAATGGATTCACCGCTGAGGAATGTTTCGCAGGAAATACTTTCGTAAGTACATAATCTACCGATACTGTAAATTTCTTTATAAGTGAAAAGTATAAATACAAACTGTGCATTTAAATTTATTCTTAGACTAATTGATCAAATAGTTCCAAGCGAAGCTGAATTTGCCAAAATTAATGTAGAATCCGACTTAGTTTTATCTGAAAACGATTAAATCTTATAGATTTAACTACACTTTCATATTTATAGTCATAGGATGACTTTTTTGTTATCGTTTATAAAAAATGTTAATTTTATTTCATTTATTTACTTCTTGTTAACTTTATGGTCATAGAATGACTTTTTTGTCTTTTAATAAATAATTAATTTTTTGTAAACCTAGACTCCCAACGAAAAGACTGTTTTGTATGTAAAAAGTATTTTAACTGTAACTTATCAAATAAAAACATTGTTAAAATTGAAAATTGACTTTTTTTAGTTGGTTCTCATACGAATTTGTATTGGATTATACTACATGTTGAGAATTGGAATGTCGTTCGTGCGTTCACTTTGTCGTACGTGTATGGGATGGAAACAAAAGCTTTTTTTGGTGGCGTATACGACAAACTCATTTTGGGTAAAAACCTTTATAAATTCAAAACTACTGTAGGTAGAACGGTCTAGAACACATTATTCAAAAGATGATATTTAACATAATATTTATATTAATAACGAACAAAAACTTTATCGGGCCATTTTTTTTTTATATGACCGCAAACCTTAAAATGCGATTTCCCAAAATCGGAAAATTGGCGTATACAACAAACCAATTCTCGGGCGACGATATATAAACCGAACAGAACTCAATGTTGCAAAAACGCAGTGATGTCTTTTCCAGCTTAAGCTAAACATTCCCCCTTTGTTCATAAATGGTATCTATACCGGTATTAATGAAACCGAAAAGTTATCAGTAGGTTAGGTGCTTAGTATGTGTGTATACAACGATCTTCGTTGAATAACCACTGTTGTATACTCATTCGATAATCCGAATCCACTTGTGCAAGGTGAACATGCTGTGCATGGTCAGTTATCACTCCTTTCTTTTGACTAATCATGTTACAACATACCGTTGTGGATTGCTACGCACGCAGTGATTAACAAACCAAAGATTTGTTAAACAAATTTGTTTGTGACCGCACTGAACGTATTGCAGTGGCTAAGGAACCATATTGCACTTGGGTGGATTGAACTGAAGGTATATTCTATGGAAGTTAGAATTTGATACCGTTAGGCCACTAAAGTACATGTAAGTCTTAAGCAAATGTTGAATGAAATTGGAGTTGTTGAATAAGCATACCCATTTTTGACAATAAATTAAGTATAGTTTATAATGATGATTTAACTTCTTTCATTGACGAGCTAAGAAAGTACGTGCTGAAGAAACCTAAGGATCCTTCCTCAGAGTACTCGGAGATAGGTCTGCTGGAGAGCTAAAAAATTATCTCAAAAGAAGGGAAACTAAGTAACATAACACCACATATTTGAAGTCGCCAAAAATTATGCAACATCCTTAGGTTTCTTTAGATCCCTACTGATCTGGCTTCAATTTAAACAGCCTTCTGATACTAGGGCGTAGCTCCCATATCGGGTAGAAAATAAATAAATAAATAGGGTAGCGTTACAGAGCGAGCAGCTCCAGGGCCTAGTGCATTTCTCAAAACCATGCCTTGTGAGAGAATGGAGGGACCTACGATTTTCAGCTGGTTCCAAACGGCTGGCGCTCCGAACCAAGAAGGCGCTTTTCATGGCAATGAATCTACTAAGGGTAGACTTGCCAATTCCTCGCGAGAGGCGACACCCGTGGAAAAAACATTTTTGCCTCTGTTGGGACTCGAACCACGAACCTCTGGCAGACATGGGTTTATTGGCCAGGTTCTCCACAAATATTCTTACGCCGACTTGATAGGGTTCTAAACTAAGCGTTAAGAATGATAGCTGATAATTAAAATGTGGCATAGATTAATTTTTTGAACATCGTGGAAACGTTGCTGGTTTCACTCTCTTTTATGTTTTTTTTTTTTGCAAATGGTTTTCTAGTAGAATAGCCAATTTCATTGCTCTTCTGAAACAATTTTGAAATCTAAAAATCGTCATCAGTTTCACTTTGAGCCCAACTTTGGCAAACGGTCAAGTATAGAGGTTCATAATTTCACGACACTATACGTATGGGAACTGCTTTACCAGGCTTTGTTTTCGCCTTCTATTGCGATTCACAAAAACTTAAAAGCAATTTGAATCTATGTTTACTTTTAAATCCTCTCCTGTTTTCCTTACTGCTCGCATTATGTTCTATAACATTGTTAAGATGCGTGCGTTTATTATAAAAAAAAAATAACTTCGATCAAAAAAGGCATTGACTCCTCTCACCGCTTGAAATCTCTAATCATCTGCCAGTTTTCTTGTTTTTCTAACTATTTCTTACTTGTGATTGTGAGTGACAAGTTCTTTGAAAACATCTACAACTAACTTCAGGTTGTCCATCGCCCTCTTTACCGTCTCGTTCAATCAAATCGTCTATAGTTTGAAGGGCACGATATGGTAACGAAGAAAACAGAGAACGTCGAAGGCAGAACTTTCGCCCACACCAACAGACCGCGTTCTATTTGGCCGTTCCTTAAGCCTTGGTGACGATATATATATGATATTTGAGACCTCCTTACAGACGTTTGCCACGAAAGTCCTTAACTCTTAGACTTACAACTAAGAATGGATATAGGTAAGTGGGTGTACCACACTCTTTTCTTTTTTTACTCCTTGATTAAATTTTCCGAGTTAGTCTGTGTAAGCAATAAGCTTTAGATTAGGTCTGCTTCAGACTAAGACTAAAGGTGCGGTTAACCCTATCGGTTGTCGATTAATTATTTATAAGTAATTGGGTCATTTTCTTATACAGTCATTGTCGACAAGTTCATTTATGGTTTCAATGACTAACAAGAGGTAAGTATAACAAACGTTTCCAGCTTATACAGTCTTTGTTATGTTCCTAAATAGGAATATTGTTTCTGTATGAAACCTTCCCAGCCTTTGCTTTTTTTAAACCCTACGCTAGCCAAAAAATTCTTAGCGAACACATCTTTTCTCGTTTCTGGTAATTTTACAAAGCCCAAGAAGATTACTCAGTGCTCACCGCCTTTAATGAAATAAGATGTTGGCCTGAAAGATTACGATATACGAACTTGGTAGCACACTTGCCCTTTTTAAGAGGTTTTTCGTTTTACTTCTGCAAACCTGTTGCACTGACATCTTTGGATTGCCACTTTGTGTGAATTCTTTTCTTATTGAAATCCAAAGGGGGAGTAATTTTAGCAATTTTTTGGGTGGTAGCGTCCTTGAAAAGTAAAAGGTAGTAAATGTTTATCTCAAAATGGTTAAATGATTTGAGAGAGCAAGTTCAGCATACGAGAAATAGTTTTTTCCTCAGTTAATTACGGCAGAATCTGATAAGAAGTACCTATTTCATTTTTTTTAATCAAGTTTTATAAAGAATAAATAAGCCACTTTTGTGAATGTATGGTGGTTATAGGTACTAGGCTCGATGAGCCACAGCCTAGCGCATTTCTCTCAACCACACCTTGTAAGGCAGGGTTTCCCAAACTATTTTGAGCAACAGACCCCTTTTCCAAAATGAACTGATACCGTAGACCCCAAAGCCAAATTACTTTAAAAATCCTGTCTCAAGTTTTTTACTTACTTTTATAGGTACCTAGTACCCAAGCAAGTTTTGCAGTAGTGCAGAAACAAAATTTTTTGAGATAACAATAAAACATGACATTACGATGATAGCAGGTATGAAATTCAATAAACATGAAGTGTAATTCATAATTTATTAATGCAGGTTTTTAAAAATCGTGCTCTTAATTGAGAACAAATAATAAATTTATGATTTGAAAAATTAATGCGATAGATGAATTTGGTGACTTTCTACCAATCTAGCTAGATCTGGTTTAACATTGGTATGTTGCAGCCTTAAGTTTCCTCGTTCGTTGACTTTCAAACGGTTTCTTTTTTTCGTCGAAATGTTTGCAACCACACTGAAACCTTTTTCAACTAAATACGATGATGGAAAAGCGATGAGATATTTTTCAGCAATGTTCGACAATGCAGCATATTGATTTTCAATGTTGCGCTGCAACCAGAACTTCTGATAGCCTTCGCTGAACTTTAGCTTAAGCTCTTTGTCAGTTTGAATGGTGATCAACTCTTCTTGCATTATCACATTGACTTCTCCCATGACTGTTATACTGTACGGATTTATTATCCACTCAGGAATTTGTAAGTTCAGAAGATCCTCAAACCTTTTGGTAAAATCTTTGTGAAGCGCGTCAAAGTGAGCGACATATGATAAAATAACATCGTCTTGAAGGATTTCTGTTGCTTTCGACAAATGCGGAAACTGTAAGTATTCTTTTCGACTTAAATTTTGTTTATAAAGAATAAGTTTTCCTACAAACGCCGCTATATTTGATTTTGTTTCGATCAAGTTGTGATCGGTCATGTAATAAATATCCGTCATAGAATTTTTCAGATTTTCGGCCAAGTTCGGATCATTTTCATTTAGAAACTCCAGCACAGACCCAAAAATAGCTGAAAATCTAGCTAAGCAAGCACCTCTTGAAAGATAGCGAACTTCAGTGTGCAAAAGTAACTTAGTAAAGACTTCGTCTTTATCCTCACAAAGCTGAGCTAATAATCGAGAGTTCAATGAAT
Organism: Melanostoma scalare; assembly: GCA_949752695.1. Taxonomy (NCBI): domain Eukaryota; kingdom Metazoa; phylum Arthropoda; class Insecta; order Diptera; family Syrphidae; genus Melanostoma; species Melanostoma scalare. Next base: position 174,374,791 of record OX456985.1, on the reverse strand, counting down.
TGCTTCGAATCTTGTTGATAGCATTGTTGATAGACTGGTGCAATCTAGGACTCAGATTTTTTGCTTCTAAATGTTGTCTGTGAATCACGCAGTGAATCACCAGTACATCAAGCAATTGCCGCTTTAAGTGAGCTATAAAACCACAATGACGACCAACCATAGGTGGTGCTCCATTAGTCGCAACAGAAATAATATTTCTCCATGGAGTAAGGAGTAGCTTTGTCGGTAAAAAAACGTTCGATATATGGTAAAAAATAGCTCTCGGCACATATTTTCATCTATGATATATCGAACGTATCCTAACAACATCCTTCATTGACGGGTAATGTAGACTCGTCTAACTAGAGAGAGAATCTCTTGATCTCCAATAAATTGCATAATACTACTACTTTTAATATAATATACAATACTATGTAAATTTTTTTATACACATGTTTAAAATGTTCCATTAAACTTTTCATTTTAAAAATGGCAAAAGTAACGTAACACTATCTTTAAAGTTTCAAATAAGAAAATGTGTTAAGGGGGTCGATTAAAAAACTTGTCGACCCCCAAATTCAGATTTCGTTTTTGTGGACCCCTGAGGAACCGACCACTTTGGGAATCACTGTTGTAAGGAATGGAAAGAACATAAAATTTCCAAACGTCTAATTGAAAAAGCTCTTTCCATGACAGTGAAACTACTATTGGGGGACTTGCCAATTCCTCGCGAAAAGCAATATCTTTTGAAGAATTATTGAATGCTTCTGAAATTCGAACCTAAAACTCGGAGATAGGTCTAAAACTCCAACGGAACAGACAGACATGCTTGTTTATGTCGCGGTAACCACATTTTTAGCTTATATCCAATGTAATTATCTAAATTTTAGTTAATCCCTTCACAGATCTTTCTAAGTCTTGTTGATGTTTGAGATATTCCAGATAGCCGTTGGTTTCCGCTTTTGTCACAATGTAAAGCAATGTCGCATATTAATAGGGTGACGCAACAAAGCTAAGAAGTTCTCGGGGCCTAACATCGAATTTCGAAGACTAATACAGTTTTCATGGTTGTCTCATTACTCTCGGAAGATTTGCCAATTCCTCGCGAAAAACATATTAGATGTTTCTCGGATTCAAACTTCGAACTCTCACGCTAACATGCTACGCCATGAAGAAGAGATTCCGCTACGCAATTCAAGCCCTGTTGAAACCTTTCGAAGCTTAATCTATAATTTTAGACAGTAAAATCAAACGATCTCACAAAGGGACATAAACTTCCATTCGCTTGGGCCTCATGCAATATAAAAATACGCCCATGATTTACCTGGAGCTATACATCACATGCCTACATAGTGAAAAATCGAAAACAAAGCAAAACAAATCATTCAACATCGACTCGTCCTCATCCATCCATTTAACTTCAATTAGTATCTTTCTCTAACTCTCAGAGTTGGCACTTATGCACCATATCAACATTTTTCATCCTGACTATACCTACGGTATAACCGGATGTATACATACCTCCATATATCCTTGTTCTATAGCACGTTAGGTAAATTGGAATTGGAATTCACTCTGTCCCAGTTTTGTGAATGGCAACAGCATACCAGTATGGTACTGGTACTGGTGCCTGCAATGATGGCCTCGCTAAAATATTCTGGATGGTGTTGTGAGCTATGCGCATTGTGATCTGTTCGGGTCCCTAATTGCACAATAAACATTGCCATGAACCAACAATTAAGTGTTTCGAACACCATTATCCTGTTCGTTGGATGAAACTTATTTGATCCGTAGCTGAGCCATGCATAGAATATGTTGTACTTGTATAATAGCATAGCAATGTTACTTCAACAGGCTTGGACAATGGACTCGCACCAATGTAAAACCTAACGACAAACAAAAGATGAACAAAACACGCAGTGTTACACCACCACACAAATTGTCTATAAGTCAATGTATTTTAATTTATTTGAAGTAATTCAAACTAAAGTGCGAATATTTGTTCGAGCGTTACATCCTGTTTTAATATTAACCCATGTAAGTAAGTACGGTCGTAGGTGTCGGTATGTCAGCACGTACCAAATAAACTGATTGATTGATTGTGTGTAAGTCACTTTTGTTGTGAGCTGTTAGGTGAGGATGTTTGTCCATTCGCGTGCTAACTTTCACGACCGATGAGGTCAGGAAGTAACTTTTCCGTGATGGGAATTTAATTAATTTTTGATATGTATTTTGTATTTTTGTTTTTTTTTTTGCCTCTTTTGTATGGGTAAACAGTGAATCTGGAATAATCCAGGCAGTCCGATGAAGAAGTGGAAAATTGTGTTGATTGACCACAAATAAACTTGTAAATAAACGCCGCCGCGTCGCCCCATGCCGCCGTTATAATAGGAAAATCAACTTAGGGCATTTGGATGTTCGCTGTTTGGAAGTTTCCTTTCAGGGACGTTAAATTGTGAGCGTTCAAGGATTGTGTTCATGACTTAGTCCTTAATGAATTCGGCATGTGTTGCATTGAGTCGTTTACAAGCAATAGTTGTTCACTGAAAATATTTTCTGAATGTTTTCTTTCCTTTTTTGCTTTTGCTAGAAGACCTTATTTCAAATGAATCTAAATTATTGTAATACAAATTCTCTAACTGTTTTGAATGGAATAACTCGGTGGGGAGGCCAAAAAAAGTAAAGCAAATAAAATGGCACAGCATGAGGAGCTTCGTAGTTTGTTCCTTCGAAACTTGGTCCTTTAACATCATTACTTCAACTGAACACAAAATTTAAAAAGAATGAGTATATATGTATAGTATTTTATTTAAATCAAAAAGAATTCTGAAGGAATCGATAGCAAGTTAAATAAATTTGTGTTCATCAAATGGTAGGCGCGTTTTTTTGGGAACTCAGTAGTTTTATAATCAGCTCAGTAATTGATTCTAGTGCTGAGTTGCGACTAAAACGGACCGGGTATGAACTGAATGATAGCTAGTGGTTATTCGATGTTCTCTAAAAAGTCAAAGGTCCTCTTAACCATTTTCGTGTTGCATTCCACTACTAAAATGAATTTAAAATACAATTATTTCTTCTTGGCAGAATATAAAAAAATTAAAGACAGATTATGTCCTAAGCTAAGCATATTTTAACTCCAAAGTTTAATGGAGTTCGAAATATGGTTTGTGCGATGCCCGTGGCATAATGGTAAACTTATTTGCATTGCAGTTTGGTTTTCTCATCCTAAAGCACGGGTCAAAAAGGGCTGTTTGGCAGCCGCTTCTTATCAGCGGTTGGCAGTAGTAGAAGCAGGCAGCGGCTGGCAGCCCGGTCACACTATCGGCTGCTACTCGCCAGATTCTCTCGGCAAATAGCTATAGAAAAACATACTAAATAGCTTTTGAACATTATTTCTAACTAGCTGTGCCCGCGACTTCGTCCGCGTGGAATAGTGACTTTCAGCAACATTTTTAACTTTTTAGGAAATACAACTTCTAGCCTTAAAAATGGCGGTATTTCCAAAAAAAACATTCAACCCCTATTTCAACACCTTGTAGCCCTGTTAAAAATACTTTTGAGACCGTAGTTTTTGAATTCCCATTTCCGTTCCCGTGGGAATATAAGGATAGATATAAAGCTAATTTAATAAAATGTGTTTAGCAGTCTGAATGGGAGACATATGAAAAACATACCGATATAGCTACATTCGCATTTTCAATATTAGTAAAGACTCCCGTTCCCGTGGGAATATGGTGACCGTTTTCGTGGGAATATGTGGATAAGTTAAAGTTAATGTTACTCCGGGATTATGGAGCATTCCAACGGTGGAAGAATTTTTGAAATCGGTGCTGTAGTGTAAAAGTTCCCGTATACGTTCCTGCTCCCGTGGGAATATAGGGAAAAAATATATAGTCTTTGTCTTTCTTCAGGTTCTGAGCAATCTTTGTTTAAAATTTCATTTAAATCGGTTTATTAGTTTGGGCGGGAGATTATAACATAGAACGACGGACAGACAGACCTCCTTTCACACTTATTATATTAGTAAGGACTCCCGTTCCCGTAGGAATATGTGGATGAATTAAAGTTAATGTTACACAGGGAAAGTGTAGCATTCTAACGGTGGAAGAATTTTTGAAATCGGTGTTGTATATAGGGAGCCGTAGGAATATGGGGATGAACTAGTTTTTATGTTACTCGGGGATAGTGAAGCATTCTAACGGTGAAAGAATTTTTGAAATCGGTGCTGCAGTGTCAAAGTTCCCGTATACGTTCCTGCTCCCGTGGGAATATAGGGAACCGTAGGAATATGGGGATGAATTAGTTTTTATGTTACTCGGGGATAGTGTAGCATTCTAACAGTAGAAACATTTTTGAAATCGGTGTTGTAGTTTCTAAGTTCCCGTATACGTTCCCGTTCCCGTGGGAATTTAGGGATAAATTGTAGCCTATGTGTTATTCTGATGTATAAGCTATATTATTGGAAAGCTTAAGTAAAATCCATTTAGTAGTTTTTGCGTGAAAGAGGAACAAACATACATCCACACATACAAACTTTCACGTTTATAATATTAGTAGGATTTTTAAACCTTTCTATGATTTTTGGCACATATTTTTAATGAAAAATTTACTAAAAACAACGTGTAGCAGTATTTTTCTCTTTTAGCAGCCACTGCAGGCAGCCAAAAGTTCAACGTGCTCAACTTTGCCAGCCGCTGCTAATAACTCGCCGGCTGGCAGCGAGTGTGGTGAATTTCCTGGTCACACAAAGCTGATCAGCGGCTGACAGTAGCGGCTACTCGATTCGCCGCTGCCAAGCAGCCGTTTGTGTCCCGTGCCTAAGTCGGTTGAGGTCCTCTGCTATACTTGTTCGTTGTACCTAAGATATCTGCGACTTCCCTGTAATGTGCTTTCGTCAACCCGTTGAGCCGGAGCGTTATTGATATTCATCCACTCTATATGTCCCGGCAAGGATGGAATGAAATCTAGAGAAGATTTTATTTTTCAAGAGCCTTGTGAACCCAAAGTAGTATCGATTGGCAAGAGTGATTCTTCGTTTGGTCATCGCATGTTACTTTCTGTGTCTTTAGCGGATCCTTGGTAGACAAAATCCTGAAAAGGGTTTTTTTTTAGACATGAGGTTTTCAAGAAGAAGTGAAATGCGATTCAATACTATGGACAAGAACGCCAATAGGTTTTAAAAATAAAATTCAAAAAATAAAATTTTTAAATAAAAATTCAGTCAGGTGTCTGCCGCGGGTGTCTCGAATAAATTCCAGCAGATAGTTTCAAATCTCGACCACTTTTTGCAGCATTGGGGCATATGGTCAACAACAATGCACTGAATATTCTTTTCCAAGGTCTTAGGGTTATCTACGCAGACAAGCGTCTTCAGATTAGCAGAGTAGTTCTCCGTTTGATCTCAACACTGATTTTAGTTATTTTCGGTGTCTAAAGTTGATCTTAGAAAGACGAAGTCCTGCACTACCTCGAAGTAATATTTATCTAAGGGTATAAATTCGAGATGATAGGTGCTCTTGATAGAAGAGACGGTGGCTTGTCAGTCTTGTTTCTACTCTTCAACCTCTACGACCTCTACCAGCGTATAGAGGTCGTACATTTGTACAGGCTTCAGGTCCCAAATTTTCCTTGAGACGTGGTCGCTCCATTGGAGATACGTTCTAGCTGTGGGTTGCATGATGGACGATCCTACAAGCGAAAACATTTTGACCCATTAGTGAATAGTACATCACAGAGAGATGGGGGAACTAGGCGATCTATATTTCTTCTGTTTGGTGAGATATTATTCCAGACCCATCCATTTGTTTTTCCACTGTCATCGCCTTTCCCTAGGAACTGGCAATTCTTTCGAGAGTAAAATCGGTACTGCCATTAGAAACGCTTTCTCACTTAGCCCTTCCCAAAAGCTGACATTGAAGGTCCTTGAAATACGTTAGGTCCCGAGGTTTGCATAGCTCCGTTGCACCACCGTATTCATTTATTTATTTCATAAATAAAGGTAAAACTGATGAGCATTCCCACCGAGGTGGGTGTTGCGACTAAATTGTTTCAGAGGAGGAATAAAAAAATAAATAAATAGGGTGGCGCAACAGAGCGAGTAGCCCCTGGGCCTAGCGCATTTCTCACAACCATGCCTTGTGAGGGAACGAAGGGGACCTACAATTTTCTGCCGGTTCCGAACGGCTAATTGAGAAAGCTCTTTTCATGGCAATGAATTTACTAACGGAGGAGGCGATACCTGTGGAAAAACATTTTTGCCTCTGCTGGGTTCCGAACCTCGAACCTCTGGGTTAGCAGGTGGACATGCTAACCATCACGCCACGGGTACCAGGCAAAGTTGCCGCTGTGCCACTTTAGTGTCAGATTGCCACTTTTTTTTAGGCTGTGCCACCGAGCCACCACCTTTCAGTCTGTGCCACTTTTTTAGCATTCCTCGCAAGTAAAACTAAAATTAGCAATTCACCATGCCATTTTAGCATACCTTTTCATATCTTTCATGCGTAGAAAAGTTACTCAAAGTACTCAAAGTTTTAAAGTTCACCATAACACACGTATTGAAAAAAACTCATTTAAAAAAACGAATCCCGGCACATAGGCTGTCTAAGTCACTCCTTAGCTGAAGTCAACGAATCAGCGGCCGAGGTTTTGCGCGAATAGAAGAATTTCGTCGAAGTGTTTCTGAATGTTTTAGGCAAGGTGACAAACTGTTATGCGATTTCTTCAACATCATACTTGAAAAGATTGTAAAAAACTCAAACGTCAACACCAGAGGAACAATCTTTCAAAAGTCTGTACAATTACTCGCCTACGCAGACGATATTGACGTAATGGGAAGAAATAAGTGTGATGTCATAGGTGCCTTTGCGAGTATTGAAACAAATGCCGCAAAAATGGGTTTGATGGTCAATGAGAGCAAAACGAAGTTTATGTTGTCATCAAACAAGGACACTGAACATCGACGAATTGGACAGAACGTCACAACAGACAGACATAACTTCGAGGTAGTACAGGACTTTTTCTACCTAGGATCCGCTGTAGACACGGACAACAACATCAGTGCGGAGATCAAACGGAGAATAACTCCTGCCAACCGTTGCTTCTTTGGGTTAAGAAGGCAATTGAGAAACAAAACCCTCTCCAGAAAAATCAAGGTAATCTTGTATAAGACCTTAATCATTCCAGTCCTGCTTTACTGAGCGGAAGAATGGACCTTATTGAGAGCGGGGTAAAGTCCATGCTTCCGCGCCGTAAAGCCGTAAGCCCTTGGTCGTTTCGTTGGCCCATGTATATAGCGGATGGACCCAAACGCTCCGGCTCTACGGGTTTTCGAAATTATATTTACTTCGGTTCTGAAGCCGAAAACTGTGTTGTAAGTCAAGTGAACTTGTTGAAATTATGAAAAATATTCTAAGCTATTATAAAATACTTTGGGATGAAATATTTAATCGATTTGACATCAAAAATGAAAAACTTTCTCTTTGGAGGCATTAAGACCCCAAAGTAATCAAGTCGAAATAAGAGTTCACTTATTTTAAACTAGTTTCCGTTCTTAGTAATTCTACCATAAGTCCCGAGAAGGTAATCGAACAATATAAATTTATTGGTTTGAAATGGGTAACATTAAAAATAGTTTGAATGAATACATATTTTCCGACTTATATGAATTTGTTGCAAAAATATGAACCTTACCTCACAGCAGTGCCTGCGCTGAGAAGGTTTTTTCCAAGATAACTTTGATGAAAAGTAGACTCACCAACAGATTAAAAACTGAAACTAGCGAAAATATGTTGGATTCCTTAAATTTAGTAAGCAAATGTAACACAGCTGAATGAAGTCCTGATGAGCTTCTTATAAAAAAATATAGGGAAACAAACATCACTAGAAAGTAAAGTGTAATACGAATTGTTTTTAATAAATTATTATTTATCTCTTTTTTATTATTTATTCAAACTTTTATTTATTTATTTGTGTAGAGTTATCAATAAAAAATGAGTTTTAAATTTTTAGTTTTTATCTTACGTTGCAATAAACCTTAAAATGATGAATTGTTAAGGTTATAAGTTTTCTTCAACTCCTATGAATTCGTTGAGATGTGTGAAATTTTTTCATACATTTTATGGTGTTGTTTCGTTTTTAATTTGAAGTGACACCTTTTTTTCTCTAGTGCCACTTTTTTTGCTACTTTTCCAAAATATCCAACGGTAACGCTGGTACCAGGGGAGGAATGCGACTGGCTATTTCACTAGAGCACTAATTGTAAGAAAAGCGATAAAAGAGAGAGAGAGTGAGAGAGAGAGAGAGAGAGAGAGAGAGAGAGAGAGAGAGAGAGAGAGAGAGAGAGAGAGAGAGAGAGGTAACGTTTCGACGTTGTTCAAGAGAATCAATCGATTATTTTTAAAGGCGGTCTATGATTGGGCATTTCATCAATTCTGTCGTGGATAATTCTGAAGAACTCACAAAGCATTTAGGACTTGAGTCTGGATTCGTCTGGATTCCTTCAAGCTTTTGGTGTAAATGGTAGAGAACATATCCAGCGAACACTCACTTCGTGTTGATTTTTCAAAATAAAATGTGCGATACAAAGGCGGAAGTAAAATCACAGCTGAAATCATGTTTGTTCGCGAGCATTTCAAATATTACCGACAACGAACCTAATGTTGGTGGTGCAACAGGTGGCCCGAGGCCTGGAGCATTTCTCTCAACCATACCTTGTGAAGAATGGATGTAACCTATAATTTTTTACCGATTCCGAACAGCTTAAGCGCTTTTCAAAGCAGTGAAATTATTGTCGTAGAACTCTCTAACTTACTTACTTAGGTGGGCATTACAGTTCGGGGTGAACCTGGGCCTCAACCAACATCCTTCTATAACGATTTCGATCTCGGGCGAGCTCTCTCCAGTTTCGCACTCCAAGTCGGTTGAGGTCTTCATCCACTTGATTAAGCCACCTAAGACGAGGTCTTCCGCGATTTCCCTGCAATGTGCTTTCGAACACTCGACGAGCCGGAGCGTTTGGGTCCATCCGCTCTACATGGCCCAACCATCGTAGCCTCGCGATGCGTACTCTTCTGGCTATGCCCATGTCACGGTACAGCTAATACAGCTCGTTGTTGTATCTTCTTCTCCACACATTGTTTTCGCATACGGGACCAAAGATCATTCGGAGAATTTTTCTTTCGAAACGACCAAGGGTTTCCTCATCCGCTTTCGATAAGGTCCATGCTTCCGCGCCGTAAAGCAGGACTGGGATGATCAAGGTCTTATACAAGGTCACCTTGGTTTTTCTAGAGAGGGTTTTGTTTCTCAATTGCCTTCTTAACCCAAAGAAGCAACGGTTGGCAGGAGTTATTCTCCGTTTGATCTCCGCACTGATGTTGTTGTCCGTGTCTACAGCGGATCCTAGGTAGACGAAGTCCTGTACTACCTCGAAGTTATGTCTGTCTATTGTGACGTTTTGTCCAATTCGTCGATGTTCGGTGTCCTTGTTTGATGACAACATATACTTCGTTTTGCCCTCATTAACCATCAAACCCATTTTTGCCGCTTCTGTTTCAATACTCGCAAAAGCACCTATGACACCACGCTTTTTTCTTCCCATTACGTCAATATCGTCTGCATAGGCGAGTAATTGTACAGACTTTTGAAAGATTGTTCCTCTGGTGTTGACGTTTGAGTTTCTTACAATCTGTTCAAGTATGATGTTGAAGAAATCGCATGACAGTTTGTCGCCTTGCCTAAAGCCTTTTTCGACATCAAAGGTCTCGGTGAGTTCTTTTCCGACCTTGACGGAGCAGCGTGAATTCTCCAAAGTCATCCTGCATAGTCGTACGAGCTTTGCAGGGATGCCGAAACTAGACATGGCTCTGTACAGCTCGTCTCTGTAAATACTGTCATACGCGGCCTTGAAATCGATAAAGAGGTGGTGAATATCGATATTATGTTCTCGGGTTTTTTCCAAGATCTGCCGTAATGTGAAAATTTGGTCTATCGTGGACTTCTCTGGTCTAAAACCACATTGATAAGGACCTATCAAGTTGTTGACGTGGGGTTTCAGACGTTCACATATTACAGCAGACAAGATCTTATAAGCGACGTTAAGGAGGCTTATCACTCTGTAATTGGCGCAATTGTGAGGGTCTCCCTTCCTTAGGATCGGGAACACGATACTGAGGTTCCATTCATCGGGCATGCTTTCTTTCGACCATATCATGCAGATCAGCTGGTGCATGCTCATTTCCAACTGATCTCCAACTGATCTCCAGCTGCCTTGAAAAGTTCGGCATCAAGGCCATCTGCACTGTCGTAGAACTCTCAGTTACTTGAAAACTGCGATACCTATGAAAGCACAATTCGATGTGTCTGAGATTAGGTCCTCGAAATCCTACGTTACAGACAGACATGCTAATCGATACATCATTGACACATACAGTTGAACCACGAAATTTCTCGCAAACAGCGAGCTGCTCGCGACGAAAACAGATCGAACACGAACATGTTCGTTGTTAAGAAGTATCTTAACTGACGCGCTGACGCGTCATGATGGTTACCACGCCTTCAGTTATGGCCGAGTGAATGTGTGTAAGGCTGTGAATGCTTCTTATCGCTGATACGACATTTTGTCAATTCAAGGTCACCAAACTTTGTCTACCCACACATCAGTTCTTCTTTGAAACGTTCTCCTGTGACGAAATATTCTCAAAAATCATAGTGATAATCCCTTTCTCCGTAGAGGACTTGGTTGGTAGTGCTTCTTCCCAATTTTATTCGTCACGTATATTTGTTTCGTCTATACACCTGAGCGCATCAGCTTGATGTATTATTTATTTTCATTGGACATTTTGTCTTCCTGCACGAATGGTTTTAGACTTTTTTTTTATTTATTTGCGTTGGTTTTACTTTCTCTTCATCTTTGTACAAACTTCGTTGTCTATTCTTATGTAGATTCATTCTCACTCTGCTCTCTGCTGTGGTATTGTGGTCTTTCTGTTTCATTTGGATGAAATGGTATGAATATATGTATATGCAGAATCCTTGAAGTTGTTTGATCCCACAATTCGGGTTTTGGTTTTAGGAATAGCAAATGTGTTGTGAGGAATAGTCCGGGCTGCGTTCAAAAAAAAAAAAGGAAACTTCTTGCAAACAGGCTGATGAATGGATGGACTCTTTTTGGTTGAGTGTAAGAGGGTCTCTAATTCCCCAATGAATTTTCAGTTCGATACTTTACGATTTTTCTTATTCCGTTTCAATATATTGGTTTGCTTCCCACGAAGGAGAAGCTGCAAAAAAAAAAAATTAGAAAACTTTTCTCATCGGTTTCTTTATTTAGTTTCATTTTGGTTTTTTTGTTCTTCTTTTTTTTTTTTTTTGTCTTCATTATTTGGTTTAACTCCTCGAGGATTCATGCCGCATAGCAATTTCGGGAACAATTTAAGGATGCTTCACTTCGATTTTATTCTTCAATTGAATTCTCAATAAGAAAGAGTGGAGAGTTGATGGTTTGCGATTAAAAAGAAGTGGAATGTTCTACCTACGTCTGTGTACCTATCCACATAAAAGAAACGTGTTGTTCTTGTGTGGTCTTAATTTGATCTCAGGTTTAATTTTTATGGAGTTTCTCTCACTGTTTTTTTCTTCCTTTTTCTTCATTTTGGGTTGAAGAAGCTACAACATTATTCTGTGAAATTAGATATGGGAAATGGATTCTAACCAATAAAAAATTTATACGTCTTTGGGTTGAAAAGATGGTTTGAGGAAATGGTTCAAACAGCTGAGTTTTTAATTTTCTCGTCGTACCCACAGCAGACTTAATGTGGTTCAAAATGTATTTTAACTCATTTATTTAAACTCACAAGAGCATGTGAGATGGACCTTTAGGTAGGGTTGGAGGTGAGAGCAATCAGTATCTGTTCTGTGTGTTTAAGATTTTCGTTGTTGGTTTTCCGATGTTATACTTTTGCATTTGGTGCTTTGATATTTGGTGGTTGAAAGTGAACTTTTCGTGAAGGCTCTGATTGGTGTCAACTTGGCCACCGGCACCGTGTCGGTGCAAAGATGTTGAACGTGTACCATGTCAATTGTCCACTTTGCTTTACTTGGTACTGGTCTCTTTAACTAGCTAGCGAATGTCAACAAAATAGAGCAGTATTAGGTAAAATGCTCTGCGAATGTTGGCTGATCGACTGTCAGAGTTAAAGGGTCTACCAGAGCTCACGGGCAATGTCACAGCGGATAAATTCGACTTGCATAAAGCAAAAACCCATATGAATGTGCAACTACATAACATGTGGCTTTAAAATCTTTGAGGTAGTGAGACTATTAACGAGTTTGATACGTTATCTGACTCCATATGAAGAATTGCTTCCCTTTATCCTCAAACGTAAATTTAAATTTTTGGTGACCTCAATTAACATAATTCAAGTCATTTTGGCCAGACAACACTCGAAGGAAAATATTTTGTGATCTTCACTGAGCAGAATTTTTGAAATCAACTGGTAGATGAGCCCACTCGGGTTCCATATATTCTTGATCATACAGTTAACACCCTTGACCTATTTCTCTCCGGTCATCCCGAAAAGCACAGTCGATTATCAAGAAAGCCGTTCTTCTGACCAGGAGGATGAGCTTGCTTGATACGAGCTCAAATCAAGTACAACTGCAGATGGCGTTGACGTCGAACTATTTAATGCAGCTGACGCTCAGTTGAAAATCCATGCATGCACCAGCTGATCTAAAAGAAATTGTCTTAAGAAAGCATGCCCGATCAATAGAGTTTCAGGATCGTATGTCCGATCCTTAATGAGGGAGAATTCCAATGCGCCAGTCATAAGGAAATAAGCTTCCTTAGTGTTGGATCTTGTCAGCTATAATATGTGAACGTTTAAAACCCTTGGTCGAATATTTGAAATGTGCGGAAACGTTCACAAACGACCGTTTTTTCAGATAATTGAGGATCTTGGAAAAACTCGGGCCTAAAATTTCGCCTACATTTTTTTATCGACTTCAAAACACTTACGGCGCTATTTACAGAGACGGGATTTAGGTACAGAGCGATGTGCACTACTTTTGGCATCTCGGCAAAGGTAGTAAGAGGCAGGATCACTTTGGGGAATTAACGCTACTCCGAACGTCAGTAGAGAACTTATGTAGAGAAAGGATTTGGAAAAGGCGACCCACTTTAAAACGATTCATTTTGAGATCGTAATTAATAAGGTTGTGCTTGAGTCAAACATCAACACCAGGAGCATAATCTTGCAATCAAAAGTTTTCACAACTTATCGCTTCTGCAGACGATATTAAAGGGTAAGGGGTGGTCAGGAGCGTGAAAAAATGCCATTTTTTAATATTTTTTTCTTACTAATAATGAATTTTTTTTTTTTAAAAGAAAAAACCTAGTATCATTTCATCATATTTAAACATTACTTCATCAAAATTTAAAAAAAAAATATTAACTGTTTTACGAGTTATGGCGGCTTAAGTTGAACTAGTTTTAAAAATGGGTCTTTGTGGTGCCAACTGTAACTCCAAACCGCTCGATAGATTTGAATGAAATTTAAACAGTTTTAAGAAAACATAAAAAGCTAGTGCTGAATCGAAGTTTTTTTATTTAGTTTCAAAATTAACAAAATGGCGGCCTCTGTAATTTTTTTCTTCTGATTTTTGGGAAAAAGTCAACAATTAATTGTTTATAAAAAATTCAATTTTGAAACGAAATAAAAATGCTTCGATTAAGCACTAGCTTTTTATGTTTTCTAAAAACTGTTTGAATCAAACTGTATAGATTTGATTCAAATCTAACGAGCGGTTTTTGAGTTACAGTTGGCACCAGCTCAAAAAACATAGTTTTGAGAAAAACGCATTTAAAGTTTTACAGTCGCTTTATGTACAATAGTGAAAGCTGAATAACTCGAAAGATATTTGTCGGATTCTCTTCAAACTTTCAGAGAGTATTTTTAAGATACTATAATTTAAGAAAATGCAAAAAAAACAAAAATCGATTTTTTGAAAATTCTAACAACCCCTAACCCCTTAACGCAGTGGGAAGAAGTATAAAGTTGTAGATGCTTTTGGGAGCATTGAAACAGAAGCGGCAAAAATGGGTTTAATTTTAAATGAAGGAAAAACGATGTTTATGCTGTCAACAAGGACAGACAACATCGATGAATTAGACAAAACTTCACAATATATAGACACAATTTCGAAGTAGTACAGGAGTTTGGCTATCTAGCTATCTATGATCTCCAAACGGAGAATAAGTATGGCCATTGCTGTTTCTTTGTATTAAGAAGGCAACCGAGAAACATATACCCAATACTCTCTAGAGAAGCCAAGGTTACCTTTTATAAGACCTTTATCACCCCAGTCCCAGTCCCTATACTGCACATAAGCATGAACCTTATCTGAAACGAATGAGGAAACTTAACTTGGTCCTATTTGTGAAGACAATGTGTGCAGTAGTAGATTCGACAAGCCTTACCGAGGCATTGGCATAGATGGAAGAGTACGCATCGCGAGATTACGATGACTGGGCCATGTAAAATGAGTGGACGTCAAACCTCTGGTTGGGAGGGTTTTCGAAGGCATATTGACGAGGATTCCCAGAAGTAAAAGACTTCGTCTTTGAAGGCACAGTTGAAGGGGACCTTAACCAACTTAGCAAGGCACGCACTAGGTAGCCTGGCTCCCACGGCCAGCCTTCAGTTCAACGTGGGAGTTCAAGGTTGCATAATGCCTGCTACACAACATAAAAGTGACGTTAATTAGGTAGTGGGCGCCTAGCATTAGAGTGCAAGCCAAAAGGATCTCGCCTGAAATTAAAATTTTTGGCGAAAGGTGTTTATTAAGGCCCCGAACTGTAATGCCACCTAATTAAGCAAATAACTGCAGGAGACTAACTTATGGGGCCGTACTTGGGTATCGCTATTAGATTCATGGTTCATTTGTACATTCTGAGCTCCCTCAAAAAAGTAAGTAGGTACTCAAAAAAGTATAGTTTCAGTCACTTCAAGACTATAGACTGGTCACTGAGGAACTAAGCAAACATAAAATCCAGTGGCACTCCTTTGAAAACAAATCCACAAGACCAATAAAGGTAGTAGCCAGAGGTCTACATTCCTCATGTTCTCCAAAAGAATTAGTAGAAGACCTTGTTCAAGCCGGCTTCCAAGCCCTTGATGCAGTCAATCTTAATAAGAATGAGACTACTAAGAACTCTGCTGGGGAACCAATAATAATAAAGAGATCACTGCCTTTATTCACGCTATCTTTCGACAGCAAACAAAGTCTTGAAAATGTCTATAATATTCGATCAATCTTGGGCATAAAAGTCAAAATTGAACCACTGCGAAAATCAAAAATTGTTCCGCAATGTAAACGATGCCAAGCATTCGGCCACACCCAAAAATATTGCAACCGCGAGTTTGCTTGTGTTAAGTGTGAAGGAAAACATGCAACTAAAGACTGTCCATCAAGCAAAGAACAGAAAGCAAAATGTGTAAACTGTCAAGGTAATCACCCTGCAAGCTACAGAGGCTGTCCAGTTGCTAAAAGATTTCAAAAATCCAAAAGCAAAACGACATCCGGTGAAATAAAGCCCAGCAATCCAGCAAACACAAAAAGAACTCCTGAAGCTGAAGATAAAAGTAAGAAAGAACTTCCGAAGGAAGCTGTTAAAAGCAAAAGCGACGAAAAAAAATCCTATTCACAGATTGTTAAAAACGTGCGGAAGAATGAAGAAACTTCCATTAAAGAAATCCTTGAACTTATTCTTAAAAGAATTGACAATCAGGATTTGAACATCAAACGGCTAAGTGAAGAAGTCACTCTTAAAAAACAATGATGGACAGAACACTAAAAATTGGAACATGGAATGCAAACGGTCTTTTACAGCATTTATCAGAATTAAAAATCTTCTTAGACATCGAACACATAGATATTTGTCTGGTGTCCGAAACTCATTTCTCAAGTGGGCTGGTTCTTGATGATTTAATATCAAACTATATTTGCTACCACGCTCCTCATCCAGCTGATAAGGCTAGAGGTGGATCGGCAATCCTCATAAAAAAGAGCTTAAAACACCATGAAGAAGTTATGTTTACAAACGAGAATATGCAAGTAACAATAATTAGTATTGGTATGAAAAAGAAAGACTTCAAGTTGGCATCAATATACTGCCCGCCGATTCGTTCCCCGACTGAAGATGATTATACAGAACTGCTGAATGTACTAGGACATAACTTCCTTGTTGGTGGTGACTTTAATGCTAAGCACACCCATTGGGGATCCAGACTTATAACAACAAAAGGCAGAAGGCTTTACAAAGCATGCCTCAAATACAATTGTGAGTTTTATTCATCCAGATCACCAACATACTGGCCATCGGATTCAAGTAAAATACCAGACCTTGTTGACTTTTTCATAGTTAAAGGTATCAAACGAAACCATATAAGAGTCGAAGGTAATTATGACTTATCATCAGATCATACACCGGTGATTTTATCACTTAATGAATCGGAGATAATGGAAAAAAGTAATCCTAAGGCTAAGGCCACACAGTCAGCGATAAGCGAGCGAGCGATTGAACGATCAGCGATTAAGCGACAAAGTCGAGCGACGAGTGGCCTTTTCGTGAGCGACATTTCTTTAGCGATTAGTTGTTAAAATGCCGTTGTCAAGAGCACTATGTTTATATTTGTTGTCCACCAACCATCTGTTGCTCTTGACGCTAAGCGATAAAATAAAAATTAGAACAAGTTTGGTGACAGAGCGACGTCGTTCAGTCGCTTAAAAAAATCGCTCATCGCTCGCTCAATGCATGGCCAGTTCAATGCAATTTCATTTGTTTTAATTTTTTCATGTCGTTCAGTCGCTCGCTCGCTCGCTTATCGCTGGCTGCGTGGCCTCGGCCTAAGCTAGTAAACAATAAAACAAACTGGAGTAAATTCAGAGAAAAGCTTGAAAGCTATATAAATCTCAGATCCCCTATGGAAACAAAAGAGCAAATCGACCTTGAAGTAGAACAATTCATTGCCGATGTTCAACAAGCTGCAGAAGAAAGTACACCAACTTGCTCGAGTAGGAAGCAAACTGAAACAAAATACCCTGCCGAGATAAGAGAGTTGATATTGGAGAAGAGAAGAGCTCGAAGAAAATGGCAAAATACTAGATTTCCAGACGACAAAACAGCGTTTAACCGGCTAAGCAACGAACTGAAAAAACAAATCTACGAATTCAAAAATGATTCATTAAGTAGATTCCTGAAAAATTTAACGACTGATGCTTCAACTGATTATTCGCTCTGGAAAGCAGCTAAGCGCCTGAAAAGACCGCAGTTACAAAACCCGCCAATTAAATCTCTAAACGGGAATTGGATCGGAAATCCGAAAGAAAAAGCTAACCTGTTTGCAGAACATCTTGCGAATGTTTTTAAGCCATTCCCGGCAAATACATCTGAAATCAGCTTACAGTTTATTGATAAAGTCGATGAAGTTGACATACCAATTGTCACACTCAAAGAAATAAAAAGTGTGTGTCGAAATCAACTATCGAACAAAAAATCACCTGGGTACGATCTAATAACTGCTCAGGTTATGAAAGAAATGCCATCAAAAGCCTTCATAAAACTCCAATTCATAATAAATGCATGCCTAAAGACCCAATATGTCCCACATCATTGGAAAATTGCTGAAGTAATTGTTATACCAAAGCAAGGTAAGCCACCAACAGAAGTGACGTCTTACAGACCAATATCGCTTATACCAATAATGGCAAAAGTCTTTGAAAAATTGCTACTGAAAAGACTGAGCAAGGTCATAGAAGAAAGAAATCTAATCCCAAATCATCAGTTTGGATTTAGAAATAAACATTCCACGATAGACCAAGTTCATAGAATAACGGATACAGTTGAAAAAGCATTAGAAGAAAAACAAGTATGTTCGGCTATATTTTTAGATGTTGCTCAAGCATTCGACAAGGTATGGCATGAGGGGCTAGCGTACAAACTGCAAAGGGACCTACCCAGGCAGTACTACGAAATACTAAAATCTTATATCTCAAACCGGCTCTTCAGAGTACGGTATGATCAAGAATATTCAAAGCTATGTAATATACAAGCCGGTGTTCCACAAGGAAGCGTCCTAGGACCTACCCTGTATTTGCTATATACAAGGGATATTCCAGTGGATAACAACACCATTATGGCTACTTTTGCGGATGATACCGCAATTTTGGCATCCAGTAAGTGCGTCGTCAAGGCTGCTGAGAAATTGCAAAATGCCGTCGACACCGTTAGTGATTGGACCAAAAAATGGCGTATCAAGCTCAATGAAGCTAAATCTGCACATATAAACTTTACAAATAAAAAGTTAAGCTACGTTCAAATATTCATCAACAATCAAGCTGTACCTTACGCCAATACGGCCAAATACCTTGGGATGAATTTGGATGCAAAGCTAAAATGGAAAGAGCATATCAAAAAGAAAAGGGAAGAGCTCAACTTGAAATATAGAAAAATGTACTGGTTACTCGGTAGAAATTCGGACTTATCTGTCGAAAATAAAATAATGCTTTATAAACAAGTACTTAGACCTGTTTGGACCTATGGAATCCAATTATGGGGCTGTTCAAAGAAAACAAATACTGAAATCATCCAAAAGTTCCAAAACAAAGTCCTTCGTGGAATAGTAAATGCACCATGGTATATAAGAAATAGCGATTTACATCGTGACCTACAAATAGAAACGGTTACAGAAGTTGTAAGAAAACATGCTGTATCACACAATCAGCGACTGCATAGTCATATCAACTCTGAAATGGAGTCCGTATTAAATACGAGAGGCAATGTTCGGAGATTAAGAAGAACCAAGCCACACGAGCTAATGGCCTAAAAGTCATGGGAAGCATTAAAAGTTTAAGCTTCCCTTAAAGAGATAATATTATTGAGAAAGAAAAATCTGTTGTCGATCGTTATAGATTGGTTCTGATTATGAGGAGTTTTTAGTGGGTAAGAATCCCACACTACTTGGTATCGAATACTACTAAGTGTCTTTTGAAGATTTACTCCTGACAAAAAAAAAAAAAAAAAAAAAAGTCACTTCAAGTGTGAAAGGAAATTTTATTTTTTTTGAAAAGTGTTAAATGTAAAGATGATAACGCATAATTAGCTAAAGTTCAGGACCTCTTAAGTCAAAAAGTTCAACAAAAATATTATTTATTTCAAAAATTAAGAAAACTTAAGTTCAATTTTTGGCACTTTCATTGTTCTTATATTGCTCTGAACATTTCGTAGAAAAGAAAATAATCTAAGCCTAATATAAAACCTAGCGGCGTCAAAAGCTAAGCAGTACCTCGTTTGTCTCCCACTGTCTTAGTTAATTTTATGGATATTTAATGTTTGCGTAAGTGTAAAGTCTCACGTCATCGGTCCCAACGCTCGTCTTCAATGACTCTCCGTATGTCAGCTCCATTGATAAAGCCAATTTGCTGGCAGCTCAATTTGCTGCCAACTCGACACTTCCTCATAGCATATTGGCTCCACCTGAGCTCGAGTCTGCAAATTCTATGATGAAGCAGATATTTTTTCGAACTCGCTCGGTTGCGAGAGTCCTCAAGGATCTCAACATACATAAATCCGCTGGTGCAGATGGTATCCCCGCCGTTATTCTGAAGAGGTGTTCTTCTACGCTGGCAAAACCACTGCGTAAACTTTTCCTTCTTTCCTATTCTGCTGGGATTTTTCCGAGCAGATGGAAAACTGCATTTGTCCAGCCCGTCCCTAAAAAAGGCGAATGTTCCTCCCCTTCCAATTACCGTCCAATTGCACTAACGTCCCTTCTTTCCAAGGTCATGGAAACGTTGATAAATCGTCAACTTATGAAATATCTTGAAGAACGAAAGCTTCTTAATGACCGTCAGTACGGCTTTCGTAGCAAACGGTCCACTGGTGATTTGATGGCATATCTCACCGAAAAGTGGAACCAATCTTTACATTGTTTTGGAGAAAGTAAGATTATTGCGCTTGATATTTCTAAAGCATTTGATAGAGTTTGGCATCAGGCTCTTTTATCGAAAATGCGTGCTTTTGGTATCGATGAGTCTCTTCTTCGTTGGATTAGAAATTACCTTTCCGACCGTTCAATACAAGTTGTGTTGGATGGCTTCAAGTCTGATACCCACTTCATAAATGCTGGTGTGCCCCAGGGCTCCGTTTTGTCTCCGACTCTCTTCCTCATTTTCATTAATGATCTCTTGTCTGAAACTTCTAATCCACTTAACTGTTTTGCTGACGACTCGACCCTCAGCTTTTCATATTCGTTTCCAAATTCACGTCCCTGCTCTTCGGATGTGGAACTGGAACGGTTGCGTATGATTAGCTCATTGAATTCTGACCTTGACAGCATTGTTGCATGGGGTCTTATGAACCGAGTAGAATTCAATGCTTCGAAAACTCAATGCTGTCTCTTGTCGTTGAAGCTTAACATTCCCCCATTGCCATTATCCATGAATGGTACCTGCATCGAAGAAACTGAAAAGCTGTCAGTACTTGGTATGTGTGTAAACGATGATCTTCGTTGGAATGACCACATATTTGAAGTCGCCAAAAACGCTGCTAAATGCTTAGGTTTCTTAAGACGATGCAGGAAGTTCTTCACCCCTTCTGATCTGGCTACAATTTATAAGGCCTTCATCCGCCCAAAACTGGAGTACAACTCCCATATCTGGTCAGGTGCTTCGTTAAGATTGATAGGTGATAGTTTAATCGTAGAATCGATTGATTCTCTTGAACATCGACGAAACGTTACCTGTCTCACTCTCTTTTATCGCTTTTTTCACAAACAGTGCTCTAGTGAAATAGCCAGCTGCATTCCTCCCTTGAAACAATTTAGCCGCAACACCCGCCTCGCTAGGAATGCTCATCAGTTCTACCTTGAGCCCAACTTCGGGCGTACAGTCAAGTATAGAGATTCTTATTTCAGTCGCACCACCCGCATGTGGAATGCTCTACCCGACCCTGTTTTTCCCCTACATTACGATTTACAAAGATTTAAAGACAACGTACATCGGTGTCTCCTTTCAAATCCTCTCCTATTTTCCTAAATGCTCGCACTGTGTTTTTACAACATTATAAGGGTAGTCATAACCCCTTGATGTGCACGTAAATTATAAAAAAAAAAAAAAAAAATGTATTTTCAGTTAGTAAAATGCTGTTTTTTTTTTTAAGACGAAATGATTTTCTAGATAAAAATTCATTCAGTGTTACTCTGACATCTGGCTACGCATACCTACGGCAGATTTAAATTTACCGTTCTGCTTTTTATCAGCATAAAATATACAAGTTTAAACATTTATGAGATACTACGTTTTTGCGATTTCCGCAAGACATGCTTCAAACACTTCCGAGGTGCTGAACCCTAACTGAATTGAATTCCCATTATGATTAGTAATTGTTCCCAAAGTTTTGTTAAGAACGTTCCAAAATGGCTGTAAGTAGGTACTCAAAAAGTAAGTAGGTACTCAAAAAAGTATAGTTTCAGTCACTTCAAGTGTGAAAGGAAATTTTATTTTTTTTGAAAAGTGTTAAATGTAAAGATGATAACGCAATAATTAGTTAAAGTTCAGGACCTCTTAAGTCAAAAAGTTCAACAAAAATATTATTTATTTCAAAAATTAAGAAAACTTAAGTTCAATTTTTGGCACTTTCATTGTTCTTATATTGCTCTGAACATTTCGCAGAACAGAAAATAATCTAAGCCTAATATAAAACCTAGCGGCGTCAAAAGCTAAGCAGTACCTCGTTTGTCTCCCACTGTCTTAGTTAATTTTATGGATATTTAATGTTTGCGTAAGTGTAAAGTCTCATGTGTTTTCAGTTAGTAAAATGCTGGTTTTTTTTTAAGACGAAATGATTTTCTAGATAAAAATTCATTCAGTGTTACTCTGACATCTGACTACGCATACCTACGGCAGATTTAAATTAACCGTTCTGCTTTTTATCAGCATAAAATATACAAGTTTAAACATTTATGAGATACTACGTTTTTGCGATTTCCGCAAGACATGCTTCAAACACTTCCGAGGTGCTGAACCCTAACTGAATTGAATTCCCATTATGATTAGTAATTGTTCCCAAAGTTTTGTTAAGAACGGTCCAAAATGGCTGCCAACCGTAGGGGAGAGTGGGGCAAGAAGGACCACTTAAGCTTTAGACACTCCTAAACTTTTTTCTAGTCCTAAAAGGGAAGCAAATATTTTTTTAGATAATACTTCAACCTTGGAACTTAATCATAGTAAACAATCAGAATAGTTGAACAGTTATATAGATATACACAACTATACAAACTTATCTTGAAAGTCCGTTTTGCCCCACTAGTGGGGCAAAAAGGACCTTTGAATGGGTCAAAACAAACCACAGGTTTCTTTTAATAATTGTATCAAAAACAAGTGATATCAAGTATCAAAAGAAGTGAAGGTCTTCGTATATCTTAATCAAAATCTCAAAGTATGCTTTATTAGAAGCTTAAGGCTCTGGCTTTTGACGTCTGTTCTAAGTTGCGCAAAACGATTTTCGGGTTCCTTTTTTGGAATCTTTGTTTCGTAGTCAAAGAGATGGGTTATTTTATTCCTTTCGGCTAGCTCATAAGCAAGAGCTTGTACATCACGAGTCGTCATTCAGAAGAATCTTTTTTCGAAGTCTAGCAAATGCCCAGTTAATTCTTTTTCTTGCTCAGAGCTGAATACTGTTGTGAACTGTCCAAGTTTTTTTTCATTGGTGTCCTACTTTATTTCCCGAATGATTGGATTTCGGGATCTTGAAAGCTTTGCTGTCTTGAGATAACATCTCTTTCTTTTTGATTGCGTCTGAAGCTTTCTTCAAATCCTTTTTGGTTTAACTAGCACCCCTAGTCGTTTTTCGAACTCATGTACAAATGTTTAGTTACAACTGAAGTAACAAAATAGGTAGGTAGTACATAAAATAAGTTATGAAAAACATCGACTGACTACCAGTCCACTATGCCCCATAACGTAGGTACTGGTTTAATTTTTTTTTTTCTTACAAAAAATGTTTTTTCTTTAATATTATTTATTTACTCTTATTTCCAGCAGTTAAAGTAAGCACTAACGATCACAAACAACTTAAAATTATCATAATGTTTGACATTACCAACTGGTTGCCTTGGATTGGTTTTGCAAATTGGAATTTTTTTTGAAAAGAAAGTTTTTAAACTTTCATCATTTAAACCGGAACTAGCTTCATTTTTTCAGTGAAACGAATGAAAAGGATGTGTTGGGAAAGAAGGTTTTTATTAGTACTAGCTATTGAATATAAAATGGAGTTTAGAACCATGGTAAAAATCGGTTTGGTTCTTTTTGACCCGAGGTCCCTTTTGCCCCAATCTCCCCTAAAGAAAAATCTAATGAGCTTAATAGTTTTACTTTCTTTGTCTTTGCACCTGGAAGTTCATTTATTGCTTTTACTTAACGCTTTCACCAAAATCAAAACTTCAAACCTCATATTCGAGGTAAGAAATGAAAATTTAATTGAAAAACTTCCCTAATTCGAGAGTAAAACTAATTTAAATTCCTCCTTTAAAGTGATTCTATCTTCTTTATACTTTTCTTTTTTTTTACACAAATTAAATTCAAATCAAACAAAAATCAGACAAGTACAAAGCATAAACACAACACTTACCTACATTCACTGCGATTCAAAACAAATTCCTATCTCACATAGGTATGTAGTAGGTAGGTACCTTCTTTCATATTCAAATCAAAGCATCAGATATTCTATCCTTTTGCTTACCTTTATACACCATCCGCCACTTAGAGAATAGGGAGCTGAATCTTTTCATATTCAACGAAGTTTCCTTAGTCTCGCTTGCTTGAAACAAAAAGGATTCCTTATAACATTTAATTATAAGAAAGGACCAATGAACGGTGTTGCCCTTATTTTACTTTACTTAAAAAGAACATTTCAACTAGGGCTTTTAAGATCAAAGTGTTTGACTGGGCTCTACAATACAAGCCTTTCAAGTTCTCCATCTCTCGGTTATCCAGTGGAAGGCACATTTAAAAAAAAATAGGCAAAAAAAAAAAAATAAATATTATCCTTCCAGAATCAACTTAGATAAGATCGCAGTTTAAAAATGGAATATTTTCCTTAACAGTTTTACGATGCGACGAGGACAGG
Organism: Melanostoma scalare; assembly: GCA_949752695.1. Taxonomy (NCBI): domain Eukaryota; kingdom Metazoa; phylum Arthropoda; class Insecta; order Diptera; family Syrphidae; genus Melanostoma; species Melanostoma scalare. Next base: position 174,350,631 of record OX456985.1, on the reverse strand, counting down.
GATTCTTCCTCCTTGAAACAAATAACAACATTGTCCATAGAGATCCTAGAGACGTACGAGTAGATATTCCGTTCTGCCAAAAATCCCTTCTGTAGAAAGGATATTACCTATTGTAAATATAATAGCTTCGGACTAGATATTATAGCTTAACGCTTCTGTTGCCTGTGAGGAGCTCCCAAAGAACGCCTCTTTATGTGCATATTATTACGATTAGAATCGAATTTTCTCTATCCTAATAACCCCCTACAGTGTGGACTTGTGCTATGCCCGTTGGAAATTTAAGCTTTAATCCTTACGAAAGGATCTTCTTTAGATGGAATGCCCGAAAGGCGAATTCTCGTTCTTTGAAAAAGTTCTGACATTTACAGTCATGTTGCACACATGACTTCTTTCACCATTTTGTATCCCTTCTTTGTCTCGGTTTGCCTGTGTTGCCGGTAAAGTATGGGCCTGGATTTTCAATGTTAGAAATACCTAATTGCGTTTGAGCATGATTTGTTTTATAATGACAAATCAGACAAAACAGAAGCTATTTGTGTGTATGAATAAAACAAATCCGGATTAATTTTGTGTAGGATTTTGTATTTCCTTGTCAAACACAGTCAATGTATGTAGTGATGCCATTATCATTACATATTGCTCTAAATTTCACGTACAAGTTTTTATCTTCCGAATTCGGAGCCATAGAGCTGAAATTATTTTAGCTTTTACTTTGGCTGACGTGAAGCTTTTTAAATGCAACAAGAAATAAAACCAAACTACTTTAACCCAAACTAAACTAATTAAAGTCGGACAATGAATTCTTTTGTTGCCACGGGTTTTTATGATGCATCAAACACTCAAACTTCATTGATGATTTTTTTTTACACAGTAAAATACTCGTTTAAATGACATTCGGTGATGATTGGTACCGAGTAGTGTGGGAATCTTACTGCCCTAAAACTACTCTGGAACTACTTCTCTGAAAGATGGACAAATGATTTTTCTTATTGGAAGCACTATATAGCTATTAATTTTTCTCATAGCTTTTAGACTTTTCTTCTTAACCTCCGAATATTGGCATTTGTTTTATTTGCACAGAGTCAAGATTGGATTAAATAAATGACCAAACAGGTTTCAGTACTTTGTCATTATTATAATATTAGTTTGTTCTGCATAAATTTGTCAAAGTTAAAAGATATACTAAAAAGGCTGGCGCGTCTGGCTTCAGAAACTATTATAGCAGACTAAATTACCACCTTGATAAAAATACATACTTCCTTAATTGCTACTCTGTGGAAAAAATCAGTACTATATTTAGAATAAGAGGTCAGATACTCAGCTTAAATTTCATTCCCCACCGCCCCGAGCTACCAACACTCTGCGAACTTTACAACATGGGCACTAGAGAAAGTGTTTTCATTAACACCATTGAAAGATGAAAATCTGGCTACCCTAAAGCAAAGTGAGCCTAATTACAGTTTCAAAGATTAGTGTTTCTACTAAAAATAAAATCTGAAATCAAGTCTCTACCATCAGTACCTATTGACAGATAAATCGAGTTTGACATAGGTCAGGGAACACCAAAGTTAGCCTTTTTTTAATTCATCAAAAGGTGATGTCTAAGTTGAATAGCGGATTTTACTGTACAAAATTTTTTTTTTTCTTAGAATATGACCAAGAATCACAAACCAAAGTATGCAACACGAATTACTGGACACCCTGTATAACAGATACAGGTTTGGCCCTAAAGCTAGCCCTAAACGACGAACATGCTCGCCGAACATGCTCGTGCTCGCCGTATTTTCATCGTATAGGGGTTTGTTCGAGAGCAGTTGGCGAGCCGCTCGATGTTGGCGAAAAATTTCGGTAAGTATAGTTCTTATTCGTTCTTTTGACGCGACCATTTGAAGGGAAAAATCAAATCGTGCGTGTCGTGTTGGTTCGTTCAAAACGAAACCACGCAGTCATTTTTGATGCATTTTCTACTGGTCAGTCTGAAACGAGAGCTTATAACTGTCGTAGCTGAATGCTTCATGGTGTTGCCAGAATTCACGATTGAGTTTTACAACTCAAACGACTGCAATATGAATTCTTTTTCATCAAAATGAGTGAGTGCTTGCTTTTTAAACGAACTAATATTGGTCGCATAATGTGTTTTTCCGCTCAAATGACGTGATTGAGGTCGAATTACACAACATAACATGAACCTAACCGTTGGCGTTGGTGCATATAGATATATACTTCAATCTTCGTTCTTCCTCAATTTTTTTATAAACTTGGAATTGGATTTGCTTACGTCATTTTTACTTAGTGCAATTAATTACAATATATACAAAAAGAGTAGTGCAACAGAATGAGGAGAACGGGGCTTAGCGCATTTCGCACAACCATTGTCTTTGTGAAGGAATGAAAGGGACCTACAATTTTCTGCTGATTTCGAAAGGCGCTTTTCGTGGCAGTGAGTTTTACTATCGGAGAACTTGCCAATTCCTCGCAAAAGGCAATACCTGTGAAAAAACATTTTTGCTTGTGCTGAGATTTAAACCTCTAACCTCCTGGTTAACAGGCAGACATGCTAGCCTAGGAGTGAGTAAATATATGATCCCTTTTGCATGTATCGTAGAGTAAGGACAATGTTCAATTCAGGACAGTTATTTTAGCTCGTAACAACACCTTCGGACTTTATTGCTTATAAGACCGTTATAGTTTAGCGATTATTGTGACAGATAAAATTTTTGTAGTCTTGGACTCAGCAGTTCTTACAGAAACCATTAGATAACAAACAAAACCTTACAAACTAGTTGACCTAAACGATCTTTCATAAAAGTTGCGCAGGTGTAGATGAACCCATACTTATAAATTCGCAAGCATTTTCATTTTAGTTTTATTTTGCAATAGCTTAAAGTGTTTTATTCGTTCACCATTCAAACCTCGATCCTAATTGTTTCCATCGTATACATATTAATTTCAAATAGAAAAAAAAAACCAACAGGTGACTGGTCACTTTCAACACATTGTGTCCTTTGCTTTAAGTGTATAAATAAAGGTGATTACAGGTATTCTTGTCACGTATATACCTCTAAGAAAGTGAACCAAAAGTGTCTAAACAGGTTATGAGAAATCTGGGATAAAGACTTTATCCATTTTGGTAAGGACTCACCAAATTACTTGCCTGATTTTTTTTTCAACAAGCCTACATAGATATAATGCCAATTTCGAGAAAATCCAAAAACTACATCAGTTATCAGCCAAATAATAAAATTAATTTACCTTATGGCTTACTGAAAAGACATCACAAAACCCCAAACAGTATTGCCAAAATCAAAAGGAATTTCATCCTTTTTATTGTATCCTCTTAGGCGCCTTTCTGAGTAAATGGGTCGAATCGAAAAATCACATTGGTACACAATAAACGAATTAAGTCCCATTGGTGTATGGGAAACATTTTGCACTTTTTCCATTATACTTAAGGTTCCTCGCACCCTTCAAGGATTTCAAAGAAAGAAAAAATAATAATAATAATAAAGGATCTGTTTTAAAGAAACGTGCTTCGATTATAGAAAGGAGTTCAGTACCCTTTAGAATTTATGCAACAGCAGGAAATTTTTCTTTCGTTTTCTTATTTTGTTTTCCAAAATTTTTTTTTTTCCTTTCGCTATTCGTTTGACCTCTTTAAGGAGATTTTTCCCTGCAGAAGTGAATGCGGATCCTTTTTTTTTTGTATGAACTCACTTTAAATTGGTATGTAGGTACTTGAGTGTTTACTCACCGAAACCTCTCGAAATAATACTTTTGCTAGTGAAATCCTTGTAGTCCCTTCTATCAGCCACTCAAACGGCAAAGTGATTTTTGTTTCCATTCCACTTTTTCTTGATTCATAATAATTGGCTTATTAAGGAGAGGACATATTTCATTCTTTTTGATCTGACATTTGACTTTTCGTGTGGGAAGGGATTCTAATTGGGGTGTTTTGATTAAGTGTACCATTTAGAGCTTATTTTTTCCTGGTTATTGTGAAAAGTTTACTTAATAATTGAAGGATTTACGCATTGAAACAAAACACACGACCCAGGTTCTGGTCAGCAGCATATAACCGAAAAGAGTTCAGTCTACGCAGTAGTACTTTCTACAATACCAAGCAAAGCTCGAACACAATACCATTCCCACACACAAGCACATCTCAGTTCCGCCCTCTTGAACAGAGCTTACTCAACCCACCGGCACTCGCATCTCGCATGGCCCAGACTCTGGTTAAAACTTCTAAAATGCTTATTCGTGCTTACATGGTTCGTCTGTCAGTTATAATTTTAAATATTTTAAATGTTTGTTCTTTCTGTGATGTTTGACGAGCACTCTCTCCTTCTCCGTTCCTATTTTCGTATATGCAAATGGGTTGGGTATGCTTTTATGGTCCAACAAGAATGAATCAATTCCATTACGAGCTTTAGTCCAATAATCTCTTAAAATTGCGAAATGTTTTTCAGAGAATGAAGCAAGGAATAAAAGGGTTTACTATATTTTTATATATTCATCGCATACACATCAGATCGTTTCATAATCCTTTCATACAAACTTGCTTGTGTTTAGTGCTTTATAGAGTGGTTGTTGTTTTGTGGATAAGTAATAATCGTAGAGAGACAGGGCTCATGGCACATGTCTTTTGTGAATAAGCTTGGAATTGTTCTTGAAAAAAGGTTTTTTCATGATTATAGTTTTTGAAAGCAAGCATATGAAATTTCGAATTGTGTTAAGTAATATTCGTTCGTACACAAAGTGTACATTTTGATAAGTATATTTTGTTTAGTCTGAGTATGTTATGGTTACCTAGATACCTAGTGTCAGTCAATCCAACGCAGCTTTTCAGAGTTGAATGGGTTTGAATGTCTTGGAGCAAGTAATAGTAGAGCGATGACATGTGAGGTTAGCCTCTACCAGAAATAAGCCACATTGATAAAAAAAAATACAGCGAAAAAGTAAATGTAAATGTTTTTACTTACCATGAATATTTTTCAATCTTCAGCTCAATATTTGCTGTTTCAACTTTATTTTCGCTGTGTTTCAATGTTCGCTACTTCAGCTTAATTTTCGCTGCTTCAGCTTAATCTACGCTACTTCAGCTTAACCTTCGCTGCTTCAGCTCAATGTTCGTTTCTTCAACTCAATGTTCGCTTGTTCAGCTCAATGTTCGCTTCTTCAGCGCAATGTTCGCTTTTTCAGCTCAATGTTTGCTTCTTCAGCTCAATATTCGATTTTCAGCTGGATGTTCACTTGTTTTGCTCCATCTTGCTTGTTCCAGTGATGGATAGTGTGAACCCTCAGGGACCGCTTGTTCCACTTATTGGATCTTTTTCAGATATTCTGAATTTTAATGTTGGACGGAGTTGAGGAATATAATCGGTGCTGAAAAGGCAAAAGCTCTTATGTCCATTTTCAAATGGTATCAGAAAACGAATTCTTAACTTTCAGTATCATATTTAAAAACTTAGCTTAGGTCATTTTAAATATGGTCATAACTTTCTTGTTTGTAAAGGTAAGTCATTATAAGTAAGATGAAAACATAGGTTTTGTAAACAGTAGTTGAAAAAAAAAAAATTTTTTTGACAGGAGGAAATCTTTAAAAGACACTTTGCAGTATTCGACACCAAGTACCTCACTAAAAACTCCTCTTAATCAGAACCAATCTATGAACGATCGACAACAGAGTTTTCTTTCTCAATAATAAAATCGCTTTAGGGGAAGCTTAAACTTTTAATGCTTCCCATGACTTTTAGACCATTAGCTCGTGTGGCTTGGTTCTTCTTAATCTCCGAACATTGCCTCTCGTATTTAATACGTACTCCATTTCAGAGTTTATATGACTATGCAGCCGCTGATTGTGTGATACAGCATGTTTTCTTACAACTTCTGTAACCATTTCTATTTGTAGGTCACGATGTAAATCGCTATTTCTTATATACCATGGTGCATTTACTATTCCACGAAGGACTTTGTTTTGGAACTTTTGGATGATTTCAGTATTTGTTTTCTTTGTACAGCCCCATAATTGGATTCCATAGGTCCAAACAGATCTAAGTACTTGTTTATAAAGCATTATTTTATTTTCGACAGATAAGTCAGAATTTCTACCGAGTAACCAGTACATTTTTCTATACTTCAAGTTGAGCTCTTCCCTTTTCTTTTTGATATGCTCTTTCCATTTTAGCTTTGCATCCAAATTCATCCCAAGGTATTTGGCTGTATTGGTGTAAGGTACAGCTTGATTGTTGATGAATATTTGAACGTAGCTTAACTTTTTATTTGTAAAATTTATATGTGCAGATTTAGCTTCATTGAGCTTGATACGCTGTTTTTTGGTCCAATCACTGACTGTGTCGATGGCATTTTTCAATTTCTCGGTAGCCTTGACGACGCGTCGCGACGCACTTACCGAGTGCCAAAATTGCAGTATCATCTGCAAAAGTAGCCATAATGGTGTTGTTATCCACTGGAATATCCCTTGTATACATAGGTCCTAGGACGCTTCCTTGTGGAACACCGGCTTGTATTTTACTTAGCTTTGAATATTCTTGATCATACCGTACTCTGAAGAGCCGGTTTGAGATATAAGATTTTGGTATTTCGGAGTACTACCTGGGTAGGTCCCTTTGCAGTTTGTACTCTAGCCCCTCATGCCCTATCTTGTCGAATGCTTGAGCAACATCTAAAAATATAACCGAACATACATGATTTTCTTGTAATACCTTTTTTAACTGCATTCGTTATTCTATGAACTTGGTCTATTGTCGAATGCTTATTTCTAAATCCAAACTGACGATTTGGGATTAGATTTCTTTCTTCTATGACTTTGCTTAGTCTTTTCAATAGCAATTTTTCAAAGACTTTTGCCACTATTAGTATAAGCGATATTAGTCTGTAAGACGTCACTTCTGTTGCTTTGGTATAACAATTACTTCAGCAATTTTCCAATTATGTGGGACTTATTGGGTCTTTAGGCATGCATTTATTATGAATTGGAGTTTTATGAAGGTTTTTGATGGCATTTCTTTCATAACCTGAGCAGTTATTAGATCGTACCCAGGTGATTTTTAGTTCGATAGTTGATTTCGACACATGCTTATATTTCTTTTAGTGTGACAATTGGTATGTCAACTTCATCTACTTTATCAATAAACTGTTTTCTGGAAATGGCTTAAAAACATTCGCAAGATGTTCTGCAAACAGGTAAGCTTTTTCTTTCGAATTTCCGATCCAATTGCCGTCTAGAGATTTTATTGGCAGGTTTTGTAACGGCGGTCTTTTCGGGCGCTTAGCTGCTTTCCAAAGCGAATAATCGGTTGAAGCATCAGTCGTTAAATTTTTCAGGAATCTACTTAATGAATCATTTTTGATTTCGTAGATTTGTTGTTTAAGTTTGTTGAAAAAATTAAAAATAGCTAAAAACACTTAAGTCGACTTAAGAGCTTTTACCTTTTATGTACAGAATGTCATCATGTTGGATGAAAAGTCTGATAACTCTGAACGCATATTACATCCGCTCATCCAACATGCATTAAACGAAGTCTGTCCAACTAATTGTTAAGTCTGAACTCAGCTTATATCAATCTTCATTTGTTCAGCTCAATGTCTCCTTATACTGCTCAATATTCCTTTTTTCAGCTCAATCTTTGATTTAACTTCGACTTTTTAGCTCAATATCCCCTTCTTCATTTCAACCTTTTGCTTCTTCAGTTTTTATTCGCTTACTCTGCTGAATTTTCAGTTGGTATTCTCAATCTTTTCTAGCTCGACTCAATCTTCGGAACGACTTTAATACTTCATTAAATACATCCGCTTTGTCTCAAACACTCAAGTCATTTAGATGTTATTCATTTTGCTTAGAATTCATTTATTTGAAGTGGATTTTCTCGATGTGACATATTTAGCATAAGGTTGCTGCCTCTCTGGTCTCATATGATGTTATTTGGTGTAGAATTTGAAGTTCATTCGAAACCATTACTATTGTCTACATGTCGTGAGGGTTAAGGGCTGACATGTCTTAATAACTGACGCAGCCTGGCTACGACACCCAACCTGATAAGTGCCCACTGCTCCCTAGTCTAATTATTTTGTAAAACCTAGCAATTGTTTTTTATTTGTCCTTTTCCAACCGAAAGGAAAAGGTATTATAGAAGAAATAAGTGCGTATCTATCTCGTTAGCAACCACTAAGTACTACCTGCGGAATATAGTTTTGGTGTCTTGTAACACTACGAATACCTCACTCAAGAACTAACTACACTAACCGAGTCCAACAAGAAAATTCGAGTGGTATACACAAAACACGAATCCTGGGCGATTACCGCATCAGTGATCGAGTGAGTGAATACTATTTTTTTCAACATACGCTATATATTGCACAACATCGTTTATCGACTTCAATTTGTTTAAATACTGATGAAGGAATGTCAAATCGAGATCCTAAAGTGCACGATAACGCGAGAAGTAATGCCAAAAACAAATTATTCAGTCACGTATTACTCGATCACGTATGCCGCTATTCAGCCTTTGATTTTGTCTCTGTCGACTGTAATACAACTATACCGTTGTTTTAACGCAACGTTCTACGGTTTCTTATCTTTCGTCTAGACTCAATACCAATCAGAAAAGCAGCTAGCTCATCAGAACAACTCGCCTCCAAATTATTATTTTGATTTAATCTAAGAACTTTTCCACAACACAAAACTGGTCAATGCTTTAATTTTTATTTACATTGAATACTTACTCACTTCTGACATCCTTATCCAAAGAAAAGAAAATGTTTTCTGATACACAGATGAATAAATACTTTTTCTGTTTACTTTTACCTTTGCTTTTCCTTGCTCAGCACTTAAATAAATTTTATTTATTCGTAAGCTGCTTGTTGTGTCCGAATATGTATAACATCACAGCGAGAGTGTTTTCCTATACTTTCTGCTTATCTGAACATGACCATATCCTGACATGGGACTGGGGCGTTATTTTTGTCAATGGCAGGGTAAGTAAAATAAAAGACATGGTTGTTGTTATTTAATCTTCTCCACATTATTCTGTGTACAAGAACAATGCTGCCGATAAGATGCATTGATTAAGCCAGCCTTTGAAAAGCTTGGACACTTCCAATATATTCACGACTGACGGCCATAAATATGCAACGCTGCTTGAACATGTCATTGCCAAAGTAGCTCCTTCACAACAAGTTCTTATAAATTGAATAAACTCTTTCAAGAGCTGATGCCTATGATTCTCACCATGAATATCATAGAAAAATCGTAATCTTTTTAGGCTTGAAAAGGGAGGGACAGGACATAGCTGAGACACACACATAACAGACAAAAACAAAAAAACCAAACAAAAGAGAACTTGATACAAATATTGAATTTGTCGTCCGCCACACACATCAACCTATTTATCAGTAGTTGGCTACTTACATCGATTGCGACAGCCCACAGGAGTCGTGTATCGTCCTTTTGGGGTTCTCTTTACGACTTCAGTTTTCGATAGAACCAGTGAAACAAAAAAAAAAAAAAAATAGGTAGAAGAATAAATTCCCTACGCTCGATAGGGGAACATTTATCGATATTGGCATATGAGTATATTGGCTTTTATTATTGTTTTTACTGTTATTGTCTTTGGAAATTTTGTCTGTGGCATTGTTGTTTTACTGTCGCTTTACATCATTGTTTTGTTCCTTTATTCTATTAATTCCTTATTGTGATTATTTCCTTGGAAATGGCTGTAGCTTAGTTATGGTTATTTGCAGATATAAAATTAAAGGAAATTTGATATTAAAACCAATATACATCGATGAGGGTAAATTTGGTCTCGTTGAAGTATACCTACTGACATTTAAAGACTGTAGTTTTTGTTTCGAAGAAAAAGTTACTCGATCGATTTTTTGGGAAATTCGCCAATAAAACCTTATCAGTGAAAAATGGTGGGGACATTGACATTACATTTTGAAAATACTTTTTCTGTTGTGATGAAATTTGCTAGAAATAGGCAAAGAATAGGAATACCTACTTCCAAAAGCCGCATTTGCAATTGAAAAAAGCAACAAAATATTAGCAGGGTACATAATTTTTACCAATAACAGTTAGATAATAGATGCCAGACGCGAAAAGTACCAATAGCAAACTATTACAGTTCGGAGTGCACCTGGGCCTCAACCATCATCTTTCGTCAACAATTTCGATTTCAGTTTTGAACTATGTAAAGGGTCTGCCATCTAACGTTTTTTTTTTTTTTTCAACTAGTGCTTATTTCGTGAATGGTAACACTTAGCTCATGTCTGATTTAACAGATAATTTGTTTTATCCTTCCGCTGAACGAATATGGTTGTGTATACGCTTGAACAACGCTGGGAAATATTGCGACACTACTTTGAAAATCATGGTAATGTTGCAGAATGTGTGCGCAAATTACGTACGGATTTTGGAAGAGAAGCACCGTCAGCTCCGTATGTTCGTTATCTTGTGAAAAAAGTGAAAGAAACTGGCATCCTCATCGATAAACCAAAACGTGAAAATAATGATAATCAGAATAATAATCCAATCGCTAATGGACCTGCGATCGACTTAAAGAAGATGCCAATTTTCCAAAAAAAAATCATCTTTTCAGATGAAGCTCATTTTGACCTTGGCGGGTATGTAAACAAGCAAAATTGTCGCATTTGGGGCACAGAAAACCCGCACGCATACATTGAAAAGCCGATACACCCAAAACGAGTCACTGTTTGGTTCGGATTTTGGTCCAGAAGCCATTTTTCTTCGAAAATAAGCAAGGAGTGGCCGTAGCAGTCAATGGCGATCGTTATCTGGCCATGTTGAACGTATTTTTGTTCAGAAAAATTGAGGAATATATTGGCAACATTTGGTTTCAATAGGACGGCGGGTGCTACGTGCCACACATGGCCGACGCTACACTTGATGTTTTGCGCCACGTTTTTGAAGATCGCATGATCAGCCGCAGAGCTGATGTCGTTTAGCCACCTCGGAGCTGCGATTTGACACCGTTTGACTATTATTTGTTAAGTGCCGTAAAAGATAAGTGTTACGCCGACAAGCCAGAGACAATTGACGCTTTAAAGGACAATATTCGTGAAGCTATTGATGAAATACAGCTGCACACATTCGATAATGTGCTCAAAAATTGGACCGATCGTGTAGGCTACTGCATGGCCAGCCGAGGCAGCCATTTGAATGAAATTATTTTTCATTATTAACCGCCGGAAGGATTGTACTTTCAAATAAAAAAAGAAATATGAGAAAACATTCAGTAGTTTTTTTTATAGCATTTTTAAAAATAAAAAAGTTATTTGGCGGACCCTCTATAAGGTTGAGGTCTTTTAACACTTGCTTGCGACACCTCAGACAAGGTCTTCCCCTTCCGCGATTACCCTAAGATGTGTTTTCAAAACTTAGTCAAGACGGAGCGTTGATATCCATCTGATCAACATGTTCCAGCCATCGTAGTCTAGCGATGCGTGCTCTTGTGTTCAAGTCGTAGTCCACCACCTACTACAATTCTTTATTGAAACTTCTTCTCAACACATGGTCTCCCCAAAAAAGATCACTCGAAGTTTTTTTCTTTCGAAACGAACATGGGATTTCCTCATTCCAATTAGATAAAGTCCATGTGTTCGTGTCTTATAGAATTGGAAATGTGTTATAGAGGATAACCTTGGTTTTCTATAGAGTGTTCTATTTCTCAGTTTCTTAGCCCAAACTAGCAACGATTGACATCATTCATTCTCCTTTGGATCTCGACTTTGATATTATTTTCAGTGCTTGAAGTCCTGTACTACTTCAAAGTTATGTCTGTCTATTGTGAAGTTTCGTCCAATTCGTCCATGGTTCGATGTTCTCTGTCCTTGTTTTATAGCGATATTGTCACCGAGTCACCTTGCTTTTATTTTATTGTATTTTTGTGTCGTACTATACACGTATATTGATCGCATCTCTTTCGAAAGAAAGAGATGAGCGTATCATAGATATTTCGTTTAAAATTCAAAGCAGGTGGTCCAAATGCATTTGCGATTTAAGGTTAGCTGAGTAAAGTTCGCCATTTTTGTTATAAAGCTACATATTTTGGATTTTGCAATTAATTATATTTTGTATTTTCCTCATTTTTTTATGAATATTGATTGGGGTAGATGGTAATTTTATAGTTATATTTATATAAGTATTTGCTTATAAGTTTTTAAGATAGATAAGCAAGAAGTATCGTATCGAATCGAAGTATACAAATTTTTGTAAGAACCTTGTAACTTAGATCCAACTTAAGATGTCTGATTAATACTTTTTTACAGAATAAAATCCGTACATTAAGAAACGAGTCAATTCTTGGATATTTATTTTTTTGGAGACAACTAAACTGTTTAAACCAATAGTACTTCTTGGAGCAACATGTATATATATATACCTACTTCGTTTGATTCCCATTAACCCTACTTTACAAACTGGGGTCCATTTGGACCCCAGAGCATGTTTGAACACTCATAACTTTTTTGTTTTTAATTTTTTTTTAAATGGGATTTTTACTCAGTGAACAAAATTCAATTTTGTGTTAATTTCTTCAGTTAAAACAATTATCAGTTGTTTACAGATTTGTCTGCGATTTTTTTGTGAAAAGAACCCGTCCACCCGAACTGGGGTCCATTTGGACCCCAGTACTGAAATTCTATGAAAAATCATATTTTTTCTAATAAATAATTATTTTATTTCAAAAGCAGCATAGTTTATGTTTATTAGGATTTAGTTTGAAGTTGTTGGCAGTTCCGGCAGACATTTAACATATAAGCTTCTAGTGTGGCAAGGGCAACAACATCTGCCACATCCATCGCCCGCCGGTGGTTCTGCTTTTGTTGTCGTCTGCTCTTGGGCAAATGTGACATCTGCTTCTTTTACAAGAGAGCCTTTCGGGGACTGTTGGTAATTTTTCCTGAACTCTCCCCAAAATACAGAGAGCATCCAATGCAGATTTTCCAATGCCAGATTGTGTTGCAGGTTGTGAACGTTTATTCAATTCTGACTCAACCAGTTCCTCCGCTAGTTCGATGAGTTATCACTTCTGAACAAATTTTTGTTTCCTCTAGGCGGATTGAAGTGTTGGAAAATGATGACAGTTGCTAGGGCTGCTACGTTCAGTAAGTTGTAGAATACAACCATTGGCCAGCGATTTGTTTGATGTGTACATGAACATATCGAGACCATTTGGTCGAATACATCGACTCCACCTTTGGTGCGGTTATAATCCAGTATCATTGCAGGTTTACTTTGATGACCGGAAGTGGCTTTCTTGCAGTTAAGTTGTGTTGATAGCAATGCCACTTGTTTGTTTTGCTTCGGAACATAACTCACCAACGCCATTTTTCCAGAAAATCCATCTTTGGACTTGACGATACTGCTTTTTGTTATTGACCTTTACATGCTCATTCTGGCCATCAAGAACCTCCTTCGCTACAAAAGGTTGAGGCAAATCTCTTTTGTTTTTCCGAATCGTACCAAGAATAGTGATCTTCTTATCCAGTAACTTCAATGCCAAATCCACCGACGCGACGTAAAAAAAATTATCAATAGTGAGGTTGCCTTCAGAATTGAAATATGATGGCATCAACGACATCAGCACATCATATCCACGACCAATTTCTGTTCTTTAGTTAGAGCTACCAGTGCAGATAGAAAACTTCAGTGGATAGCCCGTTGAGCTTTCATTCAGCCACCTAAACTTCAAGCCATATTTGGCAGGCTTGCTTGGCATGTATTGGGGAAATTCAATCATTTTTAGGTCATAAAATTGTTAGATGACCTGAACAAACTGAAATGATGACTTTTTTTGGATAGGCATACCTGACAAGAACATTGATATACATTAATATTACAATCAGTAATTACGTAAAACAAACATATCGAAAGGGATAAGCGGGAATCCCAGATTTGCGAAGTTAGGCAATTTCCATCGTTTTTGAAATTGAAAAATTTTATTGATGACCTCCTACATACCTGCATAATGACATCTCTGCTTAAATTGCTTTATTATACTTCTATATGAAATACTTAGAAATAATTCATACAATAGCCAGAAGAACTACAACTGAACAATATAAGTCAGAAATCAAAAAAATTTATAGAAGAAAAAATCGTGGGGTCCATTTGGACCCCAGTTCGGGTGGACACGACTTTTGCCGGTTCGTAAAGGAGGGTTAAGGATTATACCCATTCTTCCTACTTCTGTTTCAAAAGCAAAAAATCCAACTAACTGACCGGTGTGAAGCCGGTTAAGAGGGTAGAGTATTGAGAAGAACTAAGATTGGGCTACTGTTGTCAAAGGGATTATACAGGTTGAGGAGGGATTATACAGGTTAGCCCGAGATGAATTCTAGTATGTGGTGACAGGTTGGAGAAATTTCACCCAGTTTGTGGAAGAAGTATTCTGCGAGGGCTTTTTTCTAGGCCAAGCTTGAGTACTCACAGGACAAGTGGCGTGACCTTTTCTCAGCCTTTTCGTCTTGGCATCCTCTACGGAAATCGGGTGTGCTTATGAAGGAAATCGGGTGCACATATGCACATGTATCCAATGGGTTTCGAACCGTCTGGATATCAATCGAAGGAGAGGGCCGAGACCTAATAATCCGGAACAAAAGCTCTCTTTACATGCGCGAGGCTTTAACTAAAATTAACTACAACATACTAAACGCTTTGGCTTTCGAAAATATTATTCAAAAACAAGTAGTTAGTTTCTTTAACAGCGAAAATTTATTCACACCAAAACAATCTGGTTTCATAAAGAATAATAGCTGCATAACAGCCTTAATTAAAGTTACAGAGGTTATCATCAGGAAAAATATTGACTATAAAAATGTTACGTTCTTAGTCCTATTAGATTTTTCAAAGGCTTTTGATTTGGTTAACCATTCTATTCTTTGTGAAAAGCTCTATTAGTGCAGTCATTGAAGCATTATTGGCCCGAATTTTTTTACTGTGAACCGATTTGCATGAAATTTTGGAATTAGGCTCATCTTACCCTTAACTTCAAAAGTGAAAATGATTTGAACACTGCCACCACCCTGGGGGTGAATTTTTTTTTTTAATAACCTCGGATATCGATAGAAGAAAGAAAAAAACATTAGATGCTCCCCTTATTTGCAATACAGCTCCGTATTTCACTACAGCTCCGTATTTCTACAAACCGTATTTTTCACTTAAATGACTGCACTATATTATCTTTATGGCTTTTCTATTGATGCAGTTAATCTTATTTTCTCTTATTCAACAGAACGCACACAGGCAGTTGAGTTTTAAAGGCAGATCTCCAATTTCCTTCCAAATCCTAGTGGAGTCCCGCAAGGATCCATTTAAGGTCCGTTACTCTTCTCCATTTATATGTAAATGAGCTTCCTATACGATTGTGACCTCACAATATTTCACTAGACCAAAAACCCGAGCTTTACTTGTAAAAACACTTATTATACACATAATGATCTACGGTTGTGAAATCTACTGTGACCTCGATCAAGGAAGTAAAAGAAAACAGACCGTTGCATTCAACTCGGCAGAAAGATACGTTTACGGATTGAGGCGCTTTGACAGAATCTCACAATTTTCATCAAACCTTTTAAGAACGTCGTTTGAAAACCTGTTGAAATTTCGAACATTAACCTTATTTTCGGGTACACTTTCATCTCATCAACCAGTTGAACTTTTTAAGGAAATACAATTCTTGAATTCTAACAGATCGTGGCTTTTATTGGTCCCCCGGCTCAAAACCGACTGAGTTGCACTTCAGACATTTTCGTCAATAAAGTACTCACTCGAAGCTAGATTTGTGGTTGTTGGAAAGGAATGTTTTACGTTATTATTCAGTTTCTGTTTTGTTTCTGCTTGATAACCATAATACCAGCATCTAAAAACCCCCTTTTTTCAGAGTTGGAACAAAGATGCTTTAAAAAACTGTTTTCTACATTTTCTATCATACAACGTTTCATTCCAATAATAAGTACTTGTTTGTATGTTTTGAAGTGGCGTCCATTCTCATCCATTTAGGAATCCGAATCCGAGAATTGGACATGGTCATGGTCATGTTACCAAACTGATTTTTGAATTACTATGATGCGCGTTGTGTTATCATCCAATTCTCGCTTCAATTACAATTCGCGTTAATAAACAAAAGTAAATTAAAATTCTTCTTTTTCACAACCGAAATTCATAATGCGTACCACACGCCACATCCCTACATTGCCACTGCCACCGCACCGTTGAGCAATACCCGGAATTCGGAAATGATTATGTAGATAAATTCCAAACTTCCTTAGAACTCAAAAATGTATTCGAATTCCATTCCAGCATCACCGTTTGCCGAAAATTCCATTGCATAAGATCACAGGATATAATATGAATGTAAATTGATTTCAGGACACGAATATCCACCTGGATATTGGACGACTCATCGCAAATGTGAATTCTTTCATAAAACCTTCATATTTCGAACTGAGGTTCGATTACCAATGGAAGGTGGGTATAGTGTATCGTCGTTTGGTGAGGTCACTCCATTGAATCGTTCATTCGTAGGTTTTGGGAACACGGTAATAGGTTGGAATACTCATAATCATATACAAGTGTGGAGCACCAGCACCCGCACCCGCACCCGCACACGTCTAAGTAATTCCAATTATTATTCCGGGTAAATCGGGAATAATTACGGCCTACAGTTGTTTGCTCCCAATGGGGGGGCTCAATTCTAATGAACATTTAGCTCTGCCGCGTGTGGAAATTGCTCTCAGCTTTAAGTTTATTAACAAAATATTTCAGGGCAACACAAAAATTAATTGAATCTGCCAGGCTGGAATTTTCACATGCCATATCCGACGTGATTCTGTGTAATTCACCATCACTGTGTGTAGGGTAGGCTATAGAGGGTAGGTGCTCATATGTAGGCATATACATATATCTTTGCATGGTGGTATCCATTTTGATGTTCAAAATAGCGTTGGAAACGGAAGAATGAAATTTGATAGTATCCCGCCCGACTTTGTATGTGTATGTGTTTCGGGTTTTGTGTGGATGTCGAAAGACAACATCAGTCTCTTGATGAAGGCCTGTGAAATTCCATTCTTTTGTAATGAAAACTTCTTTTTGCCGAGAGAATTAACCTAGGTACGTACAGAACAAAATGCTATGATATGGCAAAGAATGCCTGGGGGGTGGTTCCTGTTATTGTTGGGGTTTGTTGCCGACCGGCAAATTGTGGCATTTTGGAACTCGTTGATGATGTGGTGACGATGGTTTGGCGCTGATGAATACATTGTGGTCCCATTTGAAAAGAACCAACACAAGGAAGACACGATAATGAAATCCCTCAAACGCGATTACAGTATTCTTTGAATTGGGTTGAGGATAGGGAATTGCGTTTGCTGTATAAAAACAGATCAGAGTTGGGGTAGAAGAAGGTAGGTGTAGCGAACAATGTTCCAGTTTTATTGCAAACTAAGGAATTCTTGTCACTAATTGCTACATACTTCTAAGAATAAGGCAGTAAGCTCAATTAATTTGCCAAATCTGGAGTTATGACCATGCCATGACGCGTAGGTACATAGTCAGTTCCTCAGAAAATTCTGGGATGTCTTAATCTTCTTATCGCACACCTTCTATTTATACCAAAAAAAAAACATCATAATCAGTTAACACTATCCGATACCAGCCTTGCGAAACATGTGCAAACCTGTTCCCACTGACTCGGCAATTATTAGCCCGGTCAATAACTGGACATAGGATGCTATCCCATTGGCAAGTGCACGACCCGACAAACAGCCTGCACACGTAAGCACGAAAGATGCAAGGTCAGCGATACTTGATGGGAACCAATGACTGCTGGCACCGGACGATGTAGTTCAAGTTTAAACTTCATCGAATAGAGAATTCAACCTCGTAGTTTTAAATAAATATCTTATAACGTGTTTAATCCGATTTCTTATTTACGTAAGTCGAACAGTTGGGCTGACACCTTGGTCGGCGTTCGCGTTTTTTTTTTAAATTATCCTCGTAAGGATAATTTAACCTACTTATATGAAAATTCTTTTATATACCTAACAAGAAGTATTTTGTGACAAAAACAGCTCATCAATTATCAACTGTGCCTTGGTATATAAGTGAGAGTCTCCCTTTAGCACATTTCCATATTCGTAGACAAAAGTGGATGCGATTGAATTGTATCGTGCTTGTTCAGAAAAAGAAAAACTGACCCAACACAACAAGAGCTTATGTCTTAACAGATTTCACTTTGTAAAAGCTGCTAAAAGCTTACAAACACACAGGAATAAAACACAAATGTTTTCGATTGTTTTTTGGGATCAGGCCCACTGGGAATATTTTAATAGCTCTTGCCACAAATTATCCTTAAAGAGTCATTTTGACGGTACCCTTAAATTTTTGTTAGACAGCATATTTTGTCTCTAACATGACCTCTCTAAAGGACTATTCACATGAGCACGACCAACGAACGACGAATAAATAAAGAAATGTGATTTTAAGTACCTTACAAGCATAAATTCCTCACGAATTTTTTTGGAAACGATGGAAACTTAGTTCATACTTATTTTTAGGTGGATAAACTTTTATTTTTGTGTCTAAAATTAAAAAAATTGAGAAAAAAAGTTTATTCGTTACGAATAAACATCTAGTAGGTACGAGCTGTCAGACTTTATTCTCGTTCCACATACTCCACACTCCAACGAATAAATTTTTCGCGCGCGCTTAACCTCAAAATCATTCCCCATTTTTGTTTTGCATGTAAATTGTGTTGGTTATTCGTGACGAATGTAAAACACTCATGTGAATGAAATGTCAAAATTAACGAATTTTCGGTTATTCGTCGTTCGTTGGTCGTTCTCATGTGAATAATACTTAAACGGTGACTCTAGTTTTTTTTTTTTAATTTTTCTTATCCATAGATTGATGTTTGTTTTTAATTATAAACTCAAAGTAGTTCGCAGGCAATAGCTACAATAAATTTAATTTTAATTTGTCATTGTGCTTTCTCGACGGAAACATTGACGCACCAGATTATATGATATCTAACGTATGTAATTCTCAACGGGATGAAAAACTTTGTTTCTCACGGAACAAAAAGTATCATCCCCAAAGAGAATTCGTGGTTTGATTCGGGCGATCAGGAAAAGAGAAAGAAGTTTTCGAATACACAACCCAAAGGTAAAAAACCGGAATTACTTCAAACGGGCTAGAAATATCTGTAATGCTCATATAAAAAAGGCCAAGTTTGTGCATTACCCTAAATTAAGGTTAAAAATAACCGTTGTATCCAAAAGGGAGCAAAACCTTTTGGTCCTTTTTTAAGAACATTAGAATCTCCACCACGTCATCGGTCCCAACGCTCGTCTTCAATGACTTTCCATATGTTAGCTCCATCGACAAAGCCAACTGTAACTCAACACTTCCTGATATCACATTGGCCCCACGTGAGCTTGAGACAGTAAATTCTGCAATAAATCCGATATTTTCTTACTCGCTCGGTAGCGAGAGTCCTAAGAGACCTCAATATACATAAATTCGATGGTCCAGATCCAGATGGTATCCCCGCCGTTCTTCCGAAGAGGTGTTCTTCTACGCTGGCAAAACCACTGCGTAAGCATTTCTGTGTTTCCTATTCTTCTGGGCTCTTTCGAGCAGATGGAAAAGTGCATTTGTCCAGCCCTTCCCTAAAAAAGACTAATCATACTCCCCTTCCAATTACCGTCGAACTGCACTTACGTCCCTTCTTTCTAAGGTCATGGAAACGTTGAAAGATCATCTGCTAATGAAATACTTTGAAGTGCGAAAGCTTCTTAATGACCGAAGTATGGCTTTCGTAGCAAACGGTCCACTGCTTATCTCACCGAAAAGTGAATCCAATCTTTACATTGTTTTGGAGAAAGTAAGATTATTGCACTTGATATTTCTAAAGCATTTGATAGAGTTTCGCATCAGGTTCTATTATCAAAATTGCGTGCTTTTGTTACCGATGATCCTTTCTTCATTGGATTAGAAATTACCTTTCCGACCGTTCAATACAAGTTGTTTTGGACGGTTTTAAGTCTGATACTCACCTTTTAAATGCTGGTGTATTCCAGGGCTCTGTTTTGTCTCCGATTCTCTTCCTCATTTCCTCTTTTCTGAAAATTCTAATCCGCTTAACTGTTTCACTGACGACTCAACCTCCAGCTTTTCATATTCGTTTTCAAATTCACGTCCTTGCTCTTCGGATGTGGAACTTTTGATCTGACTTCGTGGCCTACATCCGCCCAAAACTAGAGCACAATTCCCATATCTGGTCAGTTTCTACTCAAACATCTTTGCGCCTACCTTACAGGGAACAAAACAGAGCGTTGAGATTGATAATTGATACGTCATGAACATCGTCGAAACGTTATCTGTATCAGTCTCTTTTATCGGTTTTTCTACAAACAATGCTCTGCAGCCAGCTGCATTAATCCCTTGAAACAATTTAGCCGCAACACCCGGCTCGCTAGAAATGCTCATTAGTTGTACCTCGTACCCAATTCGGAAGTACAGCAAAGTATAGAGATTAATATTTTTGTCGCACCTCCCGAATGGGGAATGCTTTACCTGACTCTGTTTTTCCCTTACCTTACGACTCACAAAAATTCAAAAGCTATGTACATCGGTGTCTCGTATTAAATCCTCTCCTATTTTCCTATTTTCGCACTGTGTTCAACATCATAAGGATATTCATAGCCCCTTGATGTGCGCGCTAATTCTTCTTCTTCTTTTCATTTCCCGCGTTACGAGTAGTGATCTTGAAGCGATCACAACTCTCCCACTTTTCTGCTTCACACTAGTGATCCGCCTGTGGGGTACGCCGCGTTGACCTCAGAAAGCGTCGGCAAGCCTCCCGGTTTTGGATTGTTCCATGTCTGAGGCCAACCAAATGCTGCTGTTTTTGCATTTGCTTGTACCAGGAGTGTTTTGGCCTGCCTTTTCTTTTTCGTCGCGAATTTGTTGAAACGTTGTACGATATTGCCTTTTGGACGGGGTTCTGCGGATCTCTCTTTTGAACATGACAATACCAACTGAGCCGGTCGTGCTGAATTTTGTCCAAGATGGTACTTTTGTAATGAAGGCTTCCACGGATCTTAGTACTTCTAATTCGATCAAGCTTTGTTACTCCTGCTGTCATCCGAAGCATCTTCATTTCGGCTGCGGTCAATTTGCTCTCATACTTTTTGTACATTGTCCAACATTGTGAACCGTATGTCAGAACTGGACGGACAGTTCCTTGTAGAGTCTTCCCTTCAGCTTAGGGGGCATTTTTCGATCACAGAAGATAGCGGAGTTTTCTCGCCACTTCATCCACCCTACGCTTACTCGATGATTGATGTCGTCATCACAAGTTGCTTCACTATTGATCATAGATCCCAGATATTTAAACTATTCACACTTGGGAAGCACATTTCCATTCAAATAAATGTCTGGAATAGGCTTGTCTGGATCAGAAAAAGGGCAGCACAGGTATTCCGTCTTTTTAGCGCTAATACGGTACCCATTTCCTTCCAGAATATCAATCCAAACGTCAAGTGCTCGTTGCAGGGATGTAGGATCCTCGCTTATGATGGCTCCATCGTCAGCAAAGAATAATTGTTGTACTTTATTGTCCGTTACTTTTCCTTCGAACAAATAATTTAGAACAGCAATAAAGAGCAGTGGACTCAAGACACTTCCCTGATGTACACCTACTGTTATTTATGTGATGTGCGCGCTAATTATATAAAAAAAAGTGTTTCAGCCATCGTAGCCTCGCTATGCGTACTCTTTTAGCAGTGGAGCTCATAAACCTCTTATTGTACCTTCTTCTCCACACATTGTCTTCACATACGTGACCAAAAATCAATAAATTGTTGATGTTTGTCATTTGTACAACCTTTTCAAGTGTTATGTTAAGGAAACTGCACAACATTTAGTCGCCTTGTCGAAAGCCTTTTCGGCATTAAAGATCTTACTGAGCTCTTTGCCAACCTTTACGGAGCAGTGTGAATTCTCCAAAGTCATACTGCATACTCGTACAAGTATTTCCGGAATGCCGAGACTAGCCATGGCTCTTTACAGCTCGTCTCTGTAAATGCTGTCGTTCGCGGCCTTGAAGACGATAACAAGATGGTGTATATCGATGTCATATTCCCGTTTTTTTTTTAATCTGCCTTAATTCGAAAATTTGGTGGGTTCTGAACTTTTCAGATCTAAAACCATATGACCAATCAAGTTCTTGACATGGGGTCTTAAAGGTTCACATATTACAGCAGACAAGCTTTTATCAGGACGGACGTTAAATATCCTTATTCCTCTAAAAATGGCGCTGTTGCTAGGATCTCTCTTATTAAGGGTGGAGCATACTATACAGTGGTTCCCTTCATCAGGCATACTTCCTTTCAACAATGCCATGCAAATCAGCTATGGTGCATGCTCCTTTCCAACTGATCTCCATCTGCTATGAACAGCTCAAGACGTCAAGGCGATCTGAACCTGCAATCTTATTCGATTTAAGGTCGCATATGGCAAGTTTAACATCTTCTAGGTCGGGAGGACAGCATTCTTCAGCATCGATCATTCTGCCTGACAGCGGAATTGGTGTCTTCACCGAAGCTAGGCAGTCTGCAGAAGTGGTCTATCCCCCCGGGCAAGATCTTTTTACCACTTGGTAAAACTTTCGAATCTCATTCCTGTCATGGCATCCCTATAGTTTCCTCAAACAAGCGCTTCTGATACTGCTTATTTTTTTTTTTTTTTTTTGAGAATTTAATGTTCTTCTAGCCTGCGTTCTTCATCGAACCATGGATTTTGTTTTAGTGGCATAGTGAGAACCATAACCTCAGAGGGTACGGTTCTGATGGCTTGTGGGCATTGCGGCCACTGGTCTTTATTGTCAAATCCCAGAGTGTCTTGCGTCGATCGCAACATGGTCAATTTGGTTGACAGTTGATGGCTGCAACATCGATAGGTCGAAGTAGTTCATTCAAAGGTTTCTCCTTTTTGACTGCTGAGGACCGTTGGTTCTGTAAGTCGAATTCATCCACTGTGACGTTCTCCATAAACTCTGTCAGACCACTGAGATTCGGGCAGTCAGTCACTTCTCGCAGACTATTATAGTGCTGGTCTATTTTTTCTTCGTCCTTTTTCAAGACTCACACATATCTAATAGTTTGGTAAGAAGTTCCCAATATCCAGGGGCAACCGCGTGAGGATACGTAAGCACAATTGACGTGTACCATAAGTTGCAAGACATATAAGCTGTCCAGTTTATACTCCAATAACGGTCTTTCCTAAGTACCTACGCACCGATCCACTTTGAGATTAAAAAGAAGGCCATATTGTGGTTGGAACTGGAAACACAAATCATTTTTAATGTAGCCGTCGAGACCATCATGGGGAAAGCCAAAGGTATTAAATTATGTGCATGAAGTTGAACACCAAAGCATCCGAACTCCTTTCACTTTGTGCGATCCTTTTTTTTTTCTAAAGCCTTATAAAAGCTATTTTCTAAAAGTAATGTTAACTCTGTTCCAGTTATAAAAATGAGAAAAAAAAATTATTTCCAATTCAAAAACTGACATACGTACCTACTTACAATACATGTGAAGTTGTTTGTTAGGATCAGCGTCTTCTAAATAAACCGATTGGAATAGACAATCTAAAAAAATAGTGTCGATTCAACTTATGAGCTCATGACTCATAAAAAGGCAAAATATTCTCAAAGGAGTCAAATTTTATTGGAACCCATAACCTTATGTTGATTTACAAATGTCTATGATGAGTGTGCCAAGCACAAAATCCTTTCTATCCCACAACCACAACCCTCACTCAAAGTCCATTCTTCATTTTCAATATGTTTTTCTCTCTCATATTTTAACAACGTAAGGCCCCAAAAAAATAACAAAAGAAAAGGAAAATAGAAGAAAAAAAAAAGAAAACAAACGAAAATTTACTTCCCATAAATTGTATTTCTTCACAAATTGTATCACCCTTTCCGAAGCAACACTTAATATGAAAAAATTCCTATTTACAACAATTGCTTGGGAATATCATTTAGGTATAAATGAAAATTGTTTATGCGATAGATGTTTTCCATTCTAGCAAATTGCCCTTCGAATCGTGTTGTTATTTGCCGATCCGCCCACACTCCTTATTAATGTAAGCCCCCCAAGTCCCACAAAACCCCAAACTCACACCCATACACCATCATCCATGCACTCGAGATCGACATGGTTCTTCTTTGTTTTTTTTTTTTTACTGTCAATTTATTTGCCTATCCATATAAATATGTATGCGCGGATATATGGAGATATTTTTTGTTTAACGCTGTTCATATATTTCCATAAACACAAAATACACACTTTGTCAGAGAAGAGTGCGTGTGTAGGGAAAAAAATGAGAAAAAAAGATGCGGGCGAGTGGTACTTATGAACATGCTCCGGACAAAAAATGGAGTGCGAGTAAACGAATATGAAGACTTGATTGTGTTGAGTGTAAATCCTCCGAGTCTCGATCTCGATTTCCTGACAATGGCTTGTCATTCTAGATAAGACACGAAATAATGCTGAATTCTTATTCAGAATTTATAATGAATTGTATTTCAACTCCTCTTCAGATGACATCGTCCTACTTACTCCTTCCAAGCACTACACACAGGCATGTCAGAAGGGGAGAAGGGATGTTGTTGAGGCAATGATGTTTTTTGATGCTGATTTTTTTCTTACTCTTCCCAACTTATTTGTAATTCTCCTATTTTCTTTATAAAGATTGAGACTCTGTTATGTAATTAATTCGAAAGCATATAAATCGCTGAAGCCTTTTCTTTTTTTTAAAAAGAACTCGTGTAAGAAAAACCAGTAGCTTTTTCTATGCCAGTTCGAGGCCTAGCGCATTTCTCACAACAATGTCTTGTGAGGAAATAAAGGGGACTTACAATTTTCTGCCGGTTCCGAGCGGCTTATCGAGAAAGCACTTTTCATGACAATGAATTTACTATCGAAGGACTTGCCAATTCCTCACGAAAAGCGATACCCAAAGTTTACATTATTAAATATTCTCGGTCACTTTGTGCAATGCTTCGTGGTGTCTTCAAGGTTCACTATATGTAACGCCCTGTATGTGTATAGCCAAAAAAGATAGGGTCTCTGTTTAACACATGTATTCGCATCAGTATACTACAAAGGTTTCTGATAAAGCGAGTATTATTCCTATGAAATTTCTTCAACTCTTAGTGAGTTGAAAATTCGATGAAACAAAAAAGCAAACCAAAAACAACAAGAAACAAAAATAGTAATAAATAGAATTCAGTCTGCAGACGACGCCGACGTAGAATACAACTGTTTGCTTTACACTTCGTCTCCTCTTTTTTCAGGATTTGGTAGTCGGCTTGTCTTTTCTGAAGTTTCACTTCTGCTGTTTTCGAATTGTGCAGACACTTTTTGTAGTGAAAACTTCTTTAGCATCGTTGTGATTTGAAATTTAATGAAACGAAAAAGCGACAGTGAAAAGAGACAGGCACTTAAATTCATAAGAAGAAAATGAGATAGGAAGCATTATGAGGGTTTTTCAAAAGGGACGCTACAAAAGTAGAGCAACAGGGACAGCAAACGACGCCATATTTCTTGTCGTTCTTTTGACATTTCTCTTCAATAAGATTTGCCATTTTATGATAAAAAGATATACGAGCCAACAACAAGTCGAAATTATTATAATTTACTACCGAAATTCGGAATCAGTGAGAGCGCTACGTTCAATTTTCGATGAGGCTCATTTCTCGCTGAATGGATTCGTCAATAATCAAAATATGCGGTATTGGTCAGGCAGCAATCAACACGTACTCCATGAGTCATCAGTACTTACTTACTTAGGTGGGCATTACAGTTCGGGGTGAACCTGGGCCTCAACCTACATCCTTCTATAACGACTTAGATTTCGGGCGAGCTCTCTCCAGTTTCGCACTCCAAGTCGGTTGAGGTCTTCATCCACTTGATTGCGCCACCTAAGACGAGGTCTTCCCCTTCCGCGATTTCCCTGCAATGTGCTTTCGAACACTCGACGAGCCGGAGCGTTTGGGTCCATCCGCTCTACATGGCCCAACCATCGTAGCCTCGCGATGCGTACTCTTCTGGCTATGCCCATGTCGCGGTACAGCTAATACAGCTCGTTGTTGTATCTTCTTCTCCACACATTGTTTTCGCATACGGGACCAAAGATCATTCGGAGAATTTTTCTTTCGAAACGACCAAGGGTCTCCTCATCCGCTTTCGATAAGGTTCATGCTTCCGCGCCGTAAAGCAGGACTGGGATGATCAAGGTCTTATACAAGGTCACCTTGGTTTTTCTAGAGAGCATTTTGTTTCTCAATTGCCTTCTTAACCCAAAGAAGCAACGGTTGGCAAGAGTTATTCTCCGTTTGATCTCCGCACTGATGTTGTTGTCCGTGTCTACAGCGGATCCTAGGTAGACGAAGTCCTGTACTACCTCGAAGTTATGTCATATACTTTGTTTTGCCCTCATTAACCATCAAACCCATTTTTGCCGCTTCTGTTTCAATACTCGCAAAAGCACCTATGACATCACGCTTTCCTCTTCCCATTACGTCAATATCGTCTGCGTAGGCGAGTAATTGTACAGACTTTTGAAAGATTGTTCCTCTGGTGTTGACGTTTGAGTTTCTTACAATCTGTTCAAGTATGATGTTGAAGAAATCGCATGACAGTTTGTCCCCTTGCCTAAAACCTTTTTCGACATCAAAGGTCTCGGTGAGTTCTTTACCGACCTTGACGGAGCAGCGTGAATTCTCCAAAGTCATCCTGCATAGTCGTACGAGTTTTGCAGGGATGCCGAAACTAGACATGGCTCTGTACAGTTCGTCTCTGTAAATACTGTCATACGCGGCCTTGAGTCATCATTGCATCCCGAAAAAATTACGGTTTGGTGTGGTTTATGAGCCGGCGGCGTCATTGGGCCGTACTTCTTCCGTGATGATCAAGACCGGCACGTTACTGTGAATGGGGATACCTACCGTTCAATGATAACCGAATTTTTTTGGCCCCAATTGGATGATATATACTTGGATGACATGTGGTTCCAACAAGACGGCACGCGCCGTTGCCACAAGCCACACAGCGGATGTTACAATCAATTTATTGGAAACCAAGTTTTGAGAACGTGTTATCTCACGAAATGGTCCAGTCGCTTGGCCGCCTCGGTCGTGCGATTTGACGCCGTTAAACTATTCCCTGTGGGGCTACGTCTATGGTCTACGCCAACAAGCCAACGACGATTGATGAACTTCGTACGAATATCGAATGTGAAATTGCAGCAGTATCGACCGATTTATGCTTGAAAACCGTCGAAAATTGGGTTCATCGTCTGGACTTCTGCAAACGTGCCTGTGGTGGCCATGCAAAAGAAGTCGAGTTTCATACGTAATGGCATTAAACGTACTTTCACAGGAATAAAGAATTTCATTGATATCCAAAACCGTTTTTGTTTTATTTAAAAAAACTTGTGTAACGCTCTTATTGAAAAAGCAGATGCAACAAAGAATTCTTTGTGCTCTGCTTCGTACATCCTCTATTCGTGTGTAAATATGGTTTAGTTCAGGAAAGCTCCCTGTAAAGGTTTGATCTCCATATTCCCAAGGGATTTTAGAAACTACTGGATCGCTTCAAAAAAAGTTTCAACGTTACGATGCTATAACGAAAACGCATACGGGAATGCAAAAACTACTGAGCCGATTTCAATAACATTCGTCTTATTATCTTGAAACTAAACATTTTGAAGGTCTCACTACTTCCACTGAATTTGAATTGCACAGTTAAATTCTTTTTTTTTTTAGTTGTTTTAAAAATACCGCCACCCAAAAAAAAAGAGGATAGTTACTAGGCGGAAAAAGTCGCGAGATCTCACCGCCATACTTTTAAGTTTCCAAAAAGTAATTTTTTGCTAACAAGACCAAATTCCACCTGTCTCTCCCCTAAAGCATACGTCTCACTTAATTTTTCTTATTTTTTCATGTATTTTTTTTTTTTTTTAGATTTTGTCTTTATTAGAAGTAGGTATGTTTTGTTTCTGGAAGAGAAAAAAAAAAGAAAACATTTGTCTCGTACCTTCATCTACTTATATGTACATCGTTTTGAGTAATAAATTATCTTTCAACCTTTCTACTTCCTGAGCCCACTCACAGTTAGTTCTCCATGGTTGAGACAATGAAGGAGGTATTTTTGGATTTTAATAAGATCCACTTGACACAATTGACTTGGAAAAAGGATGAAGACGAACAGGCGCTCAAATTCAACTTAAGTAGGAGTGGGAGGTGAAAATAAAGTTTGTTTTTACGGAATATTGTTTGAAAATATGTGAGGTAAGATGTTCTAGAGTTCCTAACATTTCTTTGACGGCAAAGGCTTACTGTTTGTTAAATGGAGACACACGTCAGTGTTGTAAATGTTTTGTTTTCAAAAGTTTTCTCTTTTACTTATTCAAGGACATTGTTTTGGCTGAGATATTTAAAGCAAAAACTTAGCATTAAAGTATGATTATAAAAATGTAAACTTTAAAATCATTTTAAAGATAAAAACTCTGCTTCAATTGAAATTATCTTAGTTTTAAATAAAAAGTTTAGTGAGCCATTCAGACAAGTAGTTGTCTCTGCTTTGGCGAAAATGAAAGGTAGATTGTCATTTTTATCGTTACGTAAAAATGCAAAGTTCGGACTTCTGAAAAATATAACATTTTTCATGGATAAAGACTTTTGTGAAGACTTTACAAGTCCTTCGTGACTGATTCAGCCGCTATGAATAGCACTTGTTCTCTAAGGTAGGCGCTTGGAATCAGAGAAAAGTTGAAGGTTCCTGAGCTGCGTTAGGACGTGAACTTTCTTGTGGAACCCAATTGATTTAATTTTAGTAATTTTTATCCTTCATGGGTATTTTTTGCGCAAAATTAAAGTAAACAAAAACAACTTGTATCACAAAGAACAATAAAATGAAACTTTTCAATCATTTCTTCCAGCATGACTCAGAAATCAATGTTTCTAAAAAAAAACACAAAATCAAAACGTCCTATCAGAGACACTAAAGTTGATAAAACAAGACCCTCGACTCAACGATTCAGTAATCCTGAAAGTCTTTTACATTCACATAACTGCCTCAATTTTGTTCAAACTTATTACCATTCCATCGCTTCAATGAATATTAGTTTCAAAACAATTACTTTGAATTTATAGAGCGGTTCCTAAAAGATCTAATTAGTTCCTAACAATGCACTCTCAATACTTGTACGTAAACCATCGTTGAAATGTTTGTTTCAAATATCAGCTCCTCCTCCATCGATTAAAGCCGGTTAGGGCCGCCATTATGGCTCATCTACCTCATCGGTAGTACTTAAAGAAAGCACTTTCACTTCTCCGTCAAGATAGGAAAAACATTTTAGTCACTTTCTCTCAAAAATCGACGGAGAAGAGTCCCAAGGGGATTATTAACCAACATGGAGTAGCTTCTTGCGATATTATGTTATTAGTAGGGAAAAGGCAAAGTAAATCTATCATCTGGAAGTAAAACTAAATAAATAATATCAGATGAAAGTGCATCGTGTCATGTACTTTTATAAAGTATCTGAACGTAAAAACCATATTTATAAAATATTTTTAATTGGAGAACTTGACTAGGTTGAAAGCGTTGCGGGATTGAGTGAGGTTCGATTGGCTTTTATTATCGCAGTCCAATTTAGGCGGTGCAGTGCGGCTTGGCGTTCCACTATATTTCATATTTAAATTTTCTTTACAGGCGAATGCATCAGTGTCAGTTACACGGCGGGCGCCCAGATGTTGTAACTTAACCCTCTGCGACTGACGTGGTAGTATGACAGACACCTTAAAATCTAAAAACTGTTATTTCACCGTTATTTTTCAAATATCAACCCGCGCGTCTTCAGTACCTTTCAGTCATGTGTTCAGCCATGCGTTAGTGTATAGTGAGCTGTTGGGGCATGATCGTTCCTTGTTGTGTGAAGAAGAGTGTATACGATTCTACCACGTCAGTTATAAGGTATGTGTCTGAGAGACAACCACCTCAGTGT
Organism: Melanostoma scalare; assembly: GCA_949752695.1. Classification (NCBI taxonomy): domain Eukaryota; kingdom Metazoa; phylum Arthropoda; class Insecta; order Diptera; family Syrphidae; genus Melanostoma; species Melanostoma scalare. The sequence continues at coordinate 174,320,516 of OX456985.1, read as the reverse complement.
TATTGTTTTATTTTCATAGTGTCTCCCAAGCAACTTCGTAGCGTCTCCCAAGCAACACGTCAGTAAAATTGTATGGCTACGTATAACTTGATGTTCGTTTTTTAGATGGCTCACTCAAGTAACAGACCCAAGAGACCGTCGAGTGTGACCTTTGCGAGCCATGACCAGCTTTTACAGCAGTGGTTGGACATAGAAAGCGAAAATGAGTTCAGCGACAAAACGTCAAAAACATTTTTTTTGTTGTTCTAATAAAATTTTTTTTATCTTTATATCTGTTTCTTAATTTGACATTAAACTAATTAAAACTAATAGACACTCTAAGCTTCAAAATAGAATAATTAAAAAATGGAACATTATAAAAATGTTTAAAATACAAGCTGTCCAAACAGTATCTGGTGGACTACCACGTCAGCAGAATTGTTAAATTTAGGTCACGTCAGTCGCAGAGGGTTAAAGTAAAAATCTCTTGTGCTATCTCTACCTCCTCACTACTGGGTAATGGTTTCGTCTAACCGAAGCTGAGTTCTTGAAATAGAAAAAATGAGTGCTGACAAATTGACGAAAAAGCCTACAGCAACATCCCGAATCTCAGAGGAACCTTACAATGGATGAGTTCGACTTACAGAACTTACGGTCGGCTTCAGCTGTCAAAAAGCTTAAACCCTTGAAAGAGCTACTCTTACATATGTTATTTGAATAAAATATCTTTGAGTGTCTTTCAATACTAGAACAAAGTATTGACATAGAAACGGTAGTGGTCGAGCTCCTGGCGAGGCAACGGCAGCTTTTATAGTCCTGCAGCAGAGAACTGAAACAAATTATTCGGCCCTTTATGCCAACTTTGACCCAAACCGCAGTATCTTGTATCTTGCTCTCAACTCGCGCGAAACAACGCTGTGAAACGATTTGACGTCGGAATTCGGAAAGATATTGGATATTGCCAAATACCTTCTCCAACCGAGAAATGAGATTCGGAAGATCACTAGGGAAACATAGTAATATAGACGCAGTTGCTATTGAGGATCTGGAAAGACGACTTCTGCAGACTGTTTAGCGGTGATGAAGACACAAATTACACTGTACGGCATAATGCCCTGTTTAACTTGGACGATGATTAAGAATGCCGTCCTTCCAACCTAGGAGAAGTAATGCTTGTCATGTTCAAACCTAAATCAGATAAAACTGCTGGTGCATATAGTCTTGATGCGGCAGTTTTCAAGTCAGCTGGAGTCGGAAAAGAGCATGCACTAACGTATTTTTATTTGTTGATTAAAGCCCTCACTGAGGACGCTGGCAGACCCAGCGACGGCGACGGTTCAGGTCCTGAGCAAATTGTTTGATATCCTTGACTAGCAATTTCTTTGGCGATCTCATTTCCAGTTATGCCGTGATGGCCTGGAACCCATGGCCCTGAACCCAAAGAAATTAATCTTCCGACCGCATTTCTGGATCACTTTCAAAGTGTAGTTAGAGGGCTGAGAAGGGCCTTAAGCACAGCTTGACTGTCGCTGCAAACACACAAACTTCTCCCCGTCCATCAATTGTTCGTAACGTTGCTTAAAGCCATTTGAATAACATATTACCCCTTCGCTTGGAAAACGGATGTGTATGATCTTAAAGAGGCGTCCAGGCGTGTATGTCGTCGTTCTTCACAAAAGCAGCAGCACCAGACCCCTCGGTTTTGGAACCATCTGTGAAGATTCGATAACAGTTCTATCTAGACACAGATTCTGGAGTGAACCAGCCCTGAACCGAAAGAAAGTTGACTGAGTATTTTTGACGCAGTTTGAGTCTTGGGATCATCGTGTCAGACGGCATATCCATTAGCCGTGAGTCAAAAGATATGCTGCTTGCGAGTTCCTCAAAGCTTCAGTGCGAATTGTGCCAGAGACCACATCTCTTTAAGCGACAAATGGTCTTGAGAGTACACCCCATGAATTAGGTATCAAGGGGAGGAAGATTCAGCAGTGCGTCGGTCGCGTCGAAGAGCAGCTCCCGGTTTGCTGGGGAAGGCCCCAGTAACACCAAGACAAATTGTTCTTTGAAGTTTGGCAAACTAGGCAATAACGTATTAGCGCAAGAGCTTATTCCACCAAACAACTGACGCATAGGAGATGATTGGTCTTATTATAGCCAAAGGACCCTTTTCGGTGAAAGACCCAATGTCTTGCCAAAGTCTCCTTTACATTGCCAGAAGACTGACATTGCTTTAGAAGTTTTAGACGCATCATATTTAGACCAAAGAAGTTTGTTATCCAGGATTACTTCAAGAAGTTTGACTTCATTTGAAAAGGGGATGTTGACGCCAGACCAGTCAATTTTCTACGTCTCGTGAAGATGACAACCTCGGTTTTAAGAGCATTGACGGAGAGACCTTTTCTGACACACCAGGTGTCAATCATAAAAAGTGCAGCATGTGCTCGGGAACAGACAGCTTGGAAGCTGTAACCAACCGAAAGCGCGGCGACGCGACGTCGCGTCAGCGTCGTCTGCATATGTTTTCATGCTTGGGCATGATCGTTAGAACCATTGAGCATTAAAAGAAGAGAGTTGATCAACATGCACCACAGAAGAGGAGATTAAACGCCACCTTGTGGACAGTCACTCCTGTTGCAACATATTGTCCACACTCCGCTTCAGCGATTACGGTTCTATTCAGTAGCATTGCTTTAATCCACAACACTAATGACTCGTCGTGTTCTCTGGCAGCATTTCCCATACCATCGAAGTTAGCATTGTCAAAAGCACCTTGAATGTCGACGAAAATGCCTACCGCAAATTCTTTCCTGTCAAGTGCGTATTCAATCCTTCTAACAAGATTTTGAAATGCGGTCTCGCAAGATTTTCCTCTTTGGTAAGAATGTTGCGCTAATGCTAAACTACTACTGAAAACATTTTTCAAAGTATGTAGCAAAAGGTGAATACTTTCCTGCAACATGGCTGTATCAACACCGACAGTGTCAGGTGACTTGAAGCTGTCAAAAGATGCCACGATAGCTTGCACGATGAATGGGACCTCAGTATCGTATGGGCTAACCTTAAAAGGGAAATCTTCACAATTGCGCCAACTATAGAGGAATATGCCTCCTTTACGTCGCATATAAGTCTGCTGCCCTACGCCTGATGCCCTATGTCAAAATTTTGATAAGTCCTTTGTGACGTGCTTTTAGTTTCCCAGCCAGGGTAGAACTCAGGGCGGGCCAGAGTCTAGTGAATAGAAACACTCAAAAATTATTAAGGTCAGAAACTCTCTTTTATTATGAACTTTCTGGTTTAACTTTATAATGAACAAAATAAAAGGTCGGTATACTTCAGGTATTGTTATTCTGATCACACAAGAGTGGCCACGCAATGAGCGGGCGGCGAAACAAAATTCTGAGCGGCAAAGCGGCGCCGCTCAGCAACCAAACGTGTTTTAATTTTCTGAGCGGCAAACAGCATTTTATATTTATATAATATATATATTATAGTTATACAGGGTGATTTGCATAAGGTGTTACAAAAAGATAGGGTGTGTAGGTTGGACCTAGACAAGCAAAAAATCGTATGGGAAGGGGAGGTCCATTTTCCCCCGTTTAGGCGGGAGGGGCAATTTAAGAAAAAAATCACTAAAAATGGAAAAAATATTATTTAAAAATAACGGTAACACCTACAGAGTCGTGCTATAGCATTTTGAAAAGCCAAAAACCTATACATTAAATAAAATTTAAAAATAAGTTGTTCATATGAATAGTTTTTGAAATATTAATTTTCAAAGTCAAGATTTTGAAAAAAAAAACTTAATTTTTTTTCTTCAAACCTTTTTTTTCAAAATTTTACGTAATTAAGTTGCATTTTTCTGGCTTATTTTCAATGCTCTTATTTATTTTTGATCAAACACAAAAAAACCGGATGCCAAAATAACCTGTAGTTTTTGAGAAAAACAAAAATTACAAAAACGGCTTTTTAAAATTTTTTTTTTTTTAAGATTTTTTTTCGTTATTATTCTTAAGTGATTTTTAAGTGAAGAAAAGTAAAGAGAAAATTCATCCTTTATTTCGTAAATTCACTTAAGAATCCAATAACGAAAAAAAACTTTAAAAAAAAAAATTTTAAAAAGTCGTTTTTGTAATTTTTTGTTTTCCCTAAAACTACAGGTTATTTTGGCATCCGGTTTTTTGTGTTTGATCAAAAATAAATAAGAGCATTGAAAATAAGCCAGAAAAATACTACTTAATTACGTAAAATTTTGAAAAAAAAAAATGGTTTGAAGAAAAAAAATTAAGTTTTTTTTCAAAATTTTGACTTTGAAAATTAATATTTCAAAAACTATTCATATGAACAACTTATTTTTAAATTTTATTTAATGTATAGGTTTTTGGCTTTTCAAAATGCTATAGCACGACTCTGTAGGTGTTACCGTTATTTTTAAATAATATTTTTTCCATTTTTAGTGATTTTTTTCTTAAATTGCCCCTCCCGCCTAAACGGGGGAAAATGGACCCCCCCCCCTCCCATACGATTTTTTGCTTGTCTAGGTCCAACCTACACACCCTATCTTTTTGTAGCACCTTATGCAAATCACCCTGTATATATTTTAACTCGTAATCGCTCAAAAGCAGTCGCTCAGTGCCTGGCCATACGTCGCTTAGAGTTGCCGCTCAGCCGCTCGCCGCTCTGCCGCTTACTGCGGGGCCGAGGCCTAAGAATGCAAAGCTGAGCGGCAAAAACATGCCATTCAGATTTCAAATTTATTCTAATTTTGTTGCTCTCTACTTTGCCGTTCATTGCGTAGCGACGGTCTTAAACGGTTAAGGTTTTCTTCGACTTGATAAATTTCGAGCTATGGAAGTTCGGCTGCATGGAAAAATATTGAAAAGTCGCTTAGCCACGCATCGACACTTAACCCTGAAACAAAGTTGTAGCAAGTTATGTGCTCTTTAAGAACATCATTCTATTGGGGTTATTTCCGCTCTTCAACGAAACACTGAAATCCACCCGTTCAATTTACGAGATCTAAGAGCGAAAATTCATACCACCAAGGAGTGTGAAATCAACAAAATCCAATTCATTCAACTTCAAGTACAACTGGAGACTGCCAAATTACCACTCTGCCCTAGCAAAATGTCACACACATTCCAAGACTCCTTTGACCATTCAACCGACATTCCTATACTTCTCGTTGTTGTTTCACTTTGGTGGATTGACTTTTTGTCCTTCATTCTTCCGGCATTTTCTACTCGCAAGCTAATATGATTTTCATCAAAGTATATACCATTCTGGGTGTTTATTTGAATAAATTTGCAAACAAACTGTCAGCAGCATATACAATGTGTCTATTTACAAATACACACTTCACCATTCGTCCTTTGCTAACCAAATCAAATCAAATGTCAATATCTCACCGCCCCACGACGGACTAGACATACTGTCACTACAGAATACAAATCGACTTGAGAACGCGTTTCAAAATTTATTAAGTCTTTGCATGTCGCATTCACAGTAACACATCCGCTGTCCATTGGTCGCAAAGAAAAAAAAATATAAATCAATAAATTTATGATGTACTTGTGTAGCATTTGATAAAATAGAGTAACAAAAATAAAAAAATGCTGAATAGAGTGCGGTGTCCCTGACGAAGACGAATACACAGAATGTCAATTTAGAAAAAGGGAAATTAAAAGATAGTTTCACATCCTCCGACATGACAATGCGAACCATGGGACAATACAGAGACTCTATATCTGTACATAGTCGTCATATTGTATATCAACTTCAAAAATTACTTTCGTTTTCTATGCTGGGGGCTCTTGTTCTTGAGATTGAGATGAGAGACACCAGAGTTCAAAAACTGACTTGAACTGACTTCTTAAAACTGAAGAGAAGCGCGAACACTTGGTAACAAATAACAATACGAGAGTGTCCTTTTGATAATAATCACCTTTTGTTTAACAATTTCCCACCTTCCCTGATCTCTCTAACAGGTGCTCGTGTTTGAATGAATTGCTTGCTGCGTTTCCTCCTTCATCCACATTGACAATGAATAAGTTCTATGCACCACAAGTCAAAGATTTTGCTTCACACGTTCAAACTCATGTAAAATGTACACAGCTACGTCATAAAGGAACGGAAAAAACAATACCAGAGGGTTTTCAGTTTTCACACAAAAAAAAAAAACAAAAACATTTGAAACAATGGAAACAATACAAGAAAACGAAACAATTATTTCTACGGCTCAACTCGTCTGCGTCCACCCTTTCAGGTGGAGCGTGTGGAACAAATCTCGTTTTTTATGTAATTTCCCATTCCTGATGCGTTTTGTCAACTCTTTTTTTGTCCTTTCTCCTCCTTAAGGAGCATATAATAGTGAAAAGTGAATCCTTTTTTCCTTTTGAGTGCCCCTGGGCTTTAACATAATCAGCAACATGTTTGAAGCAGACTTTACTTTGTTCTTGAAATCATTCATTATATTCACAATTCACACATTGTTCAAAGATTTCGCTCACAAATGGTGTCATATGCCTTTGAAATATTCGTATGTTATCACGTCTCAAGGGTTCCTAAAACAGAACATACAAATAATATCATACCAGCCCATCCCCAAACCCCCAAAATCATTCACAAAACAAAAACAATTTGATTGAGTTATGATTTTCTAGTTGAATATTTTATGTATTTGAAATCAAACCCTTTGCGTTTATGGATGATTTTTTCCACTTAGTAAACGAGAAATAAATAACACCCTGATGTTGACTGTCCTTTTTTTTTGGTATCTCATTGAGTATGGGTGGTAGCTGGTAGGCATGTGGGTGTGGGTTGGGTATTGGTTTTCCTCACAACAAAGGGACTACAACGGTATATGTCAAACTAATAATGGGCAAATGGATAGTTTTGTGAGAGGCACGTGGCAAAGTTTGTGTCTCATGAATATTATTTAACTTCCTTGTTTTTATTCATGATGGGAAATTTATTGAACTTTGGGCTTATTTCGATTGGCATTTGATATAAACGCCAGATAAAGGTAACTTATCGGTGAATTGGAGGCATATCAGCTGATGGGTGACACATAAATAATATCAAATTAGTAGATTCCTATATGAAGTTCATTTAAAACTTCAACATGTAAACATTAATTCAATTCATAAATATATACCTATTTGTTTTGCTAACATTAGGGGGTGGGCTGAACAGTGAACAAACATTCAAGGGATGTGTTTTTGTACCTACCTACATATATGTATTCGTATCTTAAAAGAGCTGAGTCAGTGAGTAAGTACTCCGCACGTGTAACTCTGCAAATTAAAAACAATTCTTGCTTGGGTTAGCGATTTTTTATGAAATGAATTAAATTATTGGCCCAGGATGTGCGGGATCTGATTATGTAAATTTTTTGCTTAAAATGGGAGTTGTATCGCATGAATAAATAACTGTTTTGTGAACCTGTCTATTGGAATGATATACTATATTTCAGCGCGCAGGTTATTTAAAAGCATTTTGACAGTGGGGTGTTTTATGGAGCCATGTCCAATTAATTATAAAAGCATGGAAATGGAGGTACTTACCTACATTTTGTTTTCAAACATGAGCGCCCTCTGGGATGTGCGATTTTATTCAATTATGTATTTCTAAGCATTCAGGATTGGCCTCATCTTTTTGCCGATTTTTAAATCAGCTTCTTTCAAGGTATTTATGCATTGAAGATATTAAATATTTATGAACAAATGCTACGCTGTTTGTAATGTTAACTAAGGTCCATGCCCCTCAATCAATGGTATGGTTTAGGAAAAAATTAATTTCAAAGGTTCACATGTTTCGAGGTTTCTTTGAAGGACTGTAGCAACCATCTACACGGGCGCTTTTGTATTAATTAAGTGTAATAATATTAGCGCTGTGCACATTATAATGCTCATTATAAAATAATAAATAACAAAAAATATTTTTGTGTCATAAGCTCGGGGTGTATTTAAGTAGGTATTTCAATTATTTATGTGAGGAATGATTGTTATTGCTCTGGAAGGACTTGCTTGACGCGGGAACTTACTGCAGTGTACAAGCTAAAAGGTATTTACAATTTGATATATATGTATAAAAAAAAAACTGAAGGAAATCTTTTAAATTTCAAGAAACATTTTTCGTCTGATGTAACTTCAAATATACAAATATTTTACTGCTGGGTGACTTCAATCTGTCCTATATAAAGGGTTTTTCAAAAGGGACGCTACAAAAGTAGAGCAACAGGGAAAGCAAACGACGCCATATTTCTTCCCGCTCTGGCTCTTTTGACATTTCTCTTCAGTAAAGTTTGCCATTTCATGATGGAAAGACATACGAGCCAACAACGAGTCGAAATTATTAAAATTTAATACCGAAATTCGTAGTCAGTGAACTCATCGTTAAGAGCGCTACGTCCAATTTATGATGAGGCTCATTTCTGGGTGAATGGCTTCGTCAATAAACAAAATATGCGGTATTGGCCAGGCAGCAACCCACACGTACTCCACGAGTCATCATTGCATCCCGAAAAATTACGGTTTGGTGTGGCTTATGGGCCGGCGGCGCCGGCGCGGCGTCATTGGGCCGTACTTCTTCCGTGATGATCAAGACCGGCACGTTACTGTGAATGGGGACAGCTACCGTTCAATGATAACCGAGTTTTTTTGGCCTTCATTGGATGATATGGACTTGGAGGACATCTGGTTCTAACAGGATGGCGCCAAAAGCCACACAGCGAATTTTACAATCAATTTATTGGAAACTAAGTTTGGTGAACGTGTTATCTCACGAAATGGTCCAGTCGCTTGGCCGCCTCGGTCATGCGATTTGACGCCGTTAGACTATTAACTGTGGGGTTACGTCAAGTTTATAGTCTTTTTCAACAAGCCAGCGACGATTGATGAACTTCGTACGAATACCTAACGTGAAGTTGCAGCAGTATCGGCCGATTTATGCTTTAAAGCCGTCGAAATTTGGGTTCAGCGTCTGGACTTCTGCAAGCGTGCCCGTGGTGGCCATGCAAAAGAAGTCGAGTTTCATACGTAATGACATCAAACGTACTTTTACAGGAATAAAGAATTTCATTGATATCCCAAACCGTTTTTGTTATATTAAAAAAAAACTTTTGTAACGCTCTTATTGAAAAACGCGATACATAGAATGGTCTCCTTCAACTGATTGAATTTCATTGATTCAAATAAGAAAGCTTCTGTACAATCGGTGGTTCTATCGATTTATATTGAATAGGTCACAGTATAGCACTATAACTAGTAGTGGCGGTTACCGTGCAACACCATAACACCTTGATATAAAAACGACGAGGTTTCAAACACACTCATTTGAAATTGATATCAAAATCTTCGTTGGTTGTATTTTGGGGAGCCTGATTTTAGCGGCTTTTAACTCTGTTGTAAGTTTCACTAGGCTATACTGTCATGGTGCCTTGCTAACGTAATTAAACCTTTTCTTCAAGTGCACGTGTCTGGATTGTATCCGGTACTAGCAGGGTTTTCAGTGGTTTCCCAAATCGAATTGTTTATGTCTGCAATTTGCATCCAATGTCTTCCGATATTCCGATAAATTCTGCATTGTTCAAGGCTCTCTGCAATGAAGTGATTATAGCTTGCGGCTTTCGAATGAGACGTTGAATTTCATCATTCGACTTGGAATCGAGTTGGATCCTGTCTTGACTCGCTGTCTTCGGGTGTATTGTCTTTTAATTCACTATTCACCCCTTGTCAGAGTCTTTGATTTTTAGTTGAGTGTTTTCCCCTTTTGATAGGAGCTGGGAAATGTCGGTTTTCTGTATCTGAAGAATCCATATCTAGATACGGAATTCTTCCATATATTGATCGGTAACTATTTTTACCGCATGTTAGTTCGACGTATCATAATACGGATGAGAGATATCGGTTGAATGCTCCTCACGTATGATGTTATCTTGTGACTCAAAGAGAATGCACAATTCTGATAATTTGATCGCTAGCTTGTCGTAATAGGCCAAGGTCTTCCTATCTGGCCCATCTTGTAGTTTATGATGAGCGTTTGAATGCGGTCACCGATTTCTTGTTGTTTTGACGCTTTTTCTTCTAGTGTTCAAAACATTTCCTAAGTTTACGACTTGAAACGTTATGTAGGAAAATGCTTGAAACATGAAGTGACCACCCCTTACCACTGGTGGGGTAAGCAAATCAAATCGGGGTCATCAAATTTACAATCGGTTCTTCTACCGATTAATGTTGAAATGATCACAGTGTAGCACTATGATAAGATGTGGTGGTTACAGTGAATCACTATATATCACCTTGATATATAAACGATGAGGTTTTAAGTAGACTCACTTGAAGTTGATTGTTTCAGAGTCATACTCAAAAAAATAAGTTAGCACCTATACTGATAACATTCTTCCAATGATTTAAAAAAAATTATATCCCAAATTTCTTTCCTCTTCGTTTTTTGTTTTCATTGTCGTTAAATTATTGTAAATTTCCTTTACTGTGGATACAGTCTTTTATTACACCTGCATTTAAAAAAGGGATAAAGGTGTAGTGTAGATAATGACCCCACCCCGGAGGGGGTAGGGTAAAGTCGGGGGTGGTAAGGGGTGCCCCCCACAACAACCTCCAAGTGTAAACAGGTGGCGGTCACGCCCCCAAAAAAAGTTACACCCCCCCCATTTCATGAAATTTGATGAATTTGATGACTTTTATAAATTTTACAGGAGTTCTTTTGGCGTATAGAAAAGTAGGTGAGGGTAGGGGATGTCCCCCACAATAGCCTCATAGTGCAAACACGTTGTATTTACCCACCCCCTTCAAAAAAGTTCTACCCCCCATGTCACGAAAATTGCTGAGTTTAATTCATCAGCACAGGATTTGTTTGGGGATGGGAGAAACATGGTGGTGTTGGAGGGTGCCCCCAACCACTTCAAAGGTTGCAAACAGGATGCGCTCAACCCCTTCAAAATTTTTTTATTTTAATAATAATAGCCAAAAATTCGCGCGAATTTTGTTTTTATTTTTTGATTATTTAAATTATCTACACCTTTACCAAAAAAGGTATTAACTCGGATATCCTAAACTACAGATCCTTCTCCAAGCTTTGGAGAATTGCCAAATTATTCGAACAACTTGTTCTTGAAAGCTTAGCTAAGGCAGGATGCCATGGATAAAACAAACAACAGGTGGAATATCACAACTACTTGGCATCAAAACAGATGTGGCAAAAATTATATCTTAAACGCACAAGACAACTGCTATCCATGAGGACGTTACACTTTGGCTTCGTATAAGGTATAATCGGTGTTATTACCGGACACTGCCTCAAAGGTACGCCACAAGACTCAGCGTGCCATCATCCTCGAGGAGGAAGAAGAGACAATCTCCTCTTTTATGTCCTGCTCAAAAGAAAACTGCATCTAGGAGAATACTACCTCGATTATCCAAGCGATCTGATGAAGCTTTCACCTTTATCGCTTTAATAAAACCTCCAAATGGTTTACTGAGCTACTCTCTCACATACTTCATATGGTTTCACAATGGACCCAATATTGGCCTAACCACATCACAATTGTTTACCCAAATTCAGAAAAACACAACAAAACAAACTTTCAACAAAACGGTACAATTTGATTATTCTAAGCCATTCAACACACATAAGTGTGTTCAAAATTAGTTAAAGTTGGCATTTACAAGGAATCACCGCATTAAAATATTTCTCAAACTCCAATACAAATTATTCATACCCCATTATACATCATACACATAGACACACAGATCCAACGCCCCCTCATCGGTAGCATTAAACTCAGTTGGAATTTTAATGATCAAGTCAAACATTTCCCATCTCGTATGTATTTGAATATAGGAAGTAGGTATGCAGAACTAGACAAGGTCCTTAGCAAGCTGCCCGATTAACAAATTCATGCTTCTGGCTGATGCTCCAAATGAGTTATGTACTTTGGAAAAAAAAAGAGAACAAAAAATATGTTAAGGTGAACAAAAAGCACCATTCTGCAGAGAGACCATAAAAATCGAGTATAATTACATTCCAAAGCCATTCCAGCTAAATGATCGTTTCCTGTTTCGCCATTCCTCATCTCAAACTGCCTTCTTTCATTTTATTTTTCTGTGTTTTGTGTTTTAAATCACCATCTTCTCACACATTCATTATTCCATTGCTATAAAATAGAAAATTGCTTTTCGGTTCTTCTTTTAGAAGAAATGATTTTTCTCTCTTTGGTCATCCATTTTCGGGTTCATGGCGCGGCACATTACAACATGAAAAACCCAGATAGCAAAAGAGTAGCTGGGGTTGTTCCCGCATCCCCGCTCCTGTTCCTGGCCCTGCTCCTTAGGAATGGAGATGTTGAGAAAAAAAAAGAAAAAAAATAATCTTAATGGCATATAATTATATTTAATTCAACAGAAAATAATGGTACAACTATTTGCGGTAAATCTTTTTCCTCCCTCCCCTTATGACCGATTCAACACCGCTTCGAGCCACAACCAACTCAACTTGCCGTTCGTTTTGTTTTTTTTTTTTTTATGGTTTCTGTTTTTGTATGTTGTGTGTGTTTCTTTTGGATGGGAGAATATGTGCTCCTGAAAGATCTAAAAGTCCTTGTGCTACTTAAGAATTCAACTGCATCAGGCTAAAGTAGGTACAGCGAAACAAAGAAAAAGGCGCTGCGCTTATAATAAAGAGAAGAAAATTTGCACTCTGATTTTTTTTTTCTTAATTTGATAAGAACAAACATATACACTAGAGTCGTTCGTATATATTTTACAGCAGCTTCCCCGCTGCAAAATTCAATGGAAAATGACAGGAAGGAAAGGAGAACGCCCGTTCGCTGCTCGCTCATTCGATGGAGGAACTTTTGCATTTAATTTAATGAAAACTTTGAATTTTTTCTGTTTTTGTCTTTTTATTGAATGGCGAACGAACTACAAGTAGGTATTCCCTTAGCATGGAGTGGAGTGCTTTGCTTAGACAAATTATATAGGTATACAGTCCTATTTAGTCCTTATCGTGCGAAGGGACAAAACGCATTAGCGCCAATATTCAACACACTCACATCGGCTCTTTCGTATTACCTACCATGGGTCGGTCTATGGTTGATGATGCTGGATATGGTGGGGTAGAGAGCCAACAGCCAATATTAAATTCAATTTGTAACGCTGGTTGTGTTATACAACAAGACGACCGACGACGACAAGGACGACAAAAGAACACATTGAGTTGAACAAGTGGTTTTGCTCGTTCGATTCTCATTTCAATGGAAATTTGTTTTTTTTTTTTAATACAAGAGTAGAGTGTGTATAAATAAGTTTAATTTCTTTTCTGCTTTTGCTGTAAATGTAGATAAATTTAATTACCTCGAGGATTTTTATTTTCAAAAATCTACTTGTATACCTACTTATTGGATTTTTCGTTTCGTTTGCCAATATCTACCTATGTTTGTAGTGTGTGTAAGTAGGTACCATGGACAACGACCGACTTGAGCTGAGTGGATAACACAGCAGGAGGTTGGTTGTAGGGATACTCCGGAGGGTGATTGAAATTGGTAATATTATTGCGAGCGTAAAGATGAAAGCAACAAGTTTGTGTTGTTATTTCAGGGGGCGATTGTATTGTTTGAGCTTGTTTTTCCAATAGAACGAGTTTACTTTCGTAAGACACTTTAAAGTGCTTACGCTTGTTCTGGGTGGTGGGAGTTAATAAGTTTTTGTTACCTTCTATTCATTGTCGTCCGAGAAAGTATCACTTTTCGATTAGAGTTCTTTTGTATCTCTTCGATTGACATTAATTTACTCGGCGAAATAGAGGGGAGGTTTACATTTAAATTGTTTGCTACCTTTATACTATTCATTTAAAGAGTGGGTCATCTAGTGCCTTCTTTTTAAAACATACCTAGGTTATTTTGACACTCACAGGTCACAGCAGTTTCCCAGTCGAAACTTTGATAAGCATGTTAGTATCATACCACCGTATAACGAAATGAGTCTCTTTACGATTGTAGGGCGTTGGGAAGCATTGAAAACTTATTTTCAAAACAAGTGCTGTTTATAGTCCAGACAACAAGAAGTTTTGGCTGAAGTGAAGCACCCACCGCTCCTTCTATTAGCAAAGGAGATGGCTCATTTTTCTATGGAGCCTGGGTCCAGAGCGTACACCTATGAGACTAGTACCAAATGAAAGCTTACGTTAAGCCCAATCTATCTGCCAAATATTTTTGAATTTGGTCTTGGTGATTTTGAGATAATTAGACTTGAGATTGAGCACCGGAAATGGGAAAAATCTGACATTTCTGCAAATAATTACGTATATCTCGAAAAGTCTAGCTTGTTAGGATAATGATTTAGGTATCATATGAAAGATCATAAAAATATCTTTCATTTAATATAAAAACCGAAATGCCTTATATTTCGAAAAGAGAGACCTAAAACTTGTTTGAAAAGAAACATTTTCGTTGACTTTTGCCAGCCAAAATCTCGAAAAAATCAGTGTTGACCTATTTTTTTTTTTTTTTTTGTTCCACTGTAATCCTTAATAAATAACCTTTAATTTGCTATACAGGGTGCCCCGTACTTCGTGTATTATCCTTTGAGGTGTGATTTTTGGTCATATTCTATGAAAAAAATTGTTTTACAGTAAACCTCGTTTCTCAACTTTGACATCACTTTTTGACAAAACAGTGCTCTAGTGAAATAGCCAGCTGCATTCCTCCCTTGAAACAATTTAGCCGCAACACCCGCCTCGCTAGGAATGCTCATCAGTTCTGCCTTGAGCCCAACTTCGGGCGTACAGTCAAGTATAGAGATTCTTATTTTAGTCGCACCACCCGAATGTGGAATGCTTTACCTGGCTCTGTGTTTCCCCTGCATTACGATTTACAAAGATTCAAAAGCAACGTGCATCGGTGTCTCCTTTCAAATCCTCTCCTATTTTCCTAAATGCTCGCACTGTGTTTAATAACATTATAAGGGTAGTCATAACCCCTTGATGTGCGCGTTAATTATATAAAAAAAAAAAAAAAATTTAAAAAAGGCTAACCTAGGTGTACTAATGATAGAGACCTTATCTTAGACTTAATTTTTTGTAGAAATAACAACTTTTAAGACTGTATTTAAGTTTAGCTTCCATAGGTTTAGGGCTGCCAGATTTTTAATTTACTTGTTATAATTGTATTGTATTAGGTCTCTATCATTAGTATTGACAGAGATATCGAATTTAACATAGGCTAGGTTAGCCTTTTTTTAAATTGTCAAAAAGTGATGTTAAAGTTGAAAAACGGACTTTACTGTCCAACAATTTTTTTCTTATAATATGACCAAAAATAACACCCCAATGGATAATACACGAAGTATTGAGTACCTTGGTATATAAGTACATCTATGAATACAAAGTACATACAAGTATTCATGTCACCCACACACAATATGAGTACGGTAAATAAGATCATGTATACACATAGTATGTAAGCTATCTTAAGGTAACAGTTCAGTAATAAAGTGTCTGTCTCATGAGTCAAGTGTTTTACTAAGATTCCACACGAAGTACGGGACACCCTGTATAACGACGCTATCATACACACCGCATATCACGTACATTATACACAATTCCTAAAAAAAATGTTTACGTCCAACCATCCTTACTTACTTACTTAGGTGGGCTTGACAGTTCGGGGTGAACCTGGACCTCAACCAACATCCTTCTATAACGATTTCGATCTCGGGCGACCTCTCTCCAGTTTCGCACTCCAAGTCAGTTGAGGTCTTCATCCACTTGATTGCGCCACCTAAGACGAGGTCTTCCCCTTCCGCGATTTCCCTGCAATGTGCTTTCGAACATCCGACGAGCCGGAGCGTTTGGGTCCATCCGCTCTACATGGCCCAACCATCGTAGCCTCGCGATGCCTGGCTATGCCCATGTCGCGGTACAGCTCATTCAGCTCGTTGTTGTATCTTCTTCTCCACACATTGTCTTCGCATACGGGACCAAAGATAATTCGGAGAATTTTTCTTTCGAAACGACCAAGGGTTTCCTCATCCGCTTTCGATAAGGTCCATGCTTCCACGCCGTACAGCAGGACTGGGATGATTAGGGTCTTATACAAGGTCACCTTGGTTTTTCTAAAGAGGGTTTTGTTTCTCAATTGCCTTGTTAACCCAAAGAAGCAACGGTTGGTAAGAGTTATTCTCCGTTTGATCTCCGCACTGATGTTGCTGTCCGTGTCTACAGCGGATTCTAGGTAGACGAAGTCCTGTACTACCTCGAAGTTTTGTCTGTCTATTGTGACGTTTTGTCCAACTAGTCGATGGTCGTGTCCTTGTTTGATGACAGCATATACTTCGTTTTGCCCTCGTTAACCATCAAACCCATTTTTGCCGCTTCTGTTTCAATACCTGCAAAAGCACCTATGACATCACGCTTATTTCTTCCCATTACGTCAATATCGTCTGCATAGGCGAGTAATTGTACAGACTTTTGAAAGATTGTTCCTCTGGTGTTGAAATTTGAGTTTTGTACAATCTTTTCAAGTATGATGTTGAGGAAATCGCATGACAGTTTATCGCCTTGCCTAAAACCTTTTTCGACATCAAAGGTCTCGTTGAGTTCTTTACCGACCTTGACGGAGCAGCGTGAGTTCTCCAAAGTCATCCTGCATAGTCGTGCGAGTTTTGCAGGGATTCCGAAACTAGACATGGTTATGTACAGCTCGTCTCTGTAAATACTGTCATACGCGGCCTTGAAATCGATAAAGAGATGGTGAATATCGATATTATGTTATCGGGTTTTTTTAAGATCTGCCATAATGTGAAAATTTGGTCTATTGTAGACTTCTCTGGTCTTAAACCACATTGATAAGGACCTATCAAGTTGTTGACGTGGGGTTTCAGACGTTCACATATTACAGCAGACAAGATCTTATAAGCGACGTTAAGGAGGCTTATCCCTCTATAATTGGAGCAATTATGAGGGTCTCCCTTCTTTAAGAGTCTAACCATCCAAACTACATAAAAATTAACACCGCCTCCAATCTAATACACAAAGTTTTCACAATAAATGATGAAAAATTCCGCCTCAAAAATGAGAAAACAATTACAAGCATCCTGAGTGACAACGGCTATCCTAACCCAACGATCCGTGAATTGTTTCACAAACAAAAGCACAATACACCGAAAAAACCTGACTTAACAACCAATAGATTTTTCAATAGCTTAGTCTACATTCCAAGGTTGACAGATAATTTAAAAAAAAAAATTTTAAAAGAATGTACCTGATGTACAACTGGCCCTTAAACCCAACCACACACTTGGAAATCTTTTTTCGAAATTGAAGGTCAACGTTATCTACAAAATTGAATGCAAGGGAAAAGCTGACGAACCATTTAATTTGTGCTACATTGGCACCACAAAACAACTTTTACGCCAACGCATCTCAAACGATAAATCGGACATAAACAACAACAATCTAGCAAAAACAGCTCTCGCATTACATGCCATCGAAAATAAACATCTCCCAGACTTTGACGGTGCCCAAGTTCTCCAAACTGAGAAACATAGAAACCTAACATATCATCAGCAACAAGGACAACATGAATCGCAAACAATATTCTCAAAACATCTTATCCATATACTGCTCTCTTGTCTCTACATAAACTCTGTTATCCTATCCGTCAAATTTTGTCACACCAAGACTAATCTTCCCACAGAAAAGTGTAATTCTAGTTTCAGAAAGTATTTTTTGTCAAACTTTGTTTGGTTATTTAATATGTTTTAAAAATCTCGTTTCATAATGTAAGTTTTTCTTGATTGTTCATTGTTGTGTATACTTTAAACTATATTATATACATATATATATTTTTTTTCCCTTGCTACTATTAAAGTGACCAAAAAAAGCCGAAGGAAAATACATTTTTCACCAACAATTTAGATACTAGGCTTGGACACTCAAACCATGATGAATATATTAAACGACCTATAAGCACTTAAAAAAGTCTTAAAAAAAATTAATCTCCTCTTAATAAGCTCTTCAGAATTTTAATCACTATTACAGTTTTTTGCCTGTTATTTCGCTCTTCTACAAATATTTTTCGTGCAAACTCTTTCCAAGACCTACTTAAAACCTCTCCAAGGGAAAATATACGCAAATACGAAGAGTCTTGCGATCTCCACATTTAAATAGAAAAATATTTGCTGTTGCGAATTTTAAAAATTTTTCGTATGGTTTCCATAACCTTGGAACATTTTTTACCCGTTCGTATATGTTTAAATGTATATATGTAGTAATGAATATGTATTGAAAAAAGAAATTAATAAAAGAATTTATTGTTTTCTTGGAGTGTTGATTTTTAAAATCAAAATTAAAAGTTCAAGTGACCTTCACTCCTTATGCGTTTCGCCCAGGTACAAACAGTGGGCTCATCAGTTAGATGCTGTTTGTACCTTTCTAAGACGCAATGTTTGGTCGATGTTTGTCGACACATATATAAAGCTTACAGTGCAAACACAATGTAAACTTTATATTTCTAGGGGAATGGGATTGCATTCTTGCACCTAGAGAAGGGTTGCCCGTGGTCTGGCCGATGTTTATTGAAAAAAGAAATTAATAATTAAAAGTTTACATTGTGTTTGCACTGTAAACTTTATATATGTGTCGACAAACATCGACCAAACATTGCGTCTTAGAAAGGTACAAAAAGCATCTAACTGATGAGCCCACTGTTTGTACCTGGGCGAAACGCATAAGGAGTGAAGGTCACTTGAACTTTTAATTTTGATTTTAAAAATCAACACTCCAAGAAAACAATAAATTCTTTTATTAATTTCTTTTTTCAATAAACATCGGCCAGACCACGGGCAACCCTTCTCTAGGTGCAAGAATGCAATCCCATTCCCCTAGAAATATAAAGTTTACATTGTGTTTGCACTGTAAACTTTATATAAGTGTCGACAAACATCGACCAAACATTGCGTCTTAGAAAGGTACAAACAGCATCTAACTGATGAGCCCACTGTTTGTACCTGGGCGAAACGCATAAGGAGTGAAGGTCACTTGAACTTTTAATTTTGATTTTAAAAATCAACACTCCAAGAAAACAATAAATTCTTTTATTAATTTCTTTTTTCAATAAACATCGGCCAGACCACGGGCAACCCTTCTCTAGGTGCAAGAATGCAATCCCATTCCCCTAGAAATATAAAGTTTACATTGTGTTTGCACTGTAAACTTTATATATGTGTCGACAAACATCGACCAAACATTGCGTCTTAGAAAGGTACAAACAGCATCTAACTGATGAGCCCACTGTTTGTACCTGGGCGAAACGCATAAGGAGTGAAGGTCACTTGAACTTTTAGTAATGAATATGGAACTGTGTAAATCTCTGAGTTATGGTTTTTGTACAGCTCATTTTAAGAACATTCAAAGAAGAAAGGTAAAAGCTATGGAACTCTTAGAGATTTCTTCAATACACTCTTGTGCTGATTAGGACATTCAGGTGTTGATAAAAAGTAGCAGCATAGTTATGGGACATTATAAATTTATTCAAGTGCAAGATTCGAAAAAAATTAAAAAAAAAAAAAACTTCCTAAAACTAGAAAAAATACTTAATTTGATATTAATCATAACTTATTTCTGATTTTTAATTGAATTTTTCCTTTTTTTTTCAGGTAAGATCCCAAAAAATTTTATACCTATTCAATAAAAAGCTTAAAAACCTGGGTGAGTATCTTCAATTCAAAGAAAAGCTGGGCACGGGGTTGAATGTAAATTTCGAAAGTTTTTATCTTTAGTCGTTTTTTCAATAAACTAAAATCATATCAGTGTCAAAAACCAGAGCTGTACAAGTTCGGGCACACTTTTTGCACAGTACTATCTCGTGTTATATGTTTTTTTCTTCGTGTCACAAAAATCATGGGATCATGTCCACGTTGTATCGTGGGTATGAAGATTACTGTGTGAAATGTTTTCTCATATTTTATGAATGAAGAACAATCATTACTAAGCTAAAGTCATAACGATAGCGGTTGCGAACAAAAAAATTACTTTGTGTTTTGATCTGATTTATTAAGTTTATTTAATTATCATTCCCCAACCAGTGGTAAGGTCTAAATAGTTCGTCCTTAACAAGAGCCTTATGGGCTATTCCACTAAATAGTTGTATGTAGTTAGCTCGGTTTCAAGTCTTAAAAATCAAGAACACGTTCAATTCTCCCTTTCAATCCCCAACGGAATGTTTGACGAGTATCTGCTTTCTACCGAAACATCAATGAATTATTTATTTTCGACCCTCAATCGCCACTGTAAGGGCCCTAATTTTTTTATCTTCACACCTCTGGTAGAACACCGCATTCGCAAAGCTTACATATAAATATGACAGAATAATGAAATCGTGACACGTGTGGTGCTTCTGCTTTAAGACCCAATTTTCAACCTTTAACCTTTCAGTTGAAGAATATTTTTCTTTCACTGAACCAAAGGATGAAAGTAAATATGTTATTTCTTATCCCAAAACAATAAACTTCCATTATCCTTGCAGATTGCTTTTCGTTCACAACATTTAATCTTTTTTTTTTTCCTAAAATGAAGAAGGCAAATTAAATCGTTCGACAAAATTGTATACAAAAGAAACATGATTACTTCCTTAGAATTGAAAAGAGTCCTTAGGCTCAACGTATAAAGCAACAAAACGGTGAGACCACCCAGAGCTCACATTATAGCCACACATCTAGGTTCTAGGCTCACCGTAAGTCTCCTTTTGATGTCAGTTCGTCCGTCTGCAGCACCGCGCTGCGCGCCGTCCATCACCACCACAACCACAAGGCACAAGTTATACCCAAATTGTGAATTGAATTGCAAAGGGCTCTTTCAAAATTCATGAGAATGCCAACAGATATGAATTTTCACGTCTAAAGGTCGTCAGCTGCAGACGTTTGAGCAGTGTCGCTTTATGTCAGCATCCATAAACCAACCTTGAGCTTATAACGTGGCCATCTGAGGAAAAGGAGAGGCCGAGGAGGTCATATTTATATGGCTTGGCAAAGGCAAAGTTTCAATAATTAATAATAAAAATAATAATTAATTACAAATTTTCACTTTAGCACCGAAACGGTCCTTGTGAGAGTGCAAGACAACCGTTTTATGACGGAAATATTCGCTTCCATGGCCATCCTTTGAGGATTGACTATACATATGTACATACATATATTTTTTGTAGAAAAAATTTCCAATTTTGTTTTCACTGGTGTAAAGTTGATCATAGGCTCACTGGGGAACCTTGAGAACTTGATTTACAAAGGAATATTTTTTTTTTATTAATTTTTTTTTTGGTGTTGCGTTAAACATCACAAACAGAATGTGCACCGATGAACTTTCTCTCCCTCTCTTTTTTATGTTAGATGAAAGGGCAAACTGAAAGAACATAAAAACGAGAAATAGGATTTGTGGGAAAGAAGAATTAAAAAAAAATAAAGTTTGCATCCCGAGAGTCACTTGGGAATAAGTGTTGAACATGAACAACACTGAACAGCCAAAGTGGTATGCGAAGGAGCCGAGATCAAGTTGCAATGAGATTTGGGAATTTTCCAAGTTAACTTCTTGACTTTTGACTACCGCAGGCAAACAGACTTGATATACTTTCGTGTGCGAGTCACTTTTTATGTGTTTTTTTTTTATCTTCAATCCCACAATGCAAAACATGAAATTATTTCGTATAATCTTTGCTTATACAACGTTTGTTTGCATTTTGCATTGTAATTTTAACAGAAAGGCAGTCAAGGCATTACAATACGAGAATTTATGGCGTGGAAAATTATAATTTGTTGCCCTTATGTCCTCCGTGTCAGAAACGAGAGTCCGGGAGGATTGTGCAAAAAAAAAGATGGCTTACACAACAAACGGAGTCTGGACGTTAAATAAACAACCATTCAAACCATTCACAGCAGTGTTTACAAGTTTAATATTTTATTTTACGTCGTTGCTTGTACTTTGAAGTGCCTACTGTTGCGGTGTAATTGGATGATAGTGAGGCAAAGAAAAAAATAAGCCGAGTGTTGACTGGTGAGTGCTTGGTTATTACCCTGATGCGGAAAATTTAAATCATGTTAACCATGCCTATATAATCCGCTCGATGCTAATCAAAAGAAAAGCTAAAAGTGTGCACTTAGCGTGGGCATAATACAAGAAGTATGTCGTGATGTGGTAAAAGTCAAGGAATTATGTGGTCATATTGAGGTGCGCGGAAACTTTACCCTTCGGGTGTGTTGTTTACTTTGAACGCCAATTTGGTTCACAAACAAGAGTAATTACCGAGTTAGTACGCTAAGAAGGTAATTTACTTATTTAACGAGGGGGAAAGAAGTGTTCAGGAAGAAAAGCTGTCTTTAACTTTAATGATGACGACGTCGTTCAAGTAAAGAAAAAAGTAATAAAAAAGTTTTTTTTAGATCGAATTGTGTTAATCGGTTCACAAAGTTTGTTTCACCACAAAACTCATATGCCTTTGATTTGGATTAATATTTAAAGACAATGGCGTCTCATTTGCTTTCTACTTTGACATGGTTTAAGATAATGTCCAAGAGATTGACTCTTCCATTATAATATGCAAAACGAGGTTTATATCACAACACAACACACAAAAGCTAAAATGATAAATAAATGAAGAACAAACATTTCAGTATAAGTGGTATTTAGTCTAGTCAGTGTGCTGCTTGAGCTTCAAAAATTTGGACTTGAATTGTCAAAGAAGCAGACAAACCCCCGGACAGATTATGATGAAGTTAATTAAAAACATTAAGATAATTTTTTATTGACGCTATCATTAACGATAACCATTACGCTACGAGTATTGTTATCAAATCTTTCCAGCTTGGCTGCTTCACACGACTGATTCACATATTCGGCGTGTGTCGGTCTCAGAAAATGTTGGTGAGGGCCAAGGCTTTAATTTATTTAAGGGTAAGATTCAATATTAGATTGAGTAGAAAACCGAAATTTGTTCAAACGGGCCAGAAATATCTGTAATGCTCAAATACAAAGGGCCAAGTTCTTGCATAACCAAAAAGTAAGGCAAAAAATACTCTTGTGTCCAAAAGGACGTAAAAACGTTTGGTCTTTTGTTGAGAACATTAAGAACTCGACCACGTCATCGGTCCCAACGCTCGTCAAAGCTCCATCGACAAAGCCAATTTGCTTGCAGGACAGTTTGCTGCCAACTCGACACTTCCTCATAGCATATTGGCTCCACCTGAGCTCGAGTCTGCAAATTCTGTGATGAAGCAGATATTTTTTCGTACTCGCACGGTTGCGAGAGTCCTCAAAGATCTCAACAAACATAAATCCGATGGTAGAGATGGTATCCCCGCCGTTCTTCTGAAGAGGTGTTCTTCTACGCTGGCAAAACCACTGCGTAAGCTTTTCTATCTTTCCTATTCTTCTGGGTTCTTCCAAGAGCAGATGGAAAACTGCATTTGTCCAGCCCGTCCCTAAAAAAGGCGAATCGTTATCCCCTTAAATATACCGTCCAATTGCACTGACGTCCCTTCTTTCCAAGGTCATGCAAACGTTGATAAACCGTCAACTTATGAAATATCTTGAAGAACGAAAGCTTCTTAATGACCGTCAGTACGGCTTTCTTAGCAAACGGTCCACTGGTGATTTGATGGCTTATCTCACCGAAAAGTGGAACCAATCTTTACATTGTTTTGGAGAAAGTAAGATTATTGCGCTCGGTATTTCTAAAGCATTTGATAAAGTTTCGCATCAGGTTCTATTATCAAAATTGCGTGCTTTTGGTACCGATGAGTCTCTTCTTCGTTGGATTAGAAATTACCTTTTCGACCGTTTAATACAAGTTGTATTTCAAGTTGTGCTTCAAGTCATAAATGCTGGTGTGCCCCAGGGCTCCGTTTTGTCTCCGGCTCTCTTCCTCATTTTCATAAATGACCTCTTGTCTGAAACTTCTAATCCGCTTAACTGTTTTGCTGACGGCTAGACCCTCAGCTTTTCATATTCGTTTCTAAATTCACGTCCTTGCTCTTCGGATGTGGAACTGGAACGGTTGCGTATGATAAGCCCATTGAATTCTGACCTTGACATCATTGTTACATGGGGTCATAAGAACCGAGTAGAATTCAATGATTCGAAAGCCCAATTCTGTCTCTTGTCGTTGAAGCTTAACATTCCCCCATTGTCTTAATCCATGAATCGTACCTGCATCCAAGAAACCGAAAAGCTGTCAGTGCTTGGTATGTGTGTAAACGATGATTTTCTTTGGAATGACCACATATTTGAAGTCGCCAAAAACGCTGCTAAGTGCTTAGGTTACTTGAGACGATGGAGGAAGTTCTTCCCCCCGTTCTGATATGGCTTGAGGCTCATAGGAGAATGATCCTACCTCACCTTATTTGATTGGTAGGGAAATCATTTTTATAAACCACTTTCATTGTTGCTTTTTCGATAAGATCCACCATTTCGAATATATTGAATTTGAGCCAGTTCAGGATAAGCTCATTACAGAGAGTGACAATTATGAAACTTTTCAACGTTGAAATGCTGGGTATGAAATCCGGCACAGCGCCCGAGTTATAAGAGTAGTTCGTCAGTCATGCACTTGAGTAGCCTTGTTTCCTCTCGAGTCCAGTCTCGCTCTTCATCGGAACCCTCCTCATTGGTAGCTGAAGGCTCTCTTTATCAATTCCGCTACAGTCTCAACTTTTTTGCTTGTTGTACTGATAAATGAAAAGATTAGTAAAGTTTTTAACAGTTAAAACACTTATTTTATTTCCTCAGATGTACATTTCAGAAGCAATGCTTCCATCGTCAGTAAGATTTATAAAATTAAATTAAATTAAATTAATACACACAAATAACAGACTTCTTATGAACGTTATGAAACATATGACCTTGTCCAACGAATACATGTCTTCTAAGGTTGTGTCCTTGACGGATTCAATCGATGACAGAAGCCTTCACCAAGGACCCCGCAAGACCAAGCTCTGGTACATGTCTTGGCGTGAACGTAAGATCCATTGAGCATTTCGAGTAGAGAATCAATCAGCATGCGGCACAGAAGGGGAGATAGAACGCTACCTTGTAGCAGCGTTGATGTACATGCCAAAAAAGCACCCTCTATGTCGATGAAAATGAACACTGCAAAATTTTTTTTTCATTTCCACTAATGAGTTCTTGAAGCGCGGTTTCACAAGAGATTTTGCGTGTATTTGGAGGGAGGTTGGTTTTGCGTATGAAAACTTCAGCCATTTTTTTCGGAGTTTAAAGAATAAAGGAGGTAAGACTGATTGACTTGGGTAGCCTACCTAGTACCTACCAATGTTTGTTATGAAAGTCATCCCAACACTTTACCACGGGGAATGGAATGGAATGCATGCTTGTGCTGAGCTGTCAGTGAAAACATTTTTCAAAAAAGGTAGCAGATGGTTTATTGGTGCAAAATAGCTTGATAAATCCCGTCAGTACCAAGTGACTTATAGCTGTCAAAAGATGCTACAGCATATTTGACGGCCTCGTCGAAGAAGAAAACTCTTTATCAGCTGCGTAGAATTTATATATCTGGTTCATCTCATCTGGAAGCAATAGATAGTTGCGATTAGATTGATACTAGGTTTTCTAGGTAATGAATATCCAGCATTAGACTGAGTGTTACGCTTTTGACACGTTATAGGAGGAACCCTTTGATACAATTAGAGTTAGGGCTTGGGCAAGTCCGCTAGTTTCACTGAGTTCGATGTTTTCTTTGATCTTCAAATAAGTCTTTTAAAGTCCTTCTGTTCCGATCGGTACAGGTTCCAGTTCTTCTCTTAAATAGTATTGAGGTATCTATTCAGAAGAATTCTGGTTTCCCAGATGCAAAGTGTTTGTAGTTCGGTGTTCCACACGAACCTTAAATTTACTCGGCACTGGTCTGCGCGCGCCGCCACCGGCGGGCGCCGTCTGGAAGTCTCTTATAAGAACATATTTTACGTTAGCTGCTTTGTTGCGAGAGCTGGAGTAGAGATTTGACGATATTAACGAACTCATTGTTGAAAAATGTCCAGTTGATTTTTTTTGGGATTCCTTGTTACTAAAGGGGGTAGAAACCACATTCACTACATGTAATTGAACGTGTCTGTTTGTAACACGTCCATTAAAACCTTCCAAATAGAAAACAGTTTAGATTATCTGATAAATAATGTCAATTGAATTACTTGCTGACTTCAAGCCGGTTGGCTTGTAGCCAACATTGTTAATGTCTGACTCAAAAGGGGAAATGAAACTTACAAAAGTGTTGCCTTGCATTTGCATTTGTGCTGCCCTACACTAAGTTTTGAGCATAAGCACATGATAACCCCAAGTTTCTTCACAGAACTGTAAAGCAGCTGCACTGCCTTTCTAATGGAAGTTTCAAAAAAGGAAAACCAAGGGAACTGCACTGATCCAACGACGAAAGTCTATCAACCAAGTCTTGACTACAAAATTGGTCAAATTTGGTTGCTCGACAAGGTAAAACAAGTCAAGGACAACTGGTTATAGAGTATCTTTAACCCTCGCAATTCCCTAAGACCAATAATAGTACGAGATGAATTTTTGTATTCAACACGAAAAATCTTCTACCTACGAGTGCAATAGCAGCCTTAGAGTGAATATCCTTTATAAACACTTATCCATCCCACATTTGCTTTCCATGATGAAAATTCGGACGGATGTTGTACCTTAATTTGACTATCGCCACAGAAGTTTGAACCATTTTCAGCACAAAGTAAAAACCGATATCGACCGAATCGGAAAGATTCGATCGAAGTCGGCGCCCTGAAAATTTCAAAGGTGGTATTTCAAAGGAGGCAATTTTAAACACAGATGCACATAGCAAATCAGCGGTCTGTTGGTTAGAGCACTAAACTAAAAAGTTTCCGTTCTCCAAACAACATCCCTGCGACAGGATATGAGTGCTCTCTACAATAGCTGGCTCTCATAGATGATCTTCACAGTGCTTGTGCTCGTTAATGATCATGCGGTTGTCATTGTCAGCCTCACAGAAACGTTAATTCGAAATAGCAGCTCTGCTATAGGTTATCTACTTTCGAAGCTAAATCCCGTGCGGTATCTGTGAACCGAACTGACTTGCAGGTACGGTTTCATTCACTGACATTTCGGTTGGACCTCTAGGACTTTTAACCGTAACGGCCTTACTCCTTTTGGCTGATGTCCGTGCACCGAATTCAAGCTTTTCAACCTGTGGGTTAGATTTTATTCCCCAGCTTTTCAGTTAAACTACCAAGAAGTATCATAGATCATTTGGAAACCTTAAACCTTCGCGTTGGCAGAAGATGAAGTTAATTTGGTCACGGAACACTGAGGGGGTTGGGAGACCTTTTAAAACCTGTCTTTTTTCGTCGACATAATCAAAGATTTGCAATTAGGCTCAGTACCTTCGGCCACTTTGATATCTTCTTTGCCCTGAGCAGCCCCTGCTCGCCTTCACTCCGTCTTTTGCTGACGCTGACGCTGGAAAGCTGTCCCAAAGAGGATGCTTCCACTGAAGTAAGATCGACTTCTTCAGCTTCACTTAATCCTATGGCAATACCACTCTGATCAAGAGCTGAACCGGGATGAGATCTTAGTATCGATACTGAAACCTTTAAGCGGCATTCTTCATTTGCAAAGGCCAACTTACGAAGCGCTTCATGAAGAGAGCTTCAGGAGTTAACTTTTAACTTATCGTCAAAGTATTTCCATTTTTGAGTTAAAAATTTTGTCCATAACAAATCGAAACCTCGATTTTGATACAAAAACCATAACTGCACCGTTACACATGTACGTTTTCATTGGTTGTTTCGTTTCTGCGGGATCACTCAATTGAATGAAGCAGCCTTCTTCAAATTTCTTGAGAGCAGCAAAATTTAACGACGCATGATCTGAGTACAACAAAACTTACGACGTTATACTCCAACAACGGTGTCATATATGCAAGTCGAAGTTGTATTCATTTACTAACAGACAATCATCCGCTGATGGTCGGTCACAAAACATCAACTCTCTAAAAGCCTCCCCCATAAGAGCTCAGAGCGCTTAGGCATCTTCCATTATCTATTCAGTATCATCACGATGACAGAAGATGTCATTTGTTACGCTTCCTTTGTATATGTAATGACTTTCTCGTGGTAGTAATAAAAAATTACAAAAAAAGCAGGAAAGAATTCGAGGGCGATATTTTTAAGAGCCACAACAACTCAATAAAACGCGCTGAGTAAAAAGAAATAATCCAACAAGTACCTACTTCCTCCACCACATTTAAAAGTCGTTTTATGTCTAATCGATTTGCACTCCTTCGCTTTATGCCTTTTGCGGTAATTTTGGCAACACTGAATACCATTTTCTTTGGTGGTGCCGCAAAGTTGATACAAGAAAGATAACAACCAAACTAATTTCTTTTTTTTTTAATTTTTTTTTCTGCTGTCATTCACTTGAGCGCGCTTCAGAGGATATGTACATGTATCTGCTCTAACGTCTCCTTAAGCTAAGTGTATCTATGATATCAATTTAACATCTGGATAAGGTGGTTCCACATGGCAGTGCGCCAAACCAAAGCCATTTTATCAGGGGCACTGGTTCGGATAGCAGCAGATGAGGGTGCTCTTCAGAGCGTATAGGAATGTACATATCTTGAAGAACCACTTCGAAATTCGGGTGGAGCTTCCATTTGTATTTTATTTAATAAAAAAAAAAAAAATGATCACATCCATACTTATGTACCTCTAGACTTTAGCGTTATACAACAAATTTGAAGAGAAAGGCAGGCGTGGAGGAAGAGGACGGAACTAAACACAGTTTGAATAGATTATGTGTAAGTTAAGAGCTTTTTCAGCTGATGATACCTACCGCCATTACACGGTTAGCTATTTCTCGTCGATAAGAACCACCGAAGCATTAAATCCTATTATTCGATTTGAATTCAAATCACTGCACACCCTGAATTGTGTTTATGTTGTGTTTTCTACATGAACACTTGGCAATCCTTTATTGAGGATGAATTTCGGTGCTAGGTTTGGACTTTTTTTTTATTTCAAAAATAACAGAAAGGGTTGACAGGCTTTTTGAACTTTGAATGATAAGTGGAGATGGTGTTGTTTCTCACCTACACACACCGATGACAGGATAACGTTAAGGCGATTGATTTTATAAGACTTCCTTGGAAATAAAAGGACAACGGACGTGGACATAGACGAAAGTTAAATCGGGTACTGCAATGCAGTGCAATAGACAGAGGCTCGAGGTTAATGTGATTCAATTTGCTGTACAATGAATTGGAAATTTTATTGTACCTAAATCATGTCATATGTTTGTATGTGTATCTACCCTTTTGGATACAGAAACGATTTAACTTTAAAAGAAGGAGAATTTAAAGACAATCTTCTGGAGTATTGAATTTCGTTTGACATTTTACATTGAAACAGGTAGTCCTTGGATAAAACGTAATTTATAAGTCATGTGACTTTAAATAGTGGATTATGCCGTCGTGCTTAAATTACATACCTAAATGTATGTATAGGTATATTATATAGGTATAAGAAGTAAAATGTGATTTGTGTTTCACAGTCTCGTATGTCAAACGATTTGTCTGGATTTAACTTTAGTCTTTCCGAAATGTTATATGTAAATTAAAAACACGAACGTGAATAAGCTCTTTTTTACTTATATTTCAAAGCGGGGGTGTTATCCGATTGGAGAATCTATTTTGATACACATCGATTTGTCAAAAAAAAGCGTCAACCCACAGCAAAGGCAGTCTAATTATAGCTGTTTTGTCCTGATCAATATATGTATGGTTTTTGAACCTATATAGTTTGTTAGCTTTTAAAATGCGGGATGGTTATGGCGTCTTATGCTTTTTTTCATACCACAAATTTAAACAGTGTGCACAGCTACGAGAGTGACTCCAAAAAAATAAATAAATATGGCGTCGCAACAGAGCGAGGCGTTCCAGGGCCTTGCGCATTTTTCACAACCATGCCTTGTGAGGAGTGAAGGGGACCTACAATTTGCTGACGCTTCCGAACCGAGAAAGCGCTTTCATGGCAATGAATTTACTGAAGTGTACCACTTTAACCCTCAAGAAAATTTGTCAAATTCTTTATGGGGATACCCGTTATAAGGCCATTGGGTTGTTAAGCTCTATCGGATATCGCGTAATGATGCCAATACTTATCTCAACAATATCTTTTTCCTATTTAACGAAACAATTTAGGTACAGATGGTTTGGCAAACTACGATTATGATGCCGACATCAAAATAAATTTTGTTCAAAATTTTATTTTTTTTTTATAAAATTTGGACTTCCATTTAAGTGTTCAAAATGATATCAATTTGGAAGAGTTGAAGGAAACCATTGTTTTGAGGTAAGCTTGTGATTAGTTTTTTTTTATAATTAGCGCACACATCAAGGGGTTATGAGTACCCTTTCAATGTAATAGAACAAAGTGCGAGCATTTAGGAAAATAGGAAAGGATTCGAAAGGAGACACCGATACAAGCTGCTTTTGAATTTTTGTAAATCGTAATGTAGGGGAAAACAGAGTCAGGTAGAGCGTTCCACATTCGGGTGGTGTGACTAAAATAAGAATCTCTATACTTGACTGTATGCCCGAAGTTGGGCTCAAGGTAAAACTGATGAGCATTCCTAGCGAGGCGGGTGTTGCGGCTAAATTGTTTCAGGGGAGGAATGCAACTGGCTTTTTCACTAGAGCACTGCTTGTGAAAAAAGCGATAAAAAAGAGAGAGACAGGTAATGTTTCGAAGATGTTTAAGAGAATCAATTGATTCTACGATTGAACTATTAACTATCATTCTAAACGCACTTTTTTGTACCCTATCAAGAAGGCGCAAAGATGTTTGAGGAGCACCTGACCTGATATGGGAGTTATACTCCAGTTTTGAGCGGATGAAGGCCTTATAAATTAAAGCCAGATGAGAAGAGGTGAAGAACTTCCTGCATCGTTTCAAGAAGCATTTAGCAGCGTTTTTGGCGACCTCAAATATGTGGTCATTCCAACGATGATCATCGTTTGCACACATACCAAGTACTGACAGCTTCTCGGTTTCTTGAATGCAGGATGCAGGTACATTTTCATTGATAATGGCAATGGGGGAATGTTAAGCTTCAACGACAAGAGACACCATTGAGTTTTCGAAGCATTGAACTCTACTCGGTTTTTACTACCCCATTCAACAATGCTGTCGAGGTAAGAATTTGATGAGCTAATCATACACAACCATTCCAGTTCCATATCCGAAGAGCAAGTGGAAAGATGGGGTAGGTAAAGAGAAATCGGGAAGTGAAGAGGATGGGTATAGAGTTTTGCAAGCCGTGGCGGTTGGTTGCTGTACATTACCCAGCTATCTAAGTCGTTAGAACTTGACTCTACTAACTGTCAAGATCAATGTCATTAATTTTCGACCATGCAAAATATTGGAATGTTCTCAGATCGAATCAAATTAGCATCATTTTTAAAACGCGAGGTGAATTGCTTCCCCTTAATTGCACACCCCACTGCCCTGACCTATATATTTACTTTGTAGTCTATGCAATCGAAACGAATGTGAAGACAGTGGAATCTGTCCAGTTTTAATATGAGTCAAAAATTAACTTCTTATTCTAAAGTTCTAATAACCATCAAATGTGGCCATCTGGTGTTCTTAGCATGTGTTCAAAAAATTTTCAAAATCTGTTGATTTTTTTTTTGGCTTCCATTAAGCTTCAAAATATTGAAGTTTTTTCAAAAAGAGCATTTCCCAAAGACACACATTTTTGGCCACATTAAAAGGAAAAAAAAGGGTTTTGCGATTGGAAACTTTACCGCATATGTATGTCTATATGTATAAGGGTGTGTCATTTTTGGATAACTTTTTCTTTTCCACAAAAAACTAGGCTAAATACTTTCAGGAAGGTATGAAAAGAAGTCTCTTAATATTAACATTATGAGGTGCCTGTTCTTAACTTTCACTTTTGCATATAAATAACATAGAACATTTTTTTCTATTTTTTCTTATTTTTTTGGCTCGACATTTGAGCATTGTAAAAATAAGCTGACAATTTATTATAGTAGGAAATTGAAGGTTCTTTAAAAAATTATTATTTTTATTATTTTTTTAATAGAGTGAGCCGTTCTGAAGATATACAAACTCAAAGTTGGAAATGTATGAAATTATGACTTTTATTTTATTAAACTCATACTGATGACCTTCCTGAAAGCCTGTTTTTTTTGCGGAAAAGAAATAGCTGTCCAAAAATGACACACTCTAGTCTTTCAGTCGTGGTGGTAACCCTGTCGTTGCATCAAGTCTTGAATTTGTGCTCTCGATCATTTATCGATTTTCTTTTTATAACACTCGTTAAGTCTGATATAAAAGTTCTTACAATTATATTTAAACAGTGTGCACCTATAATTTACTATAACAACTTTACATTCAGTGCTTGTGTGCTAGTTATAGCAATACAAATAATATTGTTCTGAGTTAAAACTCATTGCAGTAAATAACAGTGTAGTTACACCGTATTTTTTATTTTCATTACTTTTGATATAACTTAATTCATTCGCTTTTAAATACTTGAATATTGAGCGATTTGATTTGTGCTTCATAACAAGTGGTCATAAATAATTGTGTGAATAGTATTACAAAAGTTATTTAGATTTTACCAAATTTTCCATTATTGACTATTCTTGTGGTTCAAATCATAGGGATGCCAACAAACTTTTCTTTAAAATACTAAAAATAAAAATCAATTTTTTTTTTTTTGTGTCGCTCACTTTAAACGCCCATATCTTTTTTGTGTCGCTCACCTTAAACGCCCATATCTTTTTTGTGTCGCTCACTTTAAACGCCCATATCTAGATATATAGAGTGATAATGAGTGAATTAAATTGTTTAGTCTGCAAAAAATTCTCAAATGAAATCATGGTATCTTGCGCTGTATGTCTGCAGCAAGTTCATGCAAAATGCATTGGGATTAAAGGAAAAGATGCTGATAAATTTATTTCTGTTCGTGGACTACAATATTATTGCACGATTCATGAAAATATTTCTAAAGACAGGATTCATTGGAAAATAGTGAAACTGAAGAAGCTATTTGACCGTGCTAATTCTATATTTGCGGAACTAAAAGATGTCTTTGATTTTGATATCTCTAATAATGAACTCTTGTCAAATTCTTTTAACATCGTAGAACCTGATGGCTTAAGCCCATATGTGTCGTTACAACTACCTTTAATTCAGCTTACCCCTTCACCTAAGCCCTCATCCAGTCACTTAAACCAGCAACTTAATCAGCTGAAAGAACAGCAACAACAACAGCTTGAACAGCAACAGCAACAACAACAACAACAACAACAACAACAACAACAACAACAACAACAACAACAACAACAACAACAACAACAGCAGCAGCAGGATCATTCGCAGCAACATCAGCAACAGCATCAACTACAACAACAACAACATCAACAACAACAACAACAACAACAACATCAACAACAACATCAACAACAACAACAACAACAACAACAACAACAACAACAACAACAACAACAACAACAACAACAACAACAACATCAACAACAACAACAACAACAACAACAACAACAACAACAACAACAACAACAACAACAACAACAACAACAACAACAACAACAACAACAACACCAGCAGCAGCAGCAGCAGCAGCAACAACAACACCATCAAAAACAACAACAACAACAACAACAACAACAGCAGGATCATTCGCAGCAACATCAGCAACAGCAACAACTACAACAACAACAACAACAACAACAACAACAACAACAACAACAACAACAACAACAACAACAACAACAGCAGCAGCAGGATCATTCGCACCAACATCAGCAACAACAACAACAAGAACAACAACAACAACTACACCAACATCAACAGCAGCATGGTCATTCGCAGCAACAACAATTACAACATCAACATCTTCAAGAGCAACTACATCACAATCAGCTCAATCAACAACACAATCAATATCAACAGCTGCAACTAATACATTCGAAAAAGCAACAACGCCAGCCTAAACATCAACATACAACATTGCCTGTAACTAGGGTACTACGTTCTGGAGCGACTGGGAGCTCGGAGACTTCAACTAAAACTAGTAGTAGTTCTTCTCCATCACGCTTATCGAGTGGAATTATCGCTTGTAAGACACTGCAAACCTCAACATCTCATCAACATGTCACTAACCTCAACAGCTCTAACCCAATAGCTGTCTCATCTGCTGAAAATTATTCAATGCTTAGTGCATCCAACACTGATGAACTTATAGCTTTACCACCAATCAAAAGCATATTTGTTTCACGTCTTTCTCCGTCAACATCTGAAGATTCGGTTCGTAATTATATTATAAAAAAACTGCCCTCAGTCGATGGATCGAAACTTATGGTAAGAAAATTCATTGTGGCTCCAGAAAAGGAATATTCCTCTTTTGAAATTAAAGTTGGGAGGGACATTGAACTTTTTTCTTTAATTTGCAACACAACACTTTGGCCGTTGCACACTGTTGTCCATGAATTTTTTCGAGGAAAGAAAAGAAGGACCTACGTCTTGTAATGTGGGCTCACTAATATCCCCAGCGACAATTGGAGCATCTCTTTCAACCTTGACTCCTGCTCCTTCAGTTAATTTGTCTTATTATTATCAGAATATAGGTGGCATGAGAACTAAATTAGACACTTTATATCTATCATTTTCATCTTGTTCATTTGATATAATTTTACTGACTGAAACATGGTTGACTGAAAGCCATCTAACATCAGAAATTTTTAATTCTAATTATACTGTTTTTAGGAAGGATAGATCTAAGCTTTTGACAGGTAAAGATAGAGGAGGAGGCATTCTAATTGCTATTCGATCGTCTTTAAATTGTAGAGAGATTGAGTTGAAATCTAATACTGAAATTTCTTCATCTTTAAGCGATATTGATCAATTGATTGTTTGTATATCTTTAAATAGTGACTGTGAAGTTTTTATTATACTTAATTATATTCCGCCTAGAAGCTCTCTTGATTATTATAACATTTTTTTCGAAAATTGTAAAAACGTTTTAGAAAATCTAAGCAGTTCTCAACATGTTGTTTGTATTGGGGACTTTAATCTGGGTGATATTCAATGGATATTGGACTTAGACGATAAATGTTTAATTCCTTACAATGTAACCTCAGAAGTTGAAGAAAACTTGGTTGACTTTTTTAGCCAATTTGACTTAATTCAATTAAATTCCATTCCAAATGGTCTTAACCGTATTCTTGATCTTGTTTTTGTTGACAAGGAATTCAATGTTTATGTTGAAAAGTCTGATATCCCTTTTGTCGATAATAAACTACATCACATTGCACTTGAAGGGCTTATTAGTTTTTATACCTATTCAAAGATCGAGAATTGTGATAATACTCTAATACCAAACTTCAATAATACTAACTTTGATGCAATGAATGAATATTTTTTGTCTTTTCCGTGGGATACACTTATTAGTAAAGTCAGTTTGTGTAAGGCTAGTGAATCTTTTATGGCTATTGTCAATGAAGCTGTACGTAGATTTGTTCCTCATAAAAAGTCTTTATCAAATTCCAACCCAGCATGGTTTAATAAGAGACTATCAAACTTAAAAAACAAAAAAAATAAATCATTTAAATTATACAAAAAAAATCTTGAGAATTTTCAACTTCGTTTAAATTACTTAAAACTTGAGTATGAGTTTGACACTCTCAACAAGTTTTTGTACAAATCTTATATGTTCTCCTTACAGCATAATATTAAGAGTAATAGTAAATGTTTTTGGAGCTTTATCAATTCCAAACGTAAATCAAATGGCTATCCTAGTTGTATGAAATACTTAAGTACGGTTACTAATGATGTTGCAGAGATCTGTAATCTTTTCGCAAATTTTTTTCAATCCGTCTATTCTACTAACTCTTGTACTAACCTAGAACCACCTTATATTTCAGTGTCAACTAGCGTTGGATCCATGAAGCTTCAGATATTTGAAATCAAAACTGCCTTGCTTGGCTTGGACCCAACCAAAAAAGAGGGGCCTGATGGCATTCCACCAATTTTGCTTTCTAAATGTGCTGATTCCTTAGCTAAGCCTCTGACGGATCTTTTTAACTTGTCTTTATCCAGTGGCGTCTTCCTGGATTCTTGGAAACTGTCTTTTATAATTCCCGTGCATAAGTCTGGTTCAAAACAAGAAGTTTCTAACTATAGACCTATTTGTAAAATCTCCGCGTTACCTAAGCTGTTCGAAAAAATTGTGTGTGATAAACTATCCTTTACATTAAAGGAGGAGATTTCAGAACATCAACATGGTTTTATGTCTGGTAGATCTACTACGACCAATCTCTCCTTGATGACTAATTACATAGTAAAAAATTTTGAAAATAATTCCCAGACTGACATAATATTTACGGATTTTGCTAAAGCCTTTGACCGTGTTAATCATCAGGTTCTAGTTAATAAACTGAAGCAATTTGGGTTTCATTCAAGATTTCTTGATTGGCTGCAATCCTATTTAAGCTCCAGAGTTCAGAGAGTTAAAATCAATAACCATTTCTCACACCAAGTCCTAGTTCACTCCGGTGTCCCTCAAGGAAGCCACCTGGGTCCATTACTTTTTCTAGTTTTCATTAATGATATCCCCAAAATATTCAGCAATTCACTTTGTCTCCTTTTTGCTGACGACCTTAAGCTGTACCGCACTATTAGGAGTGTTGAAGATTGTGTTTTGCTTAACGATGACTTAGGAAAACTGGCTGATTGGTGCTGTAAAAATGATCTCCATTTGAATGTTTCAAAATGCCAAGCTATGTCCTGTTTTCGTAAAACTCTACCTGTTCAGTTTAAATACCAAATTAATAATTCTGATCTGGAATGTGTTACTCAAAAAAAAGATTTGGGGGTAATCTTAGATACTAAGCTTTCATTTTTACCTCATATTAATTATATAATAAGCAAATCCAACCAAATGCTAGGTTTTATTATTAGAAATACTAAAGAATTCACCGATTCATACACTCTCAAATCTCTCTTCAACTCCTTGGTTCGATCTGGACTGGAGTATTGCTGTACGGTTTGGAACCCTTGCTATAAAAACTCCTGTATGAGAATTGAAAAAATCCAAAGAAAATTTACTAGGTATACCTTCTATAAGCTAAATTGGAGAATCGATACTCCTTCATACAAAACCAGGTGTTTGTTATTTGGCATGCAAAGTCTAGAAAATCGACGTACATACTTTGGGATAATGCTTGTCAGAGATTTACTAGCAAACCACATAAAATGCTCTCCCTTACTTTTATTAATTAACTTACGCGTTCCGAGTAGAACTTCTCGTAATAACTTTGTGTTTCATGAGCACGAATTATGCCCGCAATGAAACCATTACTCGTTGCATCAGAGTAGCCAACTCAGTTTGCAGTAGATTAGATTTCTTCGACAACTGCAGTAGAGATTCTTTTAAACAGTATGTTTTTAATGTATTAAACATGCCACCTTTTAATTAGTTTGTATTTCAATTAAAATTCAAGTTCCTATCTTATCAATACCATTGTTAGTCTAATTCTTAAGTAGTCTTTAAGTGAATATGTTCTCTGATTGACGAAATAAATAAATAAATAAATAAATAAATAAATATTGTTAAATGCTTACTTCACATTGTTGACGACAAACTATTTAAACCTTACCACTGGTGGGGGACTTAATTATAGCATAAACTCAATAAATTAAATAAAAAGACTAATATCGTTTTTCATTGACGAAAGGAGTTAGTCCTTTTGTGAAAAGATACTCTTTTTCTATTTTTCAAGTTTCATTGAAAAATAGAGTAGATCCGGAGTAACTCTAAACGCCACCGATCTACTCCCATTTGGTTTGGGGATCTACTCTGAATTCACACACACATGCAAAAACATTTGTTCTGTCAAACGTTAAATGGAAAATAATTTGGTAATTTTAAATTTGCTGTGTCAGCTTTAGGTTCAAAAAATTGTTGGAAATTATGAATAAGCGAGTAAATAAGTTAGAAATGCGTAATTTGCTGGAAAAAACCAAATTACAAAGTGTGAAAATATGAATTCCTATATGTGAACATCAATTTAACCTCCAATACTAGGAAAAAGCTTAAAAACATGTTTCATTGAAAGGAGTAGTTCTCGATTTTAGAATAAATCTGTCGAATTTCAATGTAAAACGCTAAAAGTTACTTTCTTCTTCGCAACTTTAATTCTCATAGCCACAATACTATACTCGTACCTACGGAATTCCGAAATCTCTTACTCTAAAAATGTGCTGTAGTTTTTGTTTTTCACAAATGTTCTTTCGTTTAACATTTTCAAATCTTCGTAACGACCAATAGCGCAGTTCTAAAATCTGTCAACTGACAATTATTAGATTCAAAGGTAAAAGATATACAAAAAAAAAAAAAATATAATGAAATTATATAGAGCAACGCAAAGTTCCAAAAAATTGGACACCAGAATCTGTTTTTGCGTTGTTTTGATTTGAAATGTGAATTGCTAACATCTTTTGCTAAAACCAAGACAAATTTTTGAGTTCCGTGGTGCAACATTCATTCTACAAATTGACATTTTCCCTCATGTTGCTTACTGATGATATTCAAATTTGTATTCTTCTTCCGCCTATGTGCTGCTCTTAGGCCACTTTAGAACTTATTTACAGGCTGCATTGAAATCGACGAAATCATATTTAAAATGTCTGGTTGAAAATTTTAAAATTAAGCATTCTGAACTTGTTGTTGATTGTTTCACTGAAGTACTTCTTTTGAATTCAATCACTTTTCAAAAAGTTAAGTACATTATCTTTGTCAGCATATTTTTACTAAAGCACCCTCTTTGGTGAAACTAGGTTAAGAAAAAAAATGTGCGTCTCCTGCAAGAGCTGCAGCAGAGTGGATATAAAAATGTTGCTTGTCAACAAACAGACCACATCTTTTGACTTTGGAATTTCATTTGGATTATATCACAAACAACAGGAATTTCCTTCCTTGTGATGATTTCATTTGAATCCTTACAGATGACTATAAAAGGAAAAAAAGTTCCTAGACCAGGGCGTGAAACTCGATCGCCTAAGAACAATGCATGAATTGACACCTTCGTATACCGAAAAGATGCTCGATGGGAAAGAAACGCGAAGTAACACTTTACGTAGCATACTTTTGCTCACTTTCCAACAGAGATACGAGTGAA
This sequence comes from Melanostoma scalare, assembly GCA_949752695.1. Classification (NCBI taxonomy): domain Eukaryota; kingdom Metazoa; phylum Arthropoda; class Insecta; order Diptera; family Syrphidae; genus Melanostoma; species Melanostoma scalare. The sequence continues at coordinate 174,281,269 of OX456985.1, read as the reverse complement.
AATCTGGAAAACATTCACTGTCAATAACAGGAATAATTTATGTATGTAGGTATACCTACTAGGCACTCGTGCCATACCACCCTTGCAGGAATTTCGCTTCAAGAACTGCATACAAAGAACGGTATTCAGAACAAAAATAAATAAAAACAAGCCAACCGCATTTGAGATCGAGTTTATATCGAAATGTTCTTCCCTTAAATTGCACTGACAATACTTTACTCGATTCACAAAACAGGAGCGCTGCTAAATTATGTAGGTTCAAAGGCCAATATGAAGAAATTTTGGTTTAGAATTAAACTGAAATGATTATGCAAACGATAATATTCATTAGCCGAGTTCACACTGTACAATTAGTTGGACAGACTTCGTTTGATGGAAGTTGGATGGTCGTATGGCGTTCACACTTATCAAGCTTGTCGTCCAACTTTATGTCACATACTCTTCCACTCTGTCCAACTTCTCAATTTTCAAAAATATTTGAAAATCTTCCAACAAGTTGGTCAAGCGGTCGTGTGAGGGTTCACATTGTCAAGCATTGGTCATTCAAGCCAAAGTCTGTCCAACTAATTGTACAGTGTGAACGGCTCTATTGCAAAATCATTTCTTCTCTAAAATTATAGACACCAATTTTTGGTGACATAATATGGATTCACGTATAATTTCGGTGAAAAGCTGAAATATTTGTGACCAAGGCCGAGGCTTCGGAACTATTAGAAGTTATGAGACGTTTCAATGAATTTCATGAAATAATATCTACTTTTTAACAATAAAATCAACATCAAAGGGCAGCAAACGGTTCTGTAATATACTAGAACTTTCTAGGACTTACGCGACTGATGGAGGTCGCGGTGCAGTAAAAGATGGATCAAGCTCAAATCATGGAGCGCAATTTCGCAAAGCTCCGAGAGTAATCAAAATACTACCTCGCCAGGCACGATTACTGCTTCGAATTTTTTAGATCCCGGACCGAAAAGAAAGCTTCAGTTCGGAGTTAAATGGACTCTAGCAACATAGTGAGACGAATTGCGCGATGGTTAAAAAACGCGAGTTAGAACGACTAGTGGGACAAAGTTTCGAACTAAATGAGATGATGAAAAGGATGAGTAGACATCTTTTTTAGAAAAGGAATGACTGAATACAGGAAACAGAGCCTGCTTTTTGATCTGCAGACACAATCCTTCAAGATGCTCTCCTGTTGAACGGATCAGGGTGAAATCCGTATCATTCTTGCTGAAGACCTTCTTGGCGGCGTGTTGGTCATTTGGAAGTCTAGTGACTGTTTGTTTGTTTGTTTGTGGAGGTTCAAGCGGACATTTTGAAAAACAAACGAGTATTATGAAGACTTTCGTGGAGATATAGGATACGGTACGAGAAACCCTCCTGGTGAAGATATGTGGGATCGCCTATAGGAACCTTGCTGAAGTAGAACAAAATTATTGTAAAGGGGTTTCAAATAAACACTACCAACAAACCAAGAAAACATGAGGGGGGAATGATAAAACTAAAGCAGTGATCAATATGACGAAAGAGTCTTTCGAAGCATAGTCGAAGAGCCGTTCAAAAAATAGACATGAAAAAGCAAGCTTACAGGAGGAATAGAGAAGCTGCAAGAAAGAAGCGAAAAAGAAATGTGCCCAACTCCAAAGTATAGGAGCTCTGAGGCCATATATTGGAAGCTGGAAGAAATTTCGGCACCGACAGCTGATACAAACTATAAGCTATTCAAGAAATTTGACAAACCAACTTGAATGAGGGGGCAATGGGCAATCATGTTGTTGCTGTAATAGAAGGTACCTTAAGAAAACCCTTGCGTCTAAAACTGGTTTCCTTTTCCATTCACGACGGCACTAGGCGCTTACAGCATTGGTCATTGGCCGACCAATCTCTGACTCAATTTCGGACAAAGCGCTGTTTGAGAACCTTGCCCTGCAAGTTCATCGACGATAATGTTTCCAGTTATAGCCGTGGTGCCGTGAACTCAAACAAAAGTCAAAGATTTTAATCATATCCGACCGCATTCTGGGAGGTCCTAGTTTCCTGGATAGCTTTCTGCAAATTCCCTGAGTAGAGCCTTAAGCACAGCTTTCCCGTCGCTGAAGACACAAATAGCTTATGTCTCCGCTTGAAAAATGGATTCCTGTGTGTCTTATTCGGCGTGCACTTGAATGTCATCGCTCTTCACAAAGGCAACATCGCCGCATCCATCATCAGTTTTGAAACCATCCGTAAATATACGACAACAACTCTTTCCTGGCTCAAATTCTGGATTGGACCTGTCCTGAACCTAAGGAAAGTTACTTGTGCATTTTTGATGCAGTTTGAGCTTTGACATGTCCATGTGAAGCGAGTCAAAAGATATGCTTTTCGCGAGTTCTTCAAAGCTCCAGTGCGAATTGTGCCAGAGACTACTTCTTTTTGAACGAGAAATGGTCTTGAGAGTACATCCCATGATGGAGGTAGGTATGAAGGAAAGGAAAGCTCCAGTACATTCAAGACATATTTTTCTTTTTTGAAATTTGGCAATGAAAGCAAAAGCTTATTAACTTGAAAACTTGTTATACCAAACAACTGAAGTTTAAGGTGATTGGCCTTCTCATAGACGTATAAATCCAGAGGACCGTTTTCGGTGACTGAACTGATGCATTTTCAAAAAACAGACACAGCAGTTTTCGAACGTTTAAAACAAAGAATCTTGTTATCTCGGATTAGGTACTTGAAATAATGTTTGACTTCATTGTGAAGGGAACGGAACGCTGACGCATTTAAGTATAAGTTGGGCCGCTGAACAGTCCAGTCAATTTATTGAGTCTCTTGAAAAGAAAAACTTTGGTTTTGAGAGAGTGTTTTCGTCAATCAATGTTGCGAGACCTGCATTTCTTTCGTCTTCTGCAGTGATTGGGAATCGAGATCTGCGAACAGTTCGCAACCATATGAAAGGATGGGTATGACTAGTGCTTTAACCAATTTCAATTTAACATCAGTGGGTAGGAATGCTTTCGTTATAGATAACCCTCTTAGTGAGGCATAGATTTTAGAGATTACAGAATTGATGTGCGCATCCCAAGTCAACGTATTGTTGAATATTAAACCAAGATTTTTTGCCTGGGTCACATACTCAATTTGGCTAGCATTTAAGTGTAAAGAAGAGGAAAGTATTCAAAATGAGGTTTATTGAACTGCTTCCGTTTTTATCGGATTAAGTTTGAGCCCATTACGTTTGGACCAATCAAAAATTGAACATAAATCAGCATTCATTTTACTTATTGCATATTCGATCATTCCGAAAGGAAAACTAATATATAACTGGACATCATCCGCGTAGATATGATGTTGACAATTATACACTACTGATGGCAAATCATTGATGAACATAGAAAACAGTAAAGGACCAAGGATTGATCCTTGAGGGACGCCGACACCAACATTGAGGAATGAGGATAAATTGCCATTGATCGACACAACTTGCATGCGATTAGTCATGATATGAATAAATACGATTTTTGGTTGTATCTGAGAAATTAAAATAAGTAGTCAATCTTTCACATAGTAGGTTTTTGCTTACACAATTAAATGATTTCGAGAAGTCAAGAAGTGTTTGATCACAGATGTATATTTCCTATCAAGAACCTGCCTTATATCATCAGACAGCTTAATAAGTCCTGAAGTGCAACTGTGTCCGGATCTGAATCTTGACTGCAGTTGGCTTAGATGTTTTTGGTCTAAATAATTTTTGATTTGGTTACTTATGATTACTTCAAAAGCTTTCGATAAAAATGGAAGAATGGCTATGGGTCTGTATTCACTTTTTACACCTTGCTTCGGGATAGGGATAATCGTAGATTTTTTCCAGGAGTTGGGGTAGACTGAGGTGATTATAATGGTATTAAAGATGTGAGTTATATGAGGAGTTACGGCAGATTTTGGAAAAAACCCGAGAATATAATATCGATATTCACCATCTCTTTATCGATTTCAAGGCCGCGTATGACAGTATTTACAGAGACGAGCTGTACAGAGCCATGTCTAGTTTCGGCATTCCTGCAAAACTCGTACGACTATGCAGGATGACTTTGGAGAATTCACACTGCTCCGTCAAGGTCGGTAAAGAACTCAACGAGACATTTGATGTCGAAAAAGGCTTTAGGCAAGGCGACAAACTGTCATGCGATTTCTTCAACATCATACTTGAACAGATTGTAAGAAACTCAAACGTCAACACCAGAGGAACAATCTTTTAAAAATCTGTACAATTACTCGCCTATGCAGACGATATTGACGTAATGGGAAGAAATAAGTGTGATGTCATAGGTGCTTTTGCGAGTAATGACACAGAAGCCGCAAAAATTGGATGGTTAATGAGGGCAAAACGAAGTATATGTTGTTATCAAACAAGGACACAGAACATCGACGAATTGGACTAAACGTCACAATAGACAGACATAACTTCGAGGTAGTACAGGACTTGGTCTACCTAGGATCCGCTAAAGACACGGACAACAACATGAGTGCGGAGAATAACTCTTGCCAACCGGTGCTTCCTTGGGTTAAGAAGGCAATTGAGAAACAAATCCCTCTCCAGACAAACCAAGGTAACCTTGTATAAGACCCTACTCATCCCAGTCCTGCTTTACGGCGCGGAAGCATGGACCTTATCGAAAGCGAATGAGGAAATCCTTGGTCGTTTCGAAAGAAAAATTCTCCGAATGATCTTTGGTCCCGTATGCGAAGACAATGTGTGGAGAAGTACCGCTGTACCGCGACATGGGCATAGCCAGAAGAGTACGCATCGCGAGGCTACGATGGTTGGGTCATGTAGAGCGGATGGACCCAAACGCTCCGTCTCGACGGGTTCTCGAAAGCACATTGCAGGGAAATCACGGAAGGGAAGACCTCGTCTTAGGTGGCGCAATCAAGTGGATGAAGACCTAACTGACTTAGAGTGCGAAACTGGAGAGAGCTCGCCCGAAATCTAAGTCGTTATAGAAGGATGTTGGTTGAGACCCAGGTTCACCCCGAACTGTAATGCCCGCCTAAGTAAGTAAGTAAGTATGAGAGGTAAAAGGATTTTTTGGAAGTCAGGATGAAGGTTATCCATCCCAGTGGACTTAAATTTAATAGAAAATATAGCATTTCCTACATCATATTCATCTACTGCGTGGAATTCGAAAGCATCATCTCTATCTTTGGTTATTATTGTAGAAGTTAAAGTAGAGAACGAGTTGTGCGGGGAATAGAACTTTTCGTTCAACTGTTCAACATCAATATTTTCGTCGGGAACATACGTGCGTTTATTTAGACATCAGACAAATGTTGCGAATTTCTTTCCACAGGAATTTTGATTTTTGTAGAAATTTTGCTTAGCTCCTCTTATTAATTTGGTAACCTCGTTGCGTACCTAATGTTTTGAAATTACAAAATTCTGCACACCGGAAACGTTTCCAGTGACGTTTTGAGATATCTCTAGCTTTTATTGCATTTTAGATTTCATTAGAGATCCATGGACAACTAGCAAATTTAATCACTCAAGTCTTAATTGGGACATGCTTATTAAAAAAATGGTCAATGGCTGAGGTTATAAAATCGAGTTGATTTATCAACGTCGGATGTCATGAAAACTGTTTGCCATTCAATAGCAAAACAATTGTTCAACAAATTTTCAACATTGATACTTCTAAAGTCCCGATACTGGATAGATTGTGGAGGAGTAGTCTCATAATTTAAATCAAAAGTAGCAAAAATTGGTAAAAAAAATTGGTAAAGGGTAGCTTGACCTCCATTTCTTAGGCTGTCTATCACCTCCTAAAAACCTTGATATGGGAAACGTGAGCGATCTAACCCCTTGTCTCCCACTTTTTTCGACAATTTAAATGTTTTCTCCTCTGCCTCAGCAACCTTGCCTCTTTTCGAATGCTTAACAGTTTCAATATATTCTTCGACTGCAATGTCAGAAACTTCCCTTTAGTATTGTTGAGCTTTTGGAAAGTTTTCTGTAAGGAACTATTCGTTCAATACGACATTAGTAGACAGTCGCTACCTGTGTGGTCATTTAAAAGCTGCCATTGATCATCTTTAAGGAATTTCGTTGAAAGAAATTCCTGAACTTTTCTATTTGTTTGGGCGGCGGGTTTAATGATCATTAAGTTCAAGTTGCAAACTCTTTTATAAAAAGAGTAAATAAATATCCTTCCTACGCTACAAAATAACTTTTTTTCCTCTTTGAAGTTCCTTGTAGCACACAGCAAATGCAGCCCTGTCCGAATATGTTAGTTCATATTGGCAAAGCATGCATTTGTTTTACATAATATTTCTGCTGACTGCATGCACTGAGATGTTACTCCTGCACAGACGACAACCCGTATAAAGCCGCAGAGCTTATGCAATGTATGTCGTAGCTGAAGAAAGTAAGATACCCTCACTTCAAGTGCCAGTTAAGCTAAGAAATATGAACAGCAACGTAACTAACTGCATCTGGCTTGTTATGTGTAGTAGGTATATTTTTATCCATCTCCGATCGAGTTTGTTGTCTCCGTCGTCGTATGTGGGTTTAACTGTATGCCTTCTTAACAACATCGTCGCCGCGCCGTCGTCATGTCCTGCCACTTTCCCAGCATACAGGTAATAATAATAATTTATAACCGAAAATGATATTGAGAGGAAATTGAAATGCAATTCAATATTTTATGTTGCTCGGTTGCCGTGCTGAGTTGTGAACCCAAATCCTTGTAAACTGTTTGTGCTTCCTTGCCGGAGCAATTTCCTTAACCATACCTTTTCCAGGATGCTGTTTTTGTTCCTCTTCTCCTATCTTTCAACCCACCGACCCAAACCAAAAACCATGGCCAGAATAAGGGATACATTATGAAAAGTATGCATACACAACATAAAGGTACATAGATACGAAAGTGCATCAGGAATCCTTTGTGTTTTGTAAAGTTAAACAGTTTAATATTTTGGGAGGACATTTATGTTTTATTTTTTGCTTTTTGCATGTAAAGTGTGCTACGAAGCAGGTTCTATTTGTGGATTTATGAAAGAATTTTCTGCTGACAGAAGAAGTATATTATTTCTCGAATGCACTTCACCGTTCTCCTTCTGCATATATACCAAGCCAGCATAACGAACATAGGTGTCTGTATATCTTCCACAGATTCCTCGCTTCTTGTTCAAGCATATAGGTAGGTATGTGTATGGTGTCTGGCAAGACAATAGGTGCGCGGAGTGTAGAACATCTTTGATGCAACATCTCTGGCCAAAAAGGAAGAATATATCGACAAGGACCTGCCTGGTTTTTATATCTTAAGCCAACAGTATAAACAGAAAATAATAATATTATGTAAAGTGTATGCGATAAAATTTACCACTAAAGTGTCTGCGAACATACTCTTTCATCCTCACTAAATGAATAGGAAGAGATTCTTTCATCGCGTTCGGATTTTTTACAAAAAAGAAAAGAAAAAAAAACATGAAAAATAATAATAAAACGAATCTGGTGGCAAAGAAGTTGATGAATGCACTTAAATTCCAGATGATGTATGCATGAGTGTGTGTCTAAAGAGGACTATACAGATGACTATGATGCATGAAGGATGGCTCATGTCAGCAGATATTTGTGTTTGTTTTAAGGTTTTTTTTTTGCAGTTCATAAAAGCATTATGTGTGCAAGTTTGCGAGACTATGGTGTCACTCTTGATGTAGCAAGAGTTTGAAACTGAAACGAGTTGAGCCTTTTAGCGGAAAATTGATATTAAAATGTATGCTCCTCTTCACCAGCAGACACGAACTAAGAATTCATTTTATTAGTTTCATCAAATCAGTGACAATGGATTAGAAACGCAAACAAAGATTAGAAAATGCAAAATAAAATAGAAAAAAAAACGTTCTATGACGACGCCGACGGTTATGTTTTCTTCTTGCTTCGAGTGGGAGCACATTTACAAGGATGCGATAAGCTTCTGTAGATGGAGGTGAATGTTCTAAGTGAGTTCGTACTGCGCTGGCTAAGGTATGCGAAATTCATAGCTGCTCCGTTGAAATCTCGGTGTGATTCCTCAAGTGAACCACTATATGAGAGAATTTTGAATGAAAAAAAAAAATTGTGTGTACAGGAAATTGCTCCTTTTGAATGCAGAAGTTAGAACCCCAGTTTGTGTTTAAAACCAAAATAAAAGTAAGAACCACAAATTTGTGCTTGTAATTCACAATTATCAGGTTTTTCAATAAGAGCGCTACAAAAGCTTTTTTTAAATAAAACAAAAATGGTTTAAGATATCAACAAAATTTCTTATTTCTGTGAAAGTTAGTTGGATGTAGGTATGAAACTCGATTTCTTTTGCATGGCCACCACGGGCACGCTTACAGAAGTCCCAACGCTGAACCCAATATAAAAAAATGGGCACGACTGGGTCGCACGAACTTGCGATTGTGTTCTAAATACGATATCAGAATCTAAAGGCTGAGTTAAAGGTTTTGGTATTAGCTCTTCATAATATATTTTGTGGTACAGGGTTGCCAACTACACATTAATTATGGAAATTGAATTAAATCACGCAAAATAATGAAAAAATTAAATTAAATATTCCAAAGGTTTCAAGCAAAAATCTAAAAACGCCATTCTTTTGCAATCGCTAATACACATGAATGATGAAAATTTAATCAAAATCGTTGGAGCAGTTTTCCCAAAAAACGGTTTTTTATTTTTCACTTTTTTTTAAAAACTGTTTTTTAAAAGTCGAGTATGCAAAGTTCTAGATCTTAACGGGAGTTATTTTGAAAAAAAATTTGAAAAAAATAAAAGTTATGGTTTCGAAGTTACTTTCAAAAATCAAAATTTTTTAAAAAAATTTATAAAAATTTCCAAAACTAAGTTTTTTTAAATATTGATATGCAGTCTTTCTTTAACTGCTTACGACTTCTTAAATCCAAAATTTCGTCAAGATCGTGTCAGCCATTAACGAGAAAGTCGGTTTTAAAAAAAACGGTACTATGGGAGGTACCGTTTTTAGGCCTTTTCCAAAAAATTTTTTTTAATCATAAGAAAAACAATCCTAAATTAATCCTTCACACAAAATTTTATCGAAATCGTTGGAGCCGTTTTCGAGAAAAATAAGTATTATCATATCGGTTGTATGGCAGGTACCGTTATTTCAAAACCTAGAGACCCAATTCCAAAAACCCCTCTGTAGGATGCTTCACAGACTCTAACTGCAAATTTTGAAGAAAATCGGTCCATTGGTTCAGGCTGTAGATCCATATACAGACAGACAGACACACAGACAGACAGACAGACAGACAGACAGACAGACAGAATTGCAGGACCCACTTTTTTCGTATTCTCTATCATCGTAATGTCATGTTTGATTGTTATCTCAAATTTTTTTTTCTGCACGATTGCAAGACTTGCCTTATAGTACCTATAATCGCAAGTAAAAAACGGCCGTTGTTACTGCTGAAGTATCACGTTCGATATTCGTCCGAAGTTCATCAATCGTCGCTGGCTTGTTGGCATACACCATAGACTTGAGGAAGCCCTACAAGAAATAGTCTAACGGCGTCAAATCGCACGACCGATGCGGCCAAGCGACTGGATCATTTCGTGAGATAACACGCGCTCTCCAAACTTTGTTTCCAATAAATTGATTGTGGTATTAGCTGTGTGGCTTGTGGCGTCGTCCTGTTGGAACCACATGTCCTCCAAGTCCATATCATCCAATTGGGGCCAAAAATATTCGGTTATCATTGAACGGTAGCGATCCCCATTCACAGTAACGTGCCGGTCTTGATCATCACGGAAGAAGTACGGCCGCCGCCGGCCCATAAACCACACCAAACGGTAATTTTTCCGGGATGCAATGATGACTCATGGAGTACGTGTGGATTCCTGCCTGGCCAATACCGCATATTTTTTATTGACGAAGCCATTCAGCCAGAAATGAGCCTCATCGCGGAAGATCATTTTCTCGACACTACAAGCACTTCGCTTTCTCACTGGCACGGAAACATTTTGTTATGTGCCTGTGGATTCAAATTTATCGACTAGACGCTCAATTGTTGATCTGCTAGGACGATTAGGACGACGTTAAATTGGACGTAGCGTTAAATTGGCCTAACGTTGAGGCTACTGACTCCGAATTTCGGTAGTAACTTTTTTACTAAACAGCTAATTTGAAATCTATGTGTGGCATCTCTTGCTACGTGGTACACTAGGCTTAGTGGTAAGCATGTCTGTCTGTTACGTGGGAGGTTTTGTGGTTTAAATACCAGAAACACCACCAAAGCAATGTTCTTCTCGTGTATCGCCTGTCGCGAGCAATTGGCAAGTCTTTCGAGAGTAATAACACACTGCCACGAACCACAGTTTTTAACTTAGCCGTTCGAAATCGACGTTTAATTGTAGGTCCTTGAAATAAGTTATATCTATGTATTATTTATTTTATGTACTGTATATGTGATTGTGTCGTGGTACCCGTAGTGTGATGGATAGCATGTCCGCCTGTTAATCCAGAGGTTCGAGTTCGAATCCCAACAGAGGCAAAAGTGTTTTTTCTACGGGTATCGCCTTTCGCGAGGAATTGGCAAGTCCTCCGTTAGTATTCATTGCCATGAAAAGCGCTTTATCGATTAGCCGTTCGGAACCGGCAGAAAATTGTAGGTCCCCTCCATTTCCTCACAAGGCATGGTTGTGAGAAAAGCGCTAGGCCCAAGGGGTCCTCGCTCTGTTGCGCCACCCTATTTATTTAGTTATATGTGATTGTGTCAGAAATGGCATTGCAAAACCAAACGTACAAGATATTTTTTCAAATCTAAGTTTACGTACCAGCGGTAAGGATTTCATAGGCGCAGCCTCTTTAGTTTATTAAAGCAGTCCTATGCATAATTCTTTGACTTTTGAAATTTAAAAGTAGTTTTTGACATTGGATTTTCAAAAGCAAAGTTTTAGGTTCCCAGCCAAAAAAATTCTTTGGTCGATTTATGCAACACAAACATAGTAATTCTTCAGCGTCCTTCTTTTTTGTCCACAAAAACTTTCCCCTTTTATTTGCGATCGTTCTTTTTACTTGCGATTATAGGTACTATAAGGCAAGTTTTGCAATCGTGCAGAAAAAAAAATTTGAGATAACAACTAAATATGACATTACGATGATAGAGAATACGAAAAAAGTGGGTCCTACAATTCTGTCTGTCTGTCTGTCTGTCTGTTTGTCTGTCTGTCTGTCTGTCTGTCTGTCTGTCTGTCTGTCTGTCTGTCCGTATATGGATCTACAGCCTGAACAGCTTGACCGATTATCTTCAAAATTTGCAGTTATGGTCTCTGGAATAGCCTACAGAGGGGTTTTTGGAATTGGGTCTCTAGGTCTTGAAATAACGGTACCTGCCATACAACCGATATGACAATACCTATTTTTCTCGAAAACGGCTCCAACGATTTTGATAAAATCTTACGTGAGGTATTATTTTTTAATAACTGTTCTAATGATGTAAAAAATTTTTTTTGAGAAAGTCTAAAGACGGTACCCCCCATAGTACCGTTTTTTTCAAAACCGACTTTCTCAGTAATGGCTAACACGATTTTGACGAAATTTTATATTTAAGAAGTCCTAAGTTGTTTGAGAAAGATTGCATATCTACATTTGAAAAATTTAGTTTTTTCGAATTTTCATTAATTTAAAAAAAAAAAAATTGTTTTTCCGAATATTTTCCAAACGATATATTTGATTTATTTCAAATTTTTTGTCAATACATCTTTTAGCAAGATCTTAAAACTTGTGTACTTGAATTTTGAAAACCTCATTTTTTAAAAACATTAAAAATAAAAAAACAGTTTTTTAAAAAACGGCTCTAACGATTTTAATTAAATTTTAAGGGTTTATATGTATAAGCAATTACAAAAAAATTGCGTTTTTAGATTTTCGCTTGAAACTTTTGGAATATTTAATTTAATTTTTTTCAATAGGTACTTTTCGTGATTTAATTCAATTTTCACAATTAATGTGTAGTTGGCAACCCTGTAAAACCAAATATGTTAAGAACGAATACTAAAACCTTTTGCTCAGTCTTAAGATTTTGGTATTTTACTTAGCAAACGATCGCAAGTTCGTGCGACCCAGTCGTGCATGGAGAATCTTATCTCTTCTCCTCACAATGAATCACGAGCTGGAAAATACATGATATCTTGACATTATGATTCATTCAATTAAAAGACTGCTCATATTATTCCGATTTAAAATGGGCATCGTATGACACAATTGCTTGTGGCAGCCATAAAAAGTCATAAACACACATTTTGCTTCTATATTGGAGCTACATTTGCAATAAAATCAGGCAAATGAAATGCTTGCCCATTTCTTCGTGTTTTTGTTAGGTTGCTGAACTGTGTACCTATTCTTTCATGGAAGCGATGAACAACTTCACCTTTATACGCACTACAAAACATACTCTTACTAACTGAAGACTTTTGTTGGTTGGATTAATTGGCAGGCATGTAATAAAGCTACAACTATGAGTCCCTGTCGTCCATACAGCACTAATAAAATGAAACTTTTCTTTGACTTAAAATACTGAGTTGTTCAGCCTTTGACACGATAAATTTTCATTAGATGTGAAATAAAATTGAGAGTCTGTATTGCTTTTGCCTGCGGGAATAACAAAAATGTCTCAAAAACCACGGCCTACATTGGTACAAGGGAACATTCTAAACTTTATATTTGTTTCCACTCATCCGTACTTTTCGCAATCGACTCCATCCAATCGTTTGTGTCTATTCTGAGTATACCCAGATGCTGAGAGCGCAATCAAAAACAATCTTCTCTCATAAAAATAAAAGTGGAGCGTGGGTAGAATTTTATTGCACTTTCCATGTCCTGTTGCTGTGCCACGTCGCGTCTTCTTGTCTGTGGTAAAGCTTTATAGTTTCTTCAGAGACAACATCGCGAACTGAGTGGAAATTGTTTGCCTGAAGGGCAGTCACACGTCGCAGTCACACCACACCTTATGCTTTCTTTTACCTGTTATTGGAGTCGTTGGAAGTGTAGATATGAATAAGGATATACCCAACTTATCCTCACCTCCCACAATTCATTTGGAGTCTGTCTTTCTGTTTATTTTCAATCATTTTTTTCTGAGTAGTGTTTTCAGTCAGTCGCTGGGAGTGCATTTTTTCTTTTCCTTTTATCTTCATTCCCATGTTCCACTTAGTTGCACTTTGATGGAATACAATAAAATGCGCTTTTCATATGGTTTCAAGATGTGTACCCATCATTGTACAGTCATCCTGTTCTCTGTCGTAAGCCCACCCACTTGCCACTTTGAAAACCACCTGTCTTTGGTTTCTGCACGAATGCAACCGTATCTGCTTGCACCTGCATCCATCGACTGCAAAAGCTCGTTACGCCGTCAAACCTAACCAAACCAACACCGACTATGGACGGAGAGATGACAAATGGTCCTTTCATCGTATTGTTTTCACTTAGAATGATATCCTCCTTCGTCTTGTTGTGTCGCTTTCTTTTATCTTTTTTTTTTTTTTGTTTATTTCTGTGACGTCGTCGGTCGTCGTTGGTTTTTATGTACCTGCTGCCCAGGATGGAAGAAGTTGGTCTCGGCAGCAGCGAGTAGCAGTAGATGATTTTTTGCACAACATATTCTGAGCACCAGCATTTGAGTGAAAATTCAAAAGGACTATTATGCGTCACTGCAACTGTAGGGTTTTTTGCGGGATTAAATGTGAACAGAAGAGGCATCCGTAAAGGGTTTCCATTCTTGAAGAACAATGTATTTTTTTCTTATATCAACTGAGTTTGTTTGGAGTTTGTTTTGTGTTTGGTCACAAGCTCTATGACGACGATATTATTTCGATTGAGGAGTATCATCGATTTAGTTGATAACTTTGGGAAAAAGACTTAAATCTTACTGACTGAAGAAACGTACAGCAAGAGTTATGCTTTTATCTTCAAAAAGAGAAAGAAAGCGAGACTAACATTCTTTAGATTACATTCAATTGGAATTTGGAGTTTTATGTATTGGAATAGGAAGCCTTCGATTCTATATAATGGCTGGGTTCCTTGACACAAAATATTTCGGGTGTAGCAAGACAGCATAGTTCTGCATATAGAGATCAGTTTTAGTCGAGAAGAAAACTGTGGATCCGCTCAGTTTCAATAACATTAAGCCATTTTTGAAGGCTTAGATTTTTCCCCTTGTTCTATATCTACTTGATCGATCTAGACTGGAACCCTCGTTTTACACTAGAACTTCGACTATGGACTTGATCGATCGTTCTGGACAGGAACCCGCGATCTAAACTAGAATCCTAGTTCTACGCTAGAACACTCCTTCTTGACTTGAACTCTCAATCTACATTAAAACCATCGTTCTAGACTAGAACCCCCCTCTCCTCATTCTACACTAAAACCTTCATTCTAGACTACAGCACTACAACACTTGTTCTCGACTATAAGCCCTGTTCTATACTTTAACTCTCATTATGGACTAGATCCCTCGTTCTAGACTAAAACTCTCGTTCTAGACTAAAACTCTCGTTTTAGACTAAGACTCTCGTTCTAGACTAAGACTCTCGTTATACACTAAAAACCTCGTTCTAGACTAGAACCCCCCTCTCCTCATTCTACACTAAAACCCTCGTTCTAGACTTACAGCACTACAACACTGTTCTATAGGTACTAGAACTCTCATTATGCACTAGATCCCTCGTTCTAGACTAAAACTCTCGTTCAAGACTAAAACTCTCGTTCAAGACTAAAACTCTCGTTCTACACTAAAAATCTCGTTCTAGAATAGAACCTTCGATCTAGACTAGAACTCTTTCTAGGCTAGAACCCTCGTTCTAGACTAGAACCCTCGTTCTAGGCTAGAACCCTCGTTCTTGACTAGAACCATCGTTCTAGACTAAAACCCTTGTTCTAGACTACAAACGTCGCGTAGTTCTTCAAAATCGTCGTTCTAGAATAGAACCCTCGTTCTAGAATAGAACCCTCATTCTAGACTAGAACCCTCGTTCTATACAAGAACCCTCATTCTAGAGTAGCACCTTCGTTCTAGAGAAGAACCCTCGTTTAAGACTAGAACCCTCGTTCTAGACTAGAACATTGGTTCTCGACTAGAACCCTCGTTCTAGACTAGAGCCCTCGTTCTAGACTAGAGCCCTCGTTCTAGACTAGAGCCCTCGTTCTAGACTGGAGCCCTCGTTCTAGACTAGAACTCTCGTTGTAGACTAAAATCCGTGTTCTAGACTACAAACGTCGCGTCGTTCTCCATCGTTCTAGACTAGAATCATCGTTCTAGACTAGAAA
Organism: Melanostoma scalare; assembly: GCA_949752695.1. NCBI lineage: Eukaryota > Metazoa > Arthropoda > Insecta > Diptera > Syrphidae > Melanostoma > Melanostoma scalare. The sequence continues at coordinate 174,265,964 of OX456985.1, read as the reverse complement.
CCTCGTTGTAGACTAGAACCCTAGTTCTAAACTAGTTCTTCATTAAAACCCTCGTTCTGGACTGTAGCAGTATAACATTCGTTCTAGACTAGAATCCTCGTTCTTTACCCTCGTCTGGAACCCTCTAGTCTAGAACCATCGTTTAAGACTATTACCAACGTTCTGGACTAGAACCCTCGTTCAAGAGCTTACCAACCGAATGGATCAACAAATGTTTTTTCCCTTACTTCATGTCAGTTTCTCTTTGAACTCCGAAAGTTTGACCCGAGCAACTCCATCCGGATGAGCAAAGCACTCCACACGGTAATGACATCATCTGGAAAACGTCTAAGCCATACTTTCAGTTTATGTGTTCCAGATAAAGGAAATTCTCTTTACAATAAACATATTGTTTTGACAATTTATCAGTGTTTAGACATCACTTAACATCTCACACTTCAAATCAAAAAGGGACACAAAGCTTGCTTTCATGTTACCTTTAAAAATATTCCCCAAAAACAAAACCATGCTCAAACATTTGTATTCTAAAAATATTTTGAACTCCATATTTCGACTTTAATTACCAACCACCCTGACGAAGATGGTCATTACCATTCTATCCCAATCCGATATCAAAACCAGACAAAAAGTTTTGCTAATTGATGTATACAAAATCCGTGAAATCTCAGAGGCTATGTTTAGAGAGCGTTCCATCTGACTATCTTCGAAAACATACATTTTCACAACACACAAACACAATATACCATAAAACGTCCATAAACGCAAACATTAATACGACAAAAAAATGATACTAATTAGCTGTGACCATTAGTAGCTGTGGAACAACTGTGTATGGATATATTTTTATACAGCACAAGCATCGTTCTCTGTATTGTATATCTGATGATGGAATGGAGAACCTTATACCCATATGCGGCTATTATTTCCACTTTCGCCAAACCTCATGTTACAAAGAGGACGAGAATAATTTTCAACCCTCAGGAGTCCAATTTTCCAAATTATACCTTTCTTCCAAAAGCGGATTGGGTCCAGTGTTTTGTGTAGAAATGTTTTCAACATTTTTATTGTTGTTACTTAAATAGAGTAATGGAAACGAAGGCCTTCGCTCTATCAGTATTGTTTTGTTACTTTGGTGAGGTGGTTCTTTATCAAGGTTGCCAACCGTCAATACTCAGAAAATGGCAGAAGGCTCAAATTTTAGATTAAAGCTTTTATGTTCAAAGAGTTGTTGTCACCTAAAAAATGTAATAAAAATAATAAGTGCTGGGATCTCTTCGACGAAAAAGCAAAAACATGTGCAGTTTTCATAATTTTTTTTAGTATGTGTTGTGTAGTTTATTTAGTTATAATATTTTCATACGTTTTACATAGTCCTACAGAAGACATCTGACTTTATCAATTTGCATGATCGTATTGAGGCAACATTACGTAGCCAAAACGTCGAGTTGCGTGTCTTGTGGCCCCGTCTTGTTGGAATCACATATTGACATATTGTCCATATCATGATCTTGAATCGCTGGGCAAAAAAAATCGGTTATTATTCGGGAAAAGTTTTTAACCATGTGCTCTTTGGGATCTTCAAAGAATTGCGGACCAATGACACCTTCCAACCACAGAACACAATAAATAGTTATTTTGGCAGCGCTTCGATCACTTGCTGGTTTGTGGCAAATTTTGTTTGTCACGTAGTAAGAAATGTGCTTCATCGTTGAATAACATGTTGTGCGAAAAATCGGTGTTCATTGTCTTTTGCTCAAACCTATCTACGCCGTTGTCAATGGTCAGCGGGCTTAAATTTTTGCAAAATTAAGCTTTATAAAGATGGAGATGCAAATACCTCAAATTGTGAGGCGTCAGACACGTTCAATTGCTGCGAACGCCGTTGACAAAGCAATAAATCCGGATTTGCAGATATGCTTTAACTTACAGTGTCAATATTGTCGCCTGAGCGTGCACTGCGATGATGAACAGGCCCTGCTACATCAGTAACGCTTCCACTCTCTTCGAATTTCTTCACAAATGGTGTGATCGGTCGATTATGACTACCAGAATCATCGAATATCGTAAATGGCAAACATACAGTCATACAGATAATAAAGGGTCCGCCAAATAACTATCTTTTTTTTGAAAATGCTATGAAAAAAAACTACTGAATATTTTCTCAAATTTCTTTTTTATGTGAAAGTACGATCCTTCCGGTTAATAATGGAAAATAGTTTCATTCAAATGGCTGCCTCGGCTGGCCATGCAGTTCCTAAACGATCGGTCCAGTTTTTAAGCAAATTATCGATTGTGTCCAGCTGTATTTCACAATAGGCATCATTGTCAATTGTGTCTGGCTTATCGGCGTAACACTTATCTTTTACGGCACCCCACAAATAATATTCCAACGGTGTCAAATCGCAGCTCCGAGGTGGCCAAACGACATCAGCTCTGCGGCTGATAATGCGATCTTCAAAAACAGGGCGCAAAACATCGAGTGTAGCTTCGGCTGTGTGGCACGTAACGCCGTCCTGTTAAAACCAAATATTGCCAATATCCTCCTCTTCAATTTTTGTGAACAAAAATGCGTTCAACATGGCCCGTTAACGATCGCCATTGACTGTAACAGCCACTCCTTGCTCGTTTTCAAAGAAAAATTTCCCAATTATGTTTCTGGACCAAAATCCGCACCAAACAGTGACTCGTTTTGGGTGTATCGGCTTTTCAATGTATGCGTGAGGGTTTTCTGTGCCCCAAATGCGACAATTTGCTTGTTAACATACCCGCCAAGATCAAAATGAGGCCCACTTAGCGAAGCGAAAACGCATTGGATGGTCAGTCGGCTTCAACTCCTGAACCAATTGCACTTTGTATGGCGTCATACCAAGGTCTTTATGCAAAATTCGTCTCAATGATGTCTCCGAAATGTTCAATTGTTGAGAACGACGCACACTCGTGGCCCACTGTATGGAGAGCGTGCTCAAAATGCAAAATTGAGAATGACTGTTTTTTCCAAACCAAATATTTTGTTGCAAAGTCGACAAGATTGTCTATCAACCGGTAAAGTTTGAATGTCAAAGAGATTGTAGGTTAAAAGAAAATCAGTGTTGAATGTTGTGTTTTAAGCCAAAGGAATTTGTGTTACCAAATGTATTTTGAATACCTACTGCGTGGTCTTCATTTGTTAATAGCAATGCATTCGAACGTTGAAACAATAATGCTGATATTGCGATATGCTGGCGTGAGGTGTGAAGTGATTGAGGTTCAATTATTATCAAGGGTCGGGAATTTATGAAAATTGAATGGATTAGTTGAAGGAAACTGATCCATTATATTGTGTATAAAAGAAGAACGAAAAATTTAAATAAATGTTGTCTTTCTTAAACTACCAACCAGTGCGTTTGATTTCAAAGAGCAACTCGCTCGACTCCAATCGCACTTTTCCCACTTTAACTTAAAAATTAGTTCCTTTTTAAAAAGCAACTTGCTTGGACTGGAACAATCGTTGGCTCTGCTCGCTCTATAATATAGCGTACGCGCTTATAGAGGCAAACGACGGCGACGGCGCCGGCGTAATAGCCAACGTTTTGAGTGCGAGAGCAATTAGAAACTACAAGTAGGGACAAACCGGCCGTTCGGAACCGGCAGAAAATTGTAGGTCCCTTCCATTCCCTCACAAGGCATGGCTGTGGGAAATGCGCTAGGACTCGCTCAGTTCCGCCACCCTATTTATTATTTATTTATAAGTAGGGACAAATATGAAAGATCATTAAACCAGATCTTTGCATGGCTTTTGAAGTCATTTCATGCAAAAATAAAAGAGCAGTTGACATTTTCTCATGCTCGGGTCCACTGGACCCAGTGTGTGGTTTACGTGATTTTTCGGGAGTGTGTGGTTAACGGGTTAAGAAAAACCAAGGTAGCCGTTTATAAGATTTTCATCATTCAAGTCCTGTTATCCGGCACAAAAGCAAGGACCTTATCTTAAGTGGATAGGGAAACTCTTGGAGGTATTCAATGATAAATACTTATGACTGTTTGTTCCTCGTTGTATACTTTTCTTAGCTTGAACGTTATATGAGGACAACTAGAAGAGTACGCATAGAAAGACTACGATGGCTGGAAGGTTGGGTTGGGACGGATGGAAACCAATACCTTGACAAGTTCTCGAAGACTGCACTCTGCAGGGAAATCGCTGAAACTGAAGACTTTGCCTTAAAGGTGGTGGCCCCATCAAGTAGAAGGGTATTTTGGCAGTCTTGAAGTGCCAGTAAATCAATAACAGTGTTGGCCAGAAATCGATACTGTTAGCAAAAATGTGTGTTGAAACACAAATTCTTCCGTCGTTGTAGTTCTCACCTATTGATAAGTAAGAAATTACATATCCACAACACCTTAACACTGTTTTTTGGGAAAATTTGAATTCGGTTGGCTTGCTCCCATGTCTCATCATCGTTATCATTTTCTTCAGTCGGTCCCGCAAAAGAATTGCCGCTCTCTGTGTGATGGCCTACTGCGCCGTTGGATTCACATTCGTACGTATCATTTAGAAATCTTCACATGATGATGACATGTTCTCATCTGTTTGTGATGGTTGGTTGGCAATTTTTGCTACTAGACTGGCTTTGCTTCTACGCCTCCTTATAGTTTTTATCTTCAGACTCCGCCTACGCATCTCCACCAACGTCAAAATCTTATCAGCAGAATAAAATATTTGGTCTAAGAGAAGAATTTTAAATTTTACCATTGATATTTACATCCACACAAGGAGTGCTATCAGAAGTGCAAGTTTTTATGGTATGTATCGACCGTGGACAGTAAGTACCTAACTGTTCTCTGAAAATCATTGACTGCTACCCTAGAAATCTTCCACAAAATGAAAATGAACAAAGTTACATTTAATTCAACATTCTTTTCTTTAACAGAGGCGTGATGCGATATCGAAAGGATCATAACTGTTCCATAATTGGTGAATAGAATGGTGTGTAGTGTTACATCAGGCGTGTTACCTACATATTTCTGTGGCAGAAGGTACGAGCAGCTGAGTTCCCTCGCTGCTTCTTCATTCTGATTCAATGTTTATTTTTGTTGATTATTTTGCACTTAGGAAGCTTAAGCTGATGTCTATAACAGCTTCGAGATCGGGTTCACCGAGATCGTTGCAAAGTTTCGTTACAATCCCAATCAAATAGTTTCTGAGTACTTATTTCTATCGACAGTGAAAACAGTGCTTTTAAATCCTCGATGGTAACCATGAAACCCAGTTGATTCCTTTCAAAAACAAAGTAATAAATCCCACAAATAAAAAAAAAAACCTAGCGAGCTTGTGTTTTTTCTTGTTCCGCTTACCACTTTCGCCACCGTGCATTGCTCGCAGCTCTGCTTCCGTAATTGTAACCATTCTATTCAGTTAATTGCTTTGCTTTGTGTTGCTACGCAGTAGGGTACTCATGCCCCTAGAACACCGGGACTTGATATTTTCATAAAATCAACAAAATTAAAAGATTGCAACGCAGCCCATTCACGTTTGTCCCTGTTCGTCCATTTACTCCACGATAATTATGTCTGAGCGGAGATTTATACATTTTCATTTTCAAAGCCAGGCCAACAACAGCGACGGACGCACAAGGCACAACCGTACAGAGAATTCAATTTCACGAGCGTACTTTCCACTTGCTATTATATCCGTTCGGTGTACCTACTAGTCCTCTCCTTACCTCCATCGTGTTCCTCGTCGTCGACGTCGTCATCGTCATCGTCATCGTCATTATTTTAATTTACTGCGCCATCTAGGTTTCATTATAAATTGAATAAAAGAATGCGAGGCGAACTGAATAGTAATAATAAAGAAAGAAAGAAAAAAAACAAGAAGAAGCAAGATGAAGCAATTGAATGAATAACAACAGCGAAAGCCATTTCAGAGTTAATGGGCTAAAGCCAGACCGACAGAAGTTCTCGCGGGTATGTGTGCGGTGCAAGAAAAATGAGGCAAAGCCATCAGCCATCAATCCACAGGGTTTCCGCTACCTGAACTGATTCCAACGCGAAAATTGTTGCCGCAATTACGACTAAGACCTAAATATCAAAATCAATTAACCGCGACTGCTGCCATTGCGCCTTTGCCACCCACTGTGTTCCTAATATTTTGGGAATGTAGTAGAACCTTTTTCCATGGGCGTATTTGGAGGTCGTACATTTCACCAGATATCAATCACAGGGTTGTTAACGCGCTCACGACTCATTAGAGCGTTGCTAGAGCACAGCACACAAATCCTTCATCAGTTGTGGCAGTTTAGCGGAAAGCTCTGCTAACCTACATCAACATCATTCATTTCTCGTCCTTTTGCGATTTGGAAGTTTGTGTAGAAATTACCCTCAAATTAGCGCATTTTTCAATTTTGACGTGCGATGACGACAACTATACCCCCATTCTACGTCTACCTATGCCGCTGAGAACGACAAATATGGTGACCGATAACTAAGGGCTTGGGGGCGTATAGAAGTGCATTAGAATGGTTCTTTTTTTACCATATAATGGGCTACTTCTTTTTACGACTTCAACAAAAAAGAAGAAATATGAAAAAGGATATTGTATTTTCTTCCAGCTAATATTGCGCTGCTTGAAAGGATATTGTGAATGGCAATTTCTCACTGTTATTACTTTTGGTAACTTTTTTATGCGAAACATTTTTCCTGAGCCACAAATAGAACATAAGTCCTTAATGATTGTTTTACAAATGAAAGTTAGTTATGACAGTTGATTGAAAATCCGAACTGAAGAATGACAGGACAGAAAAGTGTTGTTTTTTAGAACAGGAGTGTTGGGGATAGGTTTATTTTCATTTCATGTTACGATGTTGTGTTATGTTAACTTTCAAACCACCAGTCACGAGGTCTGTTATGAATTCTTCTAGAACTTCAATCGTACAGCAGTTTTTTTTTTTTTTTTTAAGCCCACTTTACACACTCAGGCTTTCGGCCATTAAGTGGAATTCTATTTTATTGGCTCTGTATTGGCTGGTAGCAGCATTTGCTCCATAAGTTTTACTTACTGAGGTAGGTATTATAGTTTTGGGATGAATTTGGTGAACCAACATCTTTCGCCAGCAACTTCGATTTCGGGCAAGAAGATCTCTCCGGTTTTTCACTCTAAGGCGATTAAGTTAATCTTCCATATGATTGTGCAACTTACAGTGAGGTCCTCCCCATCCACGACTTCCCTGCAATGCTCCATTATGCTTTCGAAAACGCGTTACACCTCAGCGTCGATATCCATCCATTGTAGTCTCGCGTAATCTTTTATCTATGCTTAGTTTCGGGTCAACTCATTAAGTTCATCACTAAATCTTCTACACCGCACATTGCCTTAGAAGAAAAAGATCACTTGGGGTATTTTGCTAATTTTTAAATATTTGCCGCATTGTGTAAATATAGTTGTAAGCTTTTGTGGTATAATATAAAGACCCTTCGAAATGTTAACGTGAGGTTCAGTCGTACTAAGGTCTTGTCTTATATGCGACGTTAAGGAGACATATATCTCAATAATAGGTGCGATTGTGTGAGAGGCTCTCCATTTTAGAATCGGATTTACGATACTGAGGTTCCCTTCATCGGACCTGCGCTCTTCCGACCATAACATGCCGATCAGCTGGTGCGAGCTCCTTTCCAGTTGAACTACAGCGGCCTTGAAAAGCTTGACTGTGAGTTGCATTTGACAAACTCAACTACTTCTATGTCGGGAGGAGGGTATTCATGGTCATCGTCCGAGTTCAATAGGGCGCATTTTGTCTGACAGCAGAATTTGTGTCTTGATCACCGCTAAACTGCCTGCATAATTGGTCTTTCAAGACGCTTGCCACCATGACATGATCTTTTTACTTTTTCTTAAATCTTACGAATCTCATTCCTATTAGCCCCGTTCACACTGTACAATTAGTTGGACAAACTTAGGTTTGACAAACCAATGCTTGATAGTGTGAACTCTTCATACGACCGCTTGTCCAATTTGTTGGATGGGTTTCAAAATTTTTTGAAAATCTAGAAGTTGGACGGAGTAGAAGGGTATGTGACATAAAGTTGGACGACAAGCTTGATAGGTGTGAACGAAAACTACATCAGACCATCCAACTTTCATCAAACGAAGTCTGTCCAACTAATTGTACAGTGTGTACTGGGCTATTACAAAATTTTTCGATTCCCTGAAACAAAACTTCTCATGCTGCTTCTTTTCCTTTTTGAAAATTCGGTGTATAAACGTTCTCTGAGCTTTAAGATTGACCTACCTTTCTTCTTCATCGGAACATGGGTTTCGTTTTGTGAGCCCAGTCAAACCCAGATCTTCAGAAGCTGCGGTTCTGCGAGCTTTCCGACGTCATAATCTCTTCACAGCGGTAGTTCGTGCAGGTCGTGAACAAGATATCCTCATTCGTACCTTGGCTACAACAAGGAAGTGGTCCGAGTCAAAGTTGGCCCCTCGGAAAGTTCGGACATCTAACATACTGGAAGAGTGCCTTGCGTCAATCGCAACATGGTCAATTTGGTTGACGGTTAATTGAACTGGAGATCGCCATGTACCTTTATGAATTTTGAGATGCGGGAAGCGTGTACTACTTACAACAAGATTTTGCCCCGCAGCAAAATCGATTAGCCTCAGTCCGTTTTTGGAGGTTTTGTCGTTAACCGATTGTATTTCCAAAGATGTCCTCCTTCCCTAGTTTTGCGTTCAAATCGCCAAGTGTCTAGGGCACTGCTCATATGTTTCCTCGAGGAGCTCATAGAAACAGTCTTTGGAATTGTCGTCTTTCTCTTCTGTTGGGGCGTGGGCGCATATTAGGCTAATGTCGGCGAATTTAGCCCTGATGCGGATGGTCATTATACGCTTAAATACATTAAATGAATTTTGGCTAATCACCTTATTCCTGAGTTTTCCTCTAACGACAAATTCGCACCCAAATAAGCTTTCTGTTGTCTGTAGCAGTCGCCATACTAGATGTCACAGTTTTTCATCTTCTGTATGCCCGGTCCACTCCATCGCACTTCTTGGATGGCGTTTATGTCTGCTTTGCAGCAGTCCAGGGCAACCGCTTATTCTCCAGCTGCACGTAATCCATTAAGAGATCTTACGTTCCACGTGAAGATCCGGAGGTCATTGTCCTTTTATCGTTTGCTTGGATCGTCAACTTTGAAATCCTTATCGTATTCCGAAGCTATTGTTTGTTTCGGAACCAGATGTTTTTTATGCAGTGGTTGGGTAGTTAACCCCACGCACAACCTGGAGGGCCAGGTCCTTTTGGATCCCTTCGGACATAAAGAGAATATCCAGTGTCAGTACCCTGCTGCAGGGATATGAGTACTGCCCACTTTGATCAAAGCAAGGGCGAAAAGTTAAGACTTAAATATTTTTTTTGAGAGCCTTTACTTCTCAATACCAAAAAAAAAGAAGAAGATTCTTATAAGTTTACCAATTATAAGTTACAAACCCTAAAAAGCAGTGGAATGAACAAAGAGTTAGTAGGACAACTAAAGTACGAATGTAAGCCCCAAAATTCGAGCCTTGAAACTACTTGTCTGTTCATTTTCTAAGCTTAGGTAAAAGAATTTTATCCAATCAATACAGACAAATATTTTTTCTTTAAAAAAAAAAAATCAGTACCATTTCATTTCATAATCCTGTAGGATTAATTGGAACTAGGTTTTCGTTTGACAATTATTGTTATTCTACGACAAAATCCAACAAAAATGAATTCGGCAAAAAAGAAATAAAAAGATAGAAATATATTCTCAAAGTTTTTTATTTCCTAGTTTTTATGTCTATATGTGGGTGTGTGTAGTTGCCTAAAAAATCCATTTCCTGAAAAATTTAACACTGTGAGGCATAGATTTTTATCAGAGTCCTTTCACTATTGCATTTTAACCACCACTGATGGCATCTACATGGTTTACAAAATTCCCATTTCCACAAGTCTCGCAATGAATGGACAATATTTTTACACTCAAATGGTTACATACTGCGAGTGAGCAGTTATACAATGAGGAAGGACGTAGGGAGGGTGTTCTAATCTTTTAGATAGAAATGTTGAATTAAAAAACAAAGAATGGCTGTGTAAAAAAAAAAAAGAAAATAATAAACTAATAGGTTCGGAGTTGTGTAATTCAAGTGAACTTTTTCATTTTTATTGCTTTTTATTCTCTCCCTCCCAAAAGATTTAGAACGGATATTGCGGGATTTTTATTTGTGTCCTGTCTGCGTCGCTTATTTTTTCGTGGGTATTCATTCAGCCATGATGTTTTGTACTTTGTGCCAATGGAATATTTAAGCATCCGTCCCAACCCAGATAATTGGTGAAGCGTACGTGAAACAAATTGAATCCGAACAGGAGAACGGAATAGAAAAATGTTTCGAACTGTGATTTTTTTTCTTGTGCGTTTTAATATGTATTTTATTTTATTTTTTCCTTTTAACAACACTTTTTCCATTATTTTCGATGGTTCAGTTTGGGGTGGTGAAGTGGGCGTAAAACATAGAACTGGCAGTTTGTCGGTAGCCGTATAGCGAGCAATTTCAATCGCCGAATATTAAATGATTTTTGATTGAGTTTTCGAAATGTCAGAGAGTCCCAATGGAATATTCAATAAGAAAAATATGTTTGTCCTTTTAACGGTTATCAATAAAGTATGGCGATTGGTATACGCTTGATGATTGTTTCAACGAGCTCCACTTCCGGCTAAATGTTTTTAGTGGTGGTATATCAATAAGTCATGAGTGCTTTATGATTACTGATTTCTATATATGCGGGTATCATGGTGAAATCATTTTTTAATTTGAAATTCAGCAAATACTCACAAAGCTTCCGCATTTTCTTCGTCGACCTATACAAAAATAATAATAGAAAAAATTGCTTTCTATCATAATTTGCTACGCACATATCCGAGGGCTAAAAATGGAAATAACGAGTTTTGGTATTAGTCACTGCTCATTGGGTCTTTTGAAACTTTTGTAGAGAAACGATGAAATGATCATTCTAATTCGTATGTTGGTGCCAGAGCATAGTCCACTCTGGGAAAAAGCGCTCCCAGAATACTTCTTCGACGAGCTAGGTGACATCTTTAACCTTCCACTAAACAGCATCCTAATTCCTTGTTGCGAATCCTTCGTTATTTCTTTCTTGTGGAATAAAAAGTTTCTTTCCAAAATAGCACTAATTAGATTCTTTTTCTATTTCGTATAGAGAACTAACAGGTTCGTGACCAGGTGGGTTGGAAGTCGTATACTGCTGTTCGTAGCATAGCAAGTATATCTCCTCTCTTATAACCTTTCCATTTGAATTAACCAAATGTATTATGTGTCAAAGTCTTAATCAAATCAAAAATCGTGTATATCATAAATACATATATTCCACCGAAGAGTTCTGCTTCATCTTATAAAGAACTAACACTAGTCTTAGATTATATTAATGAATTGCTGTGCTTTGAAAATTATGTAGTTTTCTTAGGTGACTTTAATTTACCTTATAATTCAATGGTTAGGTACCATCTTCAGATGAAACCTATTTTAAGCCATCTTTGAATTCACCTCAACAGGAATTAATGTTGTTGGATAATATAACATCAACCGACTTACGGCAATAAGTAAGCTGTATCAAAATTGAAAATCTTCATGTGGTCAGTAAAAATTCGAATATCGCTGTATGAAATTCAAGAAATCACATCATTTATTGCAATAATGAAAAGCAAAGAACAAAGTTGACTTCCTTGTGGCACACCAGAAAGACTATTGAAATGATTTGACAAAATGTTACGAAAATTGACTTGATTCCAAACAATAAATACTGTTGGATGTCCAAAAGCATTTAGCTTATGCATATGATCTTATGAAAAAATCGGTCGAAGGCTTTAGTGCAGTCAGTGTAAATGCAGTCTAATTCATACGGCTTTTCAAGTGCATTAGAACATTATTATAAATTGAGAGAATTTTATTAACCGTCGATCTTCTGTTCATTAATCCGTGTTGCTGATTACAGATTAAATTCCTTGCAAAGAAGGATAGACTTTCGCAGACTACTTGTTCAAAAAGGTTTGGAATACATGAAAGCCTTGCAATTGGCCTGAAGATTTTTATTCCTATTTTTCACCCTTTTTGAAAACAGGGGTAATAGAAGACTTCTTCCAAAAACAACACAAAAGCATTTTAAAAACGATAGATGGAATCATATCTGGACCAGATGAAACGTCATCATTTAGAGAAAAAGTTTATGAATAATTCTATAATTATGAATAGGGAAGCCTTTACTTGTGAGCAGTGAGTTGAATACTCAAAATAGTTTTCATCGATTTTTGAAAATGTACTTCAAAAATATAGCCACAAAAATGATTTGCAAAGGAATTGCATATGTCGGCAGTATCCTTCAAAAGATTGTCATTATAAGTAAAACTGGCTGGATAGCCGTCTGATTTCTTTTTGGAGTTAAAAAAGGTCCAAAAGCTTTTTGGGTCATTTTTGTAAGAGACTTCTTCTCTCACAATATACAATGCCAGGTATATCATTAATTGGAGAGCACCCAATTAATGATATACCTGGCAACCCATTTACGATATCATGCACTTGCGTAAATGTCAAATGAAGGCTTTAATCTTCAAAACACATATTATTATGTATGTATTCGTTTCATTTTAAGATCTCTCTTAAGTAACTGAATGATCGCACGATTTTTGCACAGTTTTATATAATTACCATTAGATTACTGTAATGTAACAAACAGCTTATTATATGATTCTCAAAAGCTTCTCTCTTAACATTTTTGTAATGACAAGCCAGTCTGAATAAAGTACTCAGCTGAAGACGATGTTCTGATGCAAATACAATGTAACAAAGTTTTAATTTGAGATTTTTAGTTTGAACCTCTTATATTTTTAAGAAAGCAACCCATTTGAGTTACATATAGTTGGAGTAAGGGTTTTGAGGAAGCATTTTGAAGTAATTGGCAAGGATAGTAGTTTCATGCCACATGAAGAACTTTGGATACCTCTCTGTTGCGCCAATCTACATATTTGTTCTTTTTTTTAATTTGATCTTACGAGATTCAGCTGTACAATGATCAAACCGCTGCTTCTGCGCCTAGCTCTTCTCCATAAACGATAATTTGACATCCAAAATAATTTTGTCAAATCTTATTTTCTCTTCTGGGAGAACAACATTACTTAGATGATTAATATAAACTCCATCATTATCTCTTTTCTGTCTAGAGACTAAGGCAGATTTAGACAGGTTGTTCTGGGACGACTTCGTCTTGTATGTCCCAATCAAGTAAGAAGACCTAAATTGACCTACAGTTCAAAACTGGAGAGCTTTCCTAAAGTAAAAATGTTTGGCGAAAGATGTTGGTTGAGGCCCAGGTTCTTTAAAAATTGAAATGCCCTCTTGTCAATCTGTCAATCCTTCTCCTAACTGTTTTTGGGGCATACCTATTACTTAAAAAAACAGCTGAATTGGTCAAGCTTTTGTATTAACTTTTTCATCTTTCCTATTCTGCTGGGATTTTCCCGAGTAGATGGAAAACTGCATTTGTCCAGCCAGTCCCTAAAAATGGCGAATCTTCCTCCCCCCTTCCAATTACCGTCCAATTGCACAAACGTCCCTTCTTTCCAAAGTCATGGAAACGTTGATAAACCGACAACTCATGAAATATCTCGAAGAACGAAAGCTTCTTAATGACCGTCAGTACGGCTATCGTAGCAAACGGTCCACTGGTAATTTGATGGCTTATCTCACCGAAAAGTGGAACGAATCTTTACATTGTTTTGGAGAAAGTAAGATTATTGCGCTTGAAATTTATAAAACATTTGATAGAGTTTGGCATCAGGCTCTTTTATCGAAAATGCGTGCTTTTGGTATCGATGAGTCTTTTCTTCGTTGGACTAGAAACTACCTTTCTTTCAAGTCTGATACCCACTTCATAAATGCTGGTGTGGCCCAGGGCTCCGCTTTGTCTCAGACTCTCTTCCTCATTTCCATAAATGATTTCTTGTCTGAAACTTCTAATCCGCTTAACTGTTTTGCTGACGAATCGACTTCAACGTCAGCTTTTCATATTCGTTTCCAAATTCATGTCCCTGCTCTTCGGATGTGGAACTGGAACGGCTGCGTATGATGAGCTCATTGAATTCTGACCTTGACAGCATTGTTACATGGGGTCATAAGAACCGAGTAGAATTCAATGCTTCGAAAGTTCAATGCTGTATCTCTTGTCGTTGAAGTTTAACATTCCCCCATTGCCATTATCCATGAATGGTACTTGGTACCTGCATCCAAGAAACCGAAAAGCTGTCAGTACTTGGTATGTGTGTAAACGATTTGTTGGAACGACCACATGTTTGAAGTTGCCAAAAACGCTGCTAAATGCTTAGGTTTCTTGAGACGATGCAGGAAGTTCTTCGCCCTTTCTGATCTGACAACAATTTATAAGGCCTTCATCCGCCCAAAATTGGAGTATAACTCCCATATCGGGTCAAGTGCTCCTCAAACATCCTTGCGCCTACTTGAAAGAATACAAAGTAGAGCATTAAAATTGATAGGTGAAAGTTCAATCGTAGCATCGACTGATTCTTGGACATCGTCTCGGAAACGTCACCTGTCTCTCTCTCTTTTATCGCTTTTTTCACAAACAGTGCTCTAGTGAAGTAGCCAGTTGCATTCGAGCCGCAACACCCGCCTCGCTAGGAATGCTCATCAGTTTTACCTTGAGCCCAACTTCGGGGGTACAGTCAAGTAAAGAGATTCATATTTTAGTCGTACCACCCGAATGTGGAATGCTCTACATCACCCTGTTTTTCCCCTGCATTACGATTCGCAAAAATTCAAAAGCGACGTGCATCGGTGTCTTCTTTCAAATCCTCTCCTAAATACTCGCACTGTATTCTATAACATTATAAGGGTAGTCAAAACCCCCTGATGTGCGCTTTAATTATAAAAAAAAATAAATAAATAAATTAGTAACGTATTTGGCCGTTTATTTTTATTTGCTTGGGCTATGTCTGCATATGTATACTTCAACTCGATTGTTTTAGTTGCTCATACCTCCAAAGAGCGAAGAAATTCATTCTCCAGAACACATAAGAGAATAATTTTCCAATAAGACTTCACAATCATCCGACGGATACCTATGCTTTGCTGATAGTGATCCTGATTATCGTTGGTACTATGTTTACACAATCTACTACACTGTCGTTTATTGCATGTCACCCATATGCCATACCCAGCCAGCCGGGAGTGCTTCGCGTTGGGAAACTTCAACCAACAAAAAATACACCATACACTTGCAAGAAAGGATAAAGTTGTTTCGTTTTCAGTTGCATTAGATTCACCAGAGTAGGACAAACTTGAAAATTAAACTTTCTTCATTCCCACTCAGTTTATTGCCATTTGTTGTCGTCTTTGGTACAAAACTGTTACCGGTAAAAGTATACTTAGTAGTTCATTTCTCCAGGATAGAATTGCGTCACGACATTTAGTACCCGTTTCAGAAAGAACGACATTACCTTCAAAAATTTCCCTGACCTCTTGCAAGGTTGTTATTACTTTACCTCTCTAAGGCTGAAACACAAGAAAAGCCAACCTGCCATAAATGTGAAGTGGTCCTTCAGAATATAGGTAAACGTACATACGTAGGTAGAGGTTATACTTCACTACTTGGGTAAAGGTAATTCATATACAAATTTCGCAATGTTTTCCAAAAGTGGTCATGCTATGAATGCCCTTTTTGAATGGAATAAAATTTAAAATTTACGATGTTCAAAAAGCAGCACACATTAAAAAGAAAATGCTTTTATTATATACCATCTCAGCTGTAAGAAAAATATCCCCATGGCCTAGAGTTATGTATAGGTAGGTTACATATTTAGCCTTAAGTAGGGAATACCCTTCCATGACCCAAATAAAGTTGTTTCCCTGCCAATAATCGTGTAAAACTTGAGCTATTCACATTTTAAAAACACTAGTTTTGCATATATACACACTCAAAGGTAACCTCTTAAGGATAATGGTGGTAATTTAGCTTCCCAAAACATTTATATAACTCAAAGGAGCCAAAAACACACTCGTTCATTCACACCAACATCATTGGTTTGGTAGGCAAGGTAGGTTGGATGGTAGGTAAACGATATTATGTACGTACGACCATACGACCAACTGGCTGGCAATCGTGTGAGAACGCATGGAATTAACATTCGAAATATACAAACATCTCCCAGCAATGAATTTAAATTTCACAACATTTACATTTACACCCTTCACATCATCTATTAGATCCTCCAAATAGAGAAAGAACGAAACATAGAGACAGAGATGGGGCGAGGATGCAAAAATTCCTGAGACTTCATCAACTTAAGCATACTATGGTGGCCTGAATGTTTTATACATTGCCTTATCTACACACATACAAACATCCGAACACAAAAACGTGTTGAATGTCGAATGGAGTGCGTAAAGTACAAATTGCGTTTAGAAAACCGTATCATTTTCAATTTGCTCCGTACTTGTTTTATTACGAAATCTTGTTTAACCCCCTCTCTGTAGGATTGTGAACCAACCTCTGGGCTTACAGCAAGGGACAATAATAACGCTTGTAATGCTAAACGACTCTGTTCCGAATTTGCAAATGTTTTTGCCTCACATTCACACTGCTGAAGCTGATACAGAAATGCTGATGCTGGCTGTGTTGATGCTTTGTCCCACCTTTCAGTTACTTAGATATATGCCGATTAGGTGGAATATCCCAATATACCTACCTTCACTCATCGTGCTCAAAACTCATGGAATATCCTTCTATGCTCCTATAACTGTAACTGTGTTGTCGTTGTCGTTGTCCCCGTGCCCCGTCGCGTCGTCAGTTGTCGCTTACCATCGTGTCACTGGGAAATGGGAATAAATTTGACTGCAAATACGTTTGACTGCGAATATACGTTTATGCTCGCAATGGGACCATCGCATGGCTATTTTTATGTTAATTGAAACAATTTTCCAATGGGAAGCAAATTGATTTTCATAAAAAAAAGCAGAATAAAACCCAACCAACACAAGTCGTAAGGAGCGGAATTTTGAATTTTCTATACAAATGTATTGGAAAACAGACTTTTCAATTTTGTTAAATTTGTTTTCCTTTGTCGGTTTAATGACGACGCGACGGCAACGGCAAAGCCGAAGATGACTACGATCTGCTATGGTATGACTTTCTTATTGAAAGTCAAATTACATCGACGTAAAGGAACACACGAAAAAAAGGTGTAAGTGCTTTGCGACTTTTGAGATGTTTATCGATATTGACTCTTAGATATTTTTATGATAATTGGAAGGATGCTCCTTGTCATTTTTGTTGGCATGACTGAACTCAAAAGCTCAAGAAGTGGCGTCGATACCATTCATTTGAAATAATTTGGAAATCAACAAAAATATGTTTCCAATTGAGTAACTTTTGACTTTTGAATATTACAACTTTTGATGCCAATTGGTATTATTAAAATATGCGCGTTGTCAAGGTCACGAACAGTAAGACGAATACACATAAATAGGCAGGTACCTCTTTAAGTTTGAGAAGTTGAAATGGAAATGGCTATAAGAATTTTGCTGATTTGTTGAGTTGCTATACTCGGTTAAAGTTGGTCTTTTAATGTTTATATATGTATTTTTATGTATTTTCAGGTTCAGCAACACGGCCCATGGCAACATCACCAGCTATTGGATCTTTGCCTCGGTTCTTGTCACGAGGTCACACATATCGAGCGGTTGTGGGCGACACGTTAGTCTTGCCTTGTCAAGTGGAAAATCTAGGTAAGTCTTAGACACAATTGAAAATGCTCGTAATTAACGAAACTTGCATTTGTTGATATACAGCTATTCGTTTAAGATTGACGACAATCAAAGAGAGATAAACTAAATTTCAAAGAGTGTAAATTCTACTTTTTTTTGTAGAAAATTTCAAAATGTCGAATGAAACCTCAGAGACATAGGTAAGGTTAGTTTGAAGTGGCTGTCAGCCAATGAGTACATTGCCTGACACATACTTAGGCCGCAAGGGCTCATTGTGGTACCACAAAGATCAGCAAGTTAATCACCTACTGATCTCAGAAACCCGATGCAATATTAATGAGTTGATCCATCTAGTGTTTGTTATCCCTGAAGAGTCTTGTCTAAGTAGGAGTTTACATGTATAGCGAAAGGTGCACCTATGTTGTTCCATTCTGAGCGTAGGGAAGTGGTCGTGCCCTTTTTGGCTAGTTCGTCTGCCATACAGTTGCCTGGTATGTCCCTGTGTCCCGGCACCCATGAAAGGTGAATGTTGAACTGATTCGACATCTCCCTCAGAGACATCTGACAATTTTGGACCGTGATGGATATCCGTGGAGGATATGACGTTTTCTTTGAGCCAAGACAGCACCTCCTTAATCGCCAGAATTTCCGCTTGGAACACACTACAATTATCGGGTAGGCGGAAGAAAAGACTGAGATTCAGTTTTTCTGAGTAGATTCCACTTCCTACACCTTCGGTTTTTGAACCATCTGTGTAAAAGTGTACTGCTTCATTTTCCAAGAGAGTGCCATTTTCCCAAGCTTCTCTTGAAGGTATGGTTACTTGGAAATTATTATCAAACACCAACTTGGGGGTGGTGTAGTCGGATCGATTCGGTAGGAATCTAAAGTTATCTAGAATGGTAGTGTGACAGATTTGATGATTGGTCCACTGTGATGTAGCTCTGAGTCGAGTAGCTGAGCTAGCTGCGACTTGTTTGCTGAAGATATCTAGGGGTGTGAGATCTAGTAGTACATTGAGGGCGTCCGATGGGGTTGTCCTCAGTGCGCCACTAATACACAGACTAGCCGTTCTTTGAACTTTGGCCAGCTTGTTGTAGTTGATCATCTTGTCTAGTACTGTCCACCAGACAATCACCCCGTATGTGAGTATCGGTCTAATTACCGAGGTAAACAGCCAATGGGTGATTTAGGGGGAGAAACTCCATTTCCCACCAATGGCTTTTTTTACAAGAGAAGAGTGCCACGTTGGTTTTATTTACTCTTTCCTCAATATTGGTTTCCAGTATTTCCTCGTAAAGAGAACTAATTCCGTTTTGTGTGGATTGATGTTCAGACCACAATCAACAGCCCAATTGTTAAGCTTGTTAAGTGCTGTTTGTAGCAGCTCATCAGGTTGGGTTTGTGGATGCTTGCCTGAAACGGCAATTGCTACATCATCGGCATAGGCTATGGTTTTGAAACCTTCGTCCTCTAGGTCAATTACCAATTTTTTAACGACCAGGTTCCACAGTAGGGGAGATAGAACTCCTCCCTGCGGGGTTCCTCTATTGGCCATTTTGCTTGTTTTGTAGTTCCCCAGTTCGGAACTAATGATTCTGCTGCTGAGCATTGTTGTTATTATGTTCTTGATGTGTTCTTCTATGAGCAGCTCATCAAGAGCATTAGTGATTGCTGTATTGTTAACATTGTTAAATGCAAACTCTATGTCTAGGAATGCGACGAGAGAGTATTCTTTGTAGTGCAGGGATTTTTCAATGGTGCAAACCAGAGAGTGGAGTGCAGTTTCCACTGATTTACCTTTTGTGTAGGCATGTTGTGCCGTTGAGATCAGACTAGACATAAGAAAATAAGAAAAATTGTTTAAAAGCCGTTGCCACAAGATTTTTTGTTAGTCGTGATAACTTAAGAAGTTCTTATTTGACAGATGACAAGTCCTTACAAAGTATAAAACGAAGTCGCTTTCCGCTGTCTGTATGCTTAGATCTTTAAAACAACGTATTTTGATGCGGTTTTTTTTATAGATTGAGTTATCCAAGAAAAAGGTTTATATGTTAATTTCATTCCCATATTCCCACGAGAAGGGGAACGGGAACGTAAAAATACACCGGAACTTAGAAGCTGCTTCACCGAATTCAAAATGCTTTCTCTGCTAGAACGCAATATTCATTTCCATAATCCCACTGGAATCAAGACGTTCTCTGACCACATGCCCCTCGAAGTCACCTTTAAGACGCTGTTATCAGATATACCGGATAATGCTAAACAACTAAACCTCGTACCGAAACTGCACTGGAAAGAAAACAACAGGTTCATTTACCAAAAGAAATTGGGCGAGGAACTTGAAAGGTTGAAAAACCAGAACACTACCGTCGACATAAATGAGCTCTCAAAAGCAATTAAAAAATTCTTACCCTCAAAACGCAGCAGGAAGAAAAAAGAGTTTCAAACATGAGTGGTTTGATTTTGATTGCCTTAGCGCTAGGGAGAAATCATTTAAATCTCTAAAGCTTTTTCGAAAACACAATACACAGGAATATAGATCCTTGTACGCCCAGGCAAATAGATCGTTCAAACAACTGTGTTGCATAAAAAAGGTAGCTTATGAGAGAAGAAATATTGAAGTTATCAATTCAAGTCGTTGTTCCGCCGATTTCTGGAGAGCAGTAAAGAAAGTAAATGGTAGAAGAAATATCATCGCCTTAGGCCTACAAGCATCAAGTCTATCAAGTCATTTCAGAAGCCTCCTCAATTCTGAATTAAGGTCATCGCTTTTTCAATATGCCGACCCATTAATCCTTGACGCGTTTTTAGATGCTCCCTTTGAAATTGTGGAAGTTCAAGAAGTCATATCGAGCTCCAAAATGAATAAAGCCCCGGGGACCGACCGTATTCCTTTTGAGTTCTACAAATACGCCACAGACGACTTCATTTCATCGCTAACAATTGTATTCAATCGAATTTTTGAACAAGCAGCAATTCCTGATAGCTTCAAAAAATCAATTATATTTCCTCTTCACAAAAAAGGAAATCATGATGATCCATCGAACTACAGAGGAATTTCATTCCTTAATACTAGTGCTAAACTATTCGCTGGGATAATACACCGTAGGCTAACACAATGGGTTGATGAGAGGAAAATTTTGTCAGAATTACAGGCAGGTTTCCGAAAAAGTTACTCAACAGCGGACCATATCTTCTCACTGTATAATGTTGCTGACTCTTACTTGAACAAAAAGAAGAAATTGTATGCGTTCTTTGTGGACTTCCGTGGAGCCTTTGACTCCATTGTGCGCGATGCACTTTTCTATAAATTGTTTGTGCTAGGCGTATCCACTAAAATCATTAATGTACTGAGGGCGTTGTACGATAGAAACACAGCATGCGTGTGGGATGGAGTTGCTCTATCAGAAGAATTTCCAACAACAATGGGGTTGAAACAAGGCTGTATTCTTAGTGCTTTGCTTTTCATTCTGTTCATAAATGACATAACGGATGCAGTCAAAGGTGGAATAAAAATTGGAGGAGTCACGATTCCTGGTCTAATGTATGCAGATGATATAGTGTTCTTCGCCGACTCCATCAATGGAATGCAATTAATGATGAACAGATTAGGAAATTACTGTAAGCTCTGAAATCTGGTAGTCAATTTACAAAAATCAAAAATGATGGTGTTCAGAGATGGCGGGGGTAGACTCGCGAGAAGCGAAAAATGGACATTTAATGGAGAAGCTGTTGAAACTGTGCGGGAGTACAAATACCTTGGAGTTATTATAACTGCAAACCTAAACATGAAGAGGCACTTGAAGGGAAAACTATCCGAATCAAAAAGAGCTATCTCTGCAGTATGGCAGCGCTGCATAAGCAGCAACTGCATCGAACATAGTGCAAAGGTTAAGTTATTCCGCTCTACGGCAATGGCGATTCTCTTATATGGAGCACAAGTATGGGGATATCGCTCTTTTGAAGAAGTAGAGAAATTTTTGCGATACTTTCTTAAAAGGATTTTTCATCTGCCGAAAAACACGCCAAACTACATGCTTTACCTAGAGACTGGGACACCTCCTATGATAATGGAAACTTTGATCATACACTTCAACTATATCGCTAAAGTTATGGAGATGAAAGATGACAGGATACCTAAGATCATTCTTAACAACATGATTCGTACGAGAGGATCAATGGTGATAGAGTGGGAGAGTCTGGCGACCGAATGTGGTACTATTTTGACGTTTGAGCCAAATGAACAAACGTCTTCACTGAGAACTAAGTTCAACACCATGCTCAAGAGTCTCGGAAGTTTCCTGTATGACAGAAATGTAGCTGAAGCCAAATCCTCGTTGTTCAGAAACATATATAGTCGTCTTGAATATAACCTGGGAAATAACACGTACCTACTGAACAGCAATCAAATCAATAAAATAAACATAGTTTTCAAAACAAGAGGCGAATTATTGGATTTGAACTTCAAGCCGCACCGAGCCGATCTTCCTATACTTTGCAGCCTTTGTAACATGAAAACGCGAGAAGATACATATCACTTCATTGCAATATGTCCTGTGTTGAAAGAGTTTCGGTTTAGGTATTTTAAGAAGAACTGCCTAAATGATGAAGAGTTGATAAATGTATTAAACGGAGAGAAAGGATGGGATGTACTAAATAGTTATGTTGTTACCGCTCTACGTTATAGAAATTCCATTATTGAAGAAATTTTTTTAAAATATTAATTATAATTTCAACTTATGATACATATGTATAAAGATCAATTTTGCTTTTTATTCCGATATATTTATTTTCAAATTGTCAGTCTGGTAGACGGCCGTAGGCCAAACCATTTTAGACTTAAGTATATAAAATCATGTGAAATCTTTGAAATTGAAAATCAAATAAAGTCATTTAACTAACTAACTAACTAATCCCACTGGAACGGGAACGTAAACGAGGTCTTAGTGTTTGAATTGAAAAGGCTAAAAATTCGATTCAAATGAATTTTGGAACAAAAACGGTCTAGAACCTGATAAATGACATAGGTTTTATTTCCTTTCCATATTGCCTCGGGGACGAGAACATGCCCAAGAACTTCAAAAACATTTAGCCGATTACAAAATTTTTTCAACCGTTAGAGTGCTTCATTATATCCCTGAGTAACATAGGCTATAATTTCATTCCAATTTGGCTGAGTTAGAGCGCTCCTAATGTTGACAAATTTTTTCTTTCCGCGGAAACTGTTCAATATATTTTAGGATGAGACTGATAGTAGACGAGCCCACGCCCACGCTGTTAAATGGGGATTTACTCTATCGTCATAGAGACCTATTGAGTTGAAAATCTTAGTAAGAAAAAGAAATGTTGTTTAATGTTTATGTATACCTTTTCATCGGTGGGTAACCGGCTATAAATGTTCAAATATGCTTAAAAAAATCTGTATAACATGGACATACTCGAGCGCGTCAGATATTGATAACATCAATTTCATATGTATTTTTAATAATGAAAGTATGTAAATCTGATCGTTTGAATGATGCGGGTGACCGTGAGTAAGTAAAATAAATTATCGAACGCGTCAGACTTTCTGAGTCTTAAGTGAACCTAAAGAAAAAGCTTTAATTCAATAATTTGACAATTTCGATTTGACGCAAAACTAACGCCCATTAATATTAAACTCTCTATTAAGGTATATGGGCATGCGGTTCATCTTTCTTTCATAGAAGTGCTGTCTCACAGCCTAACAATTATCTAGAAGGATTCATCTAATCTGACAATACAATTTTTTTTATTTTTTCAAATCAGTTTAATAATAATAACCTTATAAATTGAAAAGCTCTGGGAATAGCATGCAAATAAAACCTTTATGTTTGTTAAGTAGAATACTTGTATATAAAAGAAAATGATTCAAGAAAAAGATCCTCAAAAAATTCAAACTTTTGCATTTACTTATTGATTCTTAGTCAAATATAGAAACAGAAGAACAAAATGTTTAATAGCCTTTGAGATTATTAAGAAAAAAGTGAAAGCTTTTCTTTTTTATATAAGTTTTTCGCTGATTAAACTTTATTCTCTAAGCAAAAAAGAGATTTCCAGGTGAAAGTATAGGTACCTTGGTTTTTTTAATTTTTAATTTGTCGACAAAACATTGAACGGCGTTGAAAATTTTAAGAAAAAAAGAATCTTAATAATCCAAAATTTCGTTAAAATTCTATTTGGCGAAAAGAAAAATTGATTTTTTTCTCAAATGTTGACAAATACTCAAAAATCATTCACTTAATTAAATTTAACTAAGACTTTAATTAAAGAACAAAGTATTAGTTTTCAAAAATGGTATATAAAGCAGTTAGTGGCTTAACTCATTTTTAATAGTGTTTTTTTATAAAATTTTGTAATTTTTTTTAAAATCGCCCCTCCTTTCTAAGTGGAGGGAAAGAGAGCTTCCCCAAACGATTTTTTCTTGTCTTTGCCTAATCTATCCGTTCTGACTTTCTGTCGCTTTTTATGTAAAAAAAAACCTGTATAAAAGATCGTAATAATACTTGGTAGGCGTAAGAAAATAAATGAATGTTTCTGGGACTGGAACTCCGATAGAAGAACAGATAGCCATGATAACCAATACAAAACGGTCACTACATTTTATTCGCTATTAAAGGTTTTATAAGACAAGTTTTTGCAATCGTGCAGAAAAAAAAAATTATATAACAATTATATGTGACACTACGATGACAGACAATAAGAAAAAAAGGAACTTTAAATTCTGTCTGTCTGCCCGTATATGGACCTACAGCCCGCAGATAGTGTCTGTGGGGCAGCCTACATAGAGGTTTTTAGAACTGAGTCTCTAGGTCTTCAAATAAGGGAACCTGCCATACAACCTTTATAATAATACTTATTTTTCTCGAAACGGCTCCAACGATTTCGTTTAAACTTCATGTGAAGAAAAACCTATGAACGGTACAGTACCGTTTTCTTAGAATCCGACTTTCTCGTTAATGGCTTACACGGTTCTGACAAAATTTTATTTAAAAGAAGTCCTAAGTGGTTTAAAAAAGATTGGGAATCAAAATTTGAAAAATTATAATTTTTAGAATATTTACTAGTCTCAAAAAAAATTAATTTTGTTGAATATTTTCAAAACTATGTTTTTGATTGTTTTTAAAATTTTTTGTCTAAACGTCTTCTGGCGATATGTCTTAAAACTTTTAAGGAACTCATTTCTAAATAAGTTAAAAATAAAGACCGGTTTTTAAGAAAGCTGCTTCAACGATTTTCATAAATTTTTGAGTGTTTATATGTTTTAAAATCTGACAGAAAAAGGCATTTTTAGATTTTCGCTACAGACTTCTGGAATATTCAACTTAATTTCTTTCAATATTTTTTACGATTTTATTCAATTTGCATACTTAATGTGAAGTTGGCAGCCCTGTACCACCCAAATATAATAGGTCTGTTCGTTGAACTTTCCCCAGGGTTGACCCAGGTTTTCTTGACAACCCCATGAGTTGTCAAAAAAACCTGGGTTTTCCAGTCCTCAAAAAACGCTAAACCACAAATCGCCACACATCCCTGTCATTTAAATAAAAACACATGCCATTTGACAGCCCTCAAATCGATACAGCAAAAAGGTAGGGCGAGTTTGGGGAAAACCTATGGCAAACCTATGGCTCAAAAAACACACAATTTGACATTCAGGGCGAATTTAGGTTTCTCAAAAAACGCTTTGTGGCGACCCTAGTGCAACCCCAGGGCTTCAACGAACAAACCTAATATAAAGAGCGTGCAATCTTGTACTCAGCCTCGAGACTTTGATATTGTACTAGTACTAGTGCGACCCAGCCCTACACACTTCACCAAATGTATTTGGAAACATGAAGAATGAGTCCATAACACAAATCTATAGTCATCTCGTTTTTAAGAGAAATTGCCGGCTCTAGTTGATATCGCTCTAACTTATAATTGGGGTCATTAAAAAAGAAACGATTTATAAAGACTTTACCTCTGATAACTGATACTGATAACCTTAAATAGGACTTGTCTTAAATAAATTTTGAAAGTTCTGTGACAAATGAAGCGAAGTTACAAACCAAAAAATAGAGGAAGCAAACTCAGTAGTGAAAAATAACATAAATTTAGCTTGAAAACAAATATTTGGAATCGTACCTTCGTTTCTTTTCTAGAAATACTTGAATCAGAACTAAGAACTAACTAAGAACTAGTTCGAAGATAAGTAACACAAAATGACAAGTAAGACACAAACGTCAGATGAGTAAGAGCAAAGTTTTAAGTATCTAGGATGGGGTTCATTTGATTTTAAATTCAGAGAGACTTTTAGGTAGTGTAAAGCTGGAATCAACTGTAAATTGATTCAAGATCTTTTAAAGCTTGTGAGGCAACTAAGGCTCAGCGCCTTTTTGCCTTTTCTGTTGTCTGTCTGTCTGCCTGTCGGTCTCTCCTTATCTCTCTGTCTCTCTTCTTTTGTCTCTCTGTCTCTCTTATTTTCTCTCTCTCTCTCTCTCTCTCTTTCTCTCTTTCTACCTCTTTTACTCCGGTCTATTCTCTTCCTTCTCTCATGCGTTCGCCCTTTCTTTCTTTGTTTGCTTACAATCTTTCTCCCTCTTTTGAGTCAAGGGTTTAACTCATAGAAGTCATGAATTATATGACCCCATCAGGCACGCCATTCTAACCGACAGCGATCGCAACCTAACATTCATTATTTTAATGATTTCATTTTGTTTTAGACAAGCCCATCCGTCACAGCCAACAATCACATAAATTCACTCAATAAAAGCACACAGCATTATCCAAAATAGCCGGGAGTGACCTGCCATTATGTAATTTTACACAATTAAGCTCTTTCGCTTCCCTTGATATTTGAACTCAGCAAAATGTTTGTAAATTTTTTTTTCCCCATGTATTTAATTACAAAACCTCATTACGTAATTTTCCAAATGAAATGAAAAGGACCATACCTACCTACCTATATAGTCCCTCTTGCAATACAATTCTGTCCCACAATTAAAATGTAAAAAGGCAAACAACAAGCCACGACCGCTGCAAAAATGTTCATGTTCATAAAAAATACCTTTTTACAATATTAAAAAACCACAATTGAAGTAATGAATTCTCACCTGATGTTTCTTGCCAAAGTATACAAATAACTGTTTGCAAAATGAAATATCTGTGTACCTACTGCTGCCGTAGTATAGGTATAATGTCCACCACGAGTGTACCTAATGCAGACCGCTATACTAACTAATTTGGTAATGAAACACTTTTTTGTGTAAAAACACGTTTTGAAAGACCTAAAAAAAACACCAAAATGGAAAATAATTCACCTAAAATGTTACTCGTTCTACGTATGGGCTATGAAGGTTGAGTGTTGTTTAATTAACAAATTTTTTGATAGAAGACTTTGGTTATAATGTTTTATGTTTGCGTTGTTCTGAGCTGCTATTTCGATTAAATGTAGGCCGAGTTTTTTTTTGGCAATCAATCCCATAAAACTTTATATGCATAATAAAAACAACATTGCCGATAATGCTATACAAGGTGTTCCGTAATTCGTGGTACCTACTTTGGGATGTGATTCTTGGTCATATTCTAAGAAAAAATTGTTATACAGTAAAGTTCGTTTCTCAACTTTGACATCACTTTTTGACTACTGAAAAAAAGCTAATTTTGGTGTACCCTGACCTGTGTAAAATTCGATTTCTCTGCCAATACTGATGGTAGAGACCTTATTTTGACTTTTATTTTTAGTAGAAGTATTAATGTTTAAAACTGTATTTGAGTTGGGCTCCTATAGCCTTAGGGTTGCTAGATTTTCAATTTTAAATGGTGTTCAAATTTTCTTCCCCAAGCAAAGTTTTGACTTTGAGGTCTTTTTTTCAGAAAATGCCTGATAAACATAAAGTTTCTTTATTTTTCACAGATGAACAAAACAATATTAAAAAAAAAACTCATAAATAAGTGCACTCAAAAACCTATACATTTTATAATAATTGGAAAAATCTAAAACAGGTAAGAAACTTAATTTTGGGGTTTTTACGGACTTTAATTGCAAAAGCTTGCAATGGGAGTAGTTTTCCAAGAATTGATAGTGTTAAGGTAATTTTTATGACTGTGCACTGATGAAAAGGGTAGAAAGTGTATTTGACCTGCTACCAAAATCCTAATTGACTTGTCTTCATTATAAGTCACGATTGCAGTTTGATCAGAGAGCATTTTGAAATGCCTTCATTTACGAAAGGAGAATACACAGACATTTGATTCGTATATGGGTTTTGCAATGGAAATTCGAGAAGAGCACAACGAATATACCAGGAATTTTTTCCTAACAGACGATTTCCTTCTCAAAATATTTCTGGAACTACCTTTCGAAGGCTTCGGGAAACTGGATCAGTATTAACTGCAAGACCTAACGCAGGAGCTGCAACCATAAGAGGAGTTTCGGTCGATGAAAGAATACTGGCAGCTGTTGAAATCGACCTTTCCATTAGCAAATCTGGCAGCTCTAAGCCTAGGAGTCCAAATCAAATACAGTTTTATAATTTATTATTTCTTCAAAAAATTTAGTCTAAAATTAGGTCTCTACCATAAGTATTGACAGAGAAATCAAATTTAAAACTGGTCATGGTACACCAAAGTTAAATAAAAAAAAAAGGGTGGCGCAACAGAGCGAGGAGCCCCTGGGCCTAGCGCATTTCTCACAACCATGGCTTGTTAGGAAATGGAGGGGACCTACAATTTTCTGCCGGTTCCGAATGGCTAGTTGAGAAAGCGCTTTTCATGGCAATGAATTTACTAACGAAGGACTTGCCAATTCCTCGCGAAAGGCGATACCCGTGAAAAAACATTTTCCCTCTGCTGGGATTCGACCCTCGAACCTCAGGGTTAGCAGGTGGCAGGTGGACATGCTAACCATCACACCACGGGTACCACAGTACACCAAAGTTAGCCTGTCAAAAAGTGATGTCTTAATTGAGAAACGGACTTTACTGAAGAACAATTTTTTTTCTTATAATGTGACCAAGAATGACATCGCAAAGTATGTAACACGAATTACGGGACACCCTGTATTAGTAAAAAGGCAATGGATAGAAATAATTTTTTTTTAAGAACTTTGCTCTGTGTTGTTGAGGCTACACTTTTATCTACTACCTTAGAGGCTAGAGAGATATGGTAAATGACTGAGTAATTCGATAAGCTTAAAAAATATGTCCTGCCCTAAGAGCTTCTGATAGCTTAGGCCAACAAGAATACTTTCAAAAAATATTTTGAAAGCAATCCTCAGAGTTAAATCTCAGTTTCACTCATTCAAACAAAGTAGTTTGGAATACTGCTCTATGATCCCTTTGTTACTCTGCAATACATAACCATGTACCGTTAATAGTTCGAGTGTGGTAACTTTTTTTTTTAGATTGTATATCTACCTAATGAATATTTTAAATTTAACTTAATCTCCTTCAAGTTTGCTATAATTTCACATTGCGACACATTCTTGTACCGCGAAACTTTTCACATAAATTTTAATTTTCGTAATTAGGTCAAATGCCTTGACACACTAATTGCTACAAAAGGAAACTTAGATATTTGTTCTGCAATAGTTTTTTCTTTTAATTATTTTTCTGTTCGTTTCCAAAACCAGCCACAAGGACATGGAAACACAGAAATACGAACAAACCGAAAAAAAGTTAAACGACCGCTAGAGTCGAATAAAGCTTAAAAAAAGTTTGAATTTTTTTTTTGTTTTGTTTTGGTTTGAACAGTGGTGTTCTTGATGTTCATAGGGTAAATTGTTTAAGTTTAGGGACACAGAGTTTCTTTGGAAAAAAGAATAAAAGGAAAGCTGTTTCGAGTTGAAAAGCAATATACGAATCTAAGTGACAGGAATCAACATTGAAGGAAGCGATGAGATTTGGGACTGTGACCATCTCTCCCTTTTAATGGTTACTGGTTCTTTATCTCCTTTCCGTGGCTGTAACAAGTTAACGACTCTTTCTAACGACGATTAAGTACTGACACATAATTTTCAAGTGGAGCTTGGAAGTTCTATATCTAAATTTAATTTGAATTTTTTTCGCTGTCTCTATTAATCCTTAAGGGCAGAAAACCACTAAGAAAAGAGTTTTCATTGAAGAAACCTCTGTAAAAATCCTTCTTTACGCTGCTCATTTCATAGCAATCTATAAGTTGTGTTCTAAACGAAATGTAACCCATTCAAATAGGAGAGATAAGAAGATGATAAGTCATTCTTTTTATGTGTTTTTAGAATAGGATTTCAGCTTTCTCACTAACTTCAAACTAATGATCAGCCCTTGAAGCAGGCAGCCATTTTAAATAACAATTGAAAAAGCGTAGTATGCGAACAGAAGGCCTATTCTAACTGCTATATTCAATGTATGTTATTTTTTACTGATTGTTCAAAAATTTCACTGCTTCTTCATGCTAAAGATTTTTTTATTGCATTTTCCAAATATGTATATGCAAATGCATATTTAAAAGTATTATACTAATATCTTATAAAGATCCGAGCAGTCTAACTGTACTTTTGGATGACGTTTACGTAGCTACCTGAGCCTCCTTACATCACCATTTTTCGTTTAAGAAAACTTTAATCCCCATGCACATTAGCGTCATTTTGACGATCGGTAACCCTTTTGCGTCTTACAGTACTTACAAAATATTAAGTGGTGCACACACACCAACGGTGACGTTGCGGCATCGCGCGTCATACTTTCGAGAAAAAACACTAGCATCTTCTTTCGAGACTGCTACGTCACTGCAAACGCAGTTGCGATTTTCAGAACATTGTTCGATTTTGAGCAGCACACACATGCGAGATTTCGACGTTTATTTTGTTTGCATTTAAGTAAAATTGTAAGCAATGCTTAAAAAAAAAAAAATGGGAAAACTTGCGATTGTCCTAGGCACTCAAACTCCACATTGTAGTGCCGGCCTATTTATTTATTTCAAATATTATCAGCCAACAGCCAATATAATGGCTCGAAGGTATGAATAACCTTTAATATACCTTTTATATAATTGCTCTTATTCGAGCGAATACAAATGAAAAGATCCAAAATAACTGCATCAAAATATATTTCCGCTGCGGTTTTTTTTGTTAATTTTTTTTTTAATAAAAGCACTGCAAAATTGAAAGCTTGATATGTACAAAAACCGTTAAAAAAAAATATTTAAAATGAAAACTTTGACTTCAATGTGCACTCACAGCTTTTTTTGTTTGTGGAAAAGCAATTGTACATTCAATGAAAACCATTTTTTCCCTTATGGTAGGTACGCAATTTTTTGGTGAAATCAAACGAACCTATTTATATCTCTCAACAAGGAAAAAATAAATAAACCCACATAAAAATCATCATCAGTTAGGCTTTTCAATATCCACAATAACATGATTGATACGAGCTTTTGAGGCTTTTCATTACTTTTTGTTATCATAATCCCTCAAAATGTTCAAATAAAGAAGACTTTCCGTTTCCATTCAAGGAACACAGAGTTTTTAATTAATAAAATTTGATGTTTATTTTTTTTATTTGTTTATGCTTTCGAAAGGAATGTGGTATATTATTTTTATTATGAAGGAGTCTAATGAAATAAGGAGAAAGGAGCTCTGTGTTGTGCGGATAATTAGACGATTTTTTCTAGATCTCTATTGAACACTTTTGATGACAAAAGAAAAATTAATCGTGTTTAGATTTAGATTGATTTTGATATTGTGCTAAGCACACAAACGCAATTTCGTGCGATCCAGTCGTGGCAATGTTTTCTTTCTACCGTCGAAAAATTTGGCTCATTTCGTCAATTGATTACATCGGCTCAACCATCGGCTATTCAGCCAGGGAGATCAGGGAGATCCTTATCGCTTCTTAAGGCACCGGTTTCAGCATCAGAGGGCCAAAAATTATTGACAGTTTGATCTTAAAAATCAATTATTTCGGATAAAAAGCTCCCACAACTATTAATTTAAACTGTGCAACTTTAAGTAACAAACGATTGTCAGAAAATCTGAGAAGGTTTTTTTTTGAAAATGTACGTGTCCCGAAGTGTAATGTCAAAGTCCTGCCTGTCAATCTGAAAATTCCTGGAAGCTCCTTTCCTACGGTTGGAAAGCATGTACAGTGTACCTGTACAGTGTACACCCCTATTAGATAAAGCTACTCTAGGTACCCATCAAATTCCGTGACATTGGGTTAGTTTGGCCGAAAATATATAACGTCTTCCAATGAAAGGTTTCATTTTGATATTTCATAGAAACGAGTATTTTTTGGAGGAAACTATCGGATATTTCTTTCATTGTAAAATAAAATGTACTTGCTTCACTTTGGCAAACAATATCAGCCAAATGGGCCTCACAGCTACGCTTACATTTTAATATTTTCATAAAACTTTTCGTCATTCATTCGCACACTTGCAGCTGTATGCAGTCGATTTCTTAACGATCTCACTATTTTTTTAAGGTTGTGAGTCATTGCAGGTTGCAGCTTAACTTTAACTTAACCCCAAAGAAAAAAACTGAACTGTGTTGAGTCGCAAAATCTCGGTTTCAATTGTTGTTTCTAGCAAAATTGCAATGGTATCGCTGCTTTTTTCACACGTAAAGCAATCTTGTTGAAAATATGTACATATAAGTCTTTTTTTCTTCTTCTTCTTCTTCTTCTTCTTCTTCTTCTTCTTCTTCTTCTTCTTCTTCTTCTTCTTCTTCTTCTTCTTCTTCTTCTTCTTCTTCTTCTTCTTCTTCTTCTTCTTCTTCTTCTTCTTCTTCTTCTTCTTCTTCTTTTTTTTTTTTTTTCTTCTTCTTCTTCTTCTTCTTCTTCTTCTTCTTCTTCTTCTTCTTCTTCTTCTTCTTCTTCTTCTTCTTCTTCTTCTTCTTCTTCTTCTTCTTCTTCTTCTTCTTCTTATTCTTCTTCTTCTTTTCCTTCGTTTCAACAAGAAATAGTTGAAATTTCGTACTCTGTGCTTGATCTTCCAGGAGGAAGACTGTAAGAAAGAGTAGAGGACTCAAAACGCTTCTTTTTAGTACATCTACTATGACTTGGAATAGTTCGTTGACACCAACTAAACATCTAACCTTCGTCACTACTGCTTCATACATATTCTCTAAAATCCGCTCATAAGCCGCTGGAACTCTTTGTTGTCTGAGGATCACAGATTTTTCTACCGATCAACTGTTTTTTCGAAGTCAACCATCACAAAGTGCTGATATTTTCCCATTGGGATCCTTCAAAATTCGATTGCTTCAGTTGTTGCCCTATACGCTATACCTCAATTATTTTCCACAGTCAGCTACCCAACACTAGCACATCAGCTTGGTCGAACGGTAGTTTTCGCAATTTCGAGTAGGTATCTCGATTTCCTTTGTAAATTGTTAGAATGTTACTAAGGCAGACTACCACGTCCCATCAGGGAGTTGAGGTCGCCAATCTTTTTTCTTAACTCATATGGTATCTCGCCTGACCCAGGACAAATGTCTGGCTAACTTCCTCGACTTTGATGTTGAGCATTGTTTGTGAATTTCAGGCTCCAGAGATCATATCGCCTTCTTCGAGTGACTATTTTGAAGATGGTAACCGCCTTATTCATCTCTCATTATAAAAAAGCAGTTGAAATACAATTTTTCGTTCAAATCTCATCCTCTATCGTTCTTCCAACCCTAATCTATTCTTACAACAAGATAATTTCTTTCTTTTTTTTGCTTCTCAAAAAGAGAAAAATGTGAGAAACCCATTTTACATTGTGACATGATGGAATGCGACAAGTGACAGACTTGCAAAAAGCAAAAAGGATTATAATATAAAAACACAACCGTTATGTCTCGCTTAGCCCTTCTAGGCGAATATAATATGTATGAACCTATATCACGTACTACCTGTCACATATCCTTAAGGCAACTTACACTATTTCCTGCAAGCTAATCATATATGCACACACCCACACCCACACCCATACACCCACAATAGCTGCCGTGGAAACGATGCGCTCAAATGTCGTAATCGTCAGAGAGATAGAGGCTTCCAGTTTTAATGCACTTTTTACCGAATATGTCCTTCACTGAAAGTACATCGCACTCAAGGACTGCGTCTGTTTACAATAAAGGGACAGGAAGTTATATCAGAATGTGTCAAGATGGATTTCACATGCAGTTGCTTTAACTGCAACACTGGTAGGTACTGAATATTACATTTTTCGGTAAGTGTACTTATCTTTACGAGCACGCCCATCCATACAACTACTACGTTACAATATGAGGCTCAGTCTTCGCGAATGAGACTGTTAAGTTGTTAAGTGCAAACAGACAACGAAGTGATGGACACCCATTAGGGTGTTCAAAAGATTGACGTAGCATAAAAAACATATATCACTCTATTAATAATTCACCCAGTTGAAGCTTTTCTCTCTGAGTATGATGGTTAAAATTAGGTTCACTTATTTTTTTTCCTTGGCACTTATCCTGGAAAATTCTAATTGAATTTTATTTCCTTTGGGACTCTGACTGAGAAGAGCAATTTGAATTCGCATTTGAATTGAGAACAAAAATCCACAAAAAGTTCAAAACTTGTAAAAAGACGCAAGGGAACAGGTGAACAATGGTGCATTTAATTAACCGCCTGTCTGTATTCGTTTTTACATCGAGAGAATAAGTCAATCTGATTGAACTACCACAGTAATAGTAATTACTTTAAGTAAGTCAGAAGCCTGGAAGCAAGACAGGTGCTGATAATCGTTTCAAAAAACTAACAGGACGTATTCTTTAAAATTTTCACTCAATGACATACTTCTAAGGAAGGTACTGTTAGCAAAGACTTTTGCTACAAAAGCATTGATTACTAACAAAATATTGATCTTAAATTGTCCATGGCATGCAGAATGTACAGCTAAAAGATAAATCTGTCCACCTCACGAACTTATCTCCTAAGCTCTGTGCAGTAAACCTTGGAAAATTTCAAGATCTGGGTCAAATTCTCTCTGGCTGAACAGTTCTACATTCACCTTTTTTGGGTGCCGGGGCACAGGGATATCCGAGAAAACAACAAAGCCGATGAACTCGCCAGAAATGAAACAGGTGTACTGATCTTAATCTGCAGGCTAAGCATTAGAGCAAAAATGATAAACCAATCGCTTCATGTAAACTCATGCTAAAGCAAGATGCCATGGACAAAGCAAACTGAACTTAAACAGAAAAGACAAATGCTATCCATAAGCAGATTGCACATTGGCTCCGTAATCAGCGTCATTACCGGAAGTTGCCTCGAGACTAGGTGTTTCATCGAACAATTTCTGCAGAAGCTGTTTGGGCAAGGAGTAAGAAGAGATTAGATTAGATTAGATTTAGGGGACGGGTAGAGCTTGCTCAGCTCCGGGCACTGCGGTGTCTGAACGAAACCTATTGTGCCAGCCCATGTGAGGTTTCAGGACAGTTCTCCTGCCCCTGAATTGAACCAGAAGTTAGCAATCTTCTATGGGTGAATGGTTTGAGTATCTACGGGGATAATCTCATAGTCAATTATTTGCTTTCTAAGGCGGAAAAGTGCTGGACATTCTGTAATAATGTGCAGAGATGTTTCTTCATTTTCGAGGCATAGTCTACAGATGGGGTCCGCTACCATCCTCATTTGATGGAGATGTTTCTTTAAAGAACAATGGCCGGTTAGTAGCCCTGTTCAAATTTTTAGGGTTTTTCTATTGAGGTTCAGGAGGAATTTTGAAGTTTTTTCAGTATATTCTGGCAAAAAGAGTTTTGAACAGATTTTGCCAGATGAGTTACTC